>CM053609.1:17060971-17100810 GCA_028646535.1 Procyon lotor | reverse complement strand
AAAAAAAAAAAAAAAAAAAAAGAAGTCAGTCAGAGGAAGACAAATACCATATGCTTTCGCTAATATGTGGAATTTAAGAAACAAAACAGATGTACATAAGGGAAGGGAAAGAAAAATAAAATAAGATGAAAACAGAGAGGGAGGCAAATCAAGTATAGGAAACAAAGTGAGGATTGCTGGTGGGGTGGTGGGTAGGGGGGATAGGGTAATTGAGTGATGAGCATTAAGGAGGGCACGTGATGTGATGAGAATTGGGTGTTATATGCAATTGATGAATCACTGGATTCTACCTCTAAAACTAATAATATGGTGCATTTTAATTAAATTGAATTTTAATTAAAAAATAGAAAAAATAAAACTATAGCACCTTTCTTTTTGACCAGTCACTGTGCCCAGTAATGTGAGAAAACTAAAATCAACTAAAAGCAGATTGGAAAGATAAAAGGATAAAGAATGACAATACATTCTTTGTAGGCTTGTACAACCTCTTGAAGGCTGAAAAGTTATAAAATGCTACATGATATGATGAAATGTTAATGATGATGTTAACAATAATGGCTGATACTTATAAATCACTTAACATATAATTCTTATAATGAGCTAGCAGTATATATTTTTACCAACATTTACAAATGAGGAAACTGAGACACATAAATATTAATTCATATGCTTTTGATCACAGAGCTAGTTAATAATCCTAATGGGATTTTCACCTGAGGTGGTCTGACCCTAGAATCTACAAAATAGTAAAATGTAATTCTAAAAGATAATGAGAACACAACTACACAAGTGAAAATAGCTACTACACTTTGACGTACTCTCTTTTTGGTATGTGCCCTTTCATGAATTTATTAATTCATCAATAAATAAAGTGCTGACTAAATATGTATGATGTTCTAATATTTTTTCTGCAAATATGGACTACAGTGGTAAAAGAGTCCAACAAAACTCCTCCCTGCATGGGCCATTTAGTCCAATCGGGGGGACACAGACAATGCAAATAAAAATGTATAGGAACATTTCAAGTCTTGGGGCACATAGGTGGCTCAGTAGGTTAAAGCCTCTGCCTTCGGTTCAGGTCATGATCTCAGAATGGATCTGGAATGGAGCCCCGCATCGAACTCAGCTCAGCAAGGAGCCTGCTTCCTCCTCTCTCTCTGCCTGCCTCTCTGCCTACTTGTGATCTCATCTCTTTCTATCTGTCAAATAAATAAGTGAAATCTTAAAAAAAAAAAAAGAACATTTCAAGTCTTAAAATAGAATAAAAGATTAAAATTAACAGGGAGTTGTCAGTGGAGACTTCTCTGAAGAGATGACACTTGGGCAGAGATCTGAAAGAAATGAGGGATTGAGCCATGGGGATTTCTTGGCGAATGAGTAGACATTCTTAGCAGACAGCATTACACCTGCAATTGCCCAGGTTCTGGGACTCAATCCAAGGTCTGCAAGGAGGCCCGGTTGGATGGAACTGGGCAAGAGAGATGAAATGTGGTAGGATCATGTTCTACTGCCCAGACTACATGGCTCAGCCAGTAATTTGTTTTACATGACTACTACCTTACGTTTCTCTTTCCTTTTATTGTCTGTTTTTTGTTTGCTTTAAGGAATCTAGTATTTCCCAATCCAGGCAGAACCCAATGTGCAAGTAATATTGCTCTGACCACTTTTTTATAATTTTCCACTAGGTGTAGTCCTTTAGATATATTTGGGAGTTGTGTCTTTCTTATGGGGTTTCACCTGAGTCTGGCCTTGACAGAGCTCAGTGGAGCTCGTGTCAATCCTGATTCCCCATTCTCAGAAGTCCCAGCAGATCAAATGGAACCTTAAATCCAAAATCCTCCCCACCAGTTGAAGAAGAAATTGAGGCCTCTTAAGACAGTAAAGGGTGTGGCTGAACTCTTCTGCCACCTTGTGACTGATTCCATTTCTCCCTTCCCATCTGATAGATGCTTCTCTAGAAATTTCATGAAAGAGGATTTAATTTTCTGGACAGTCTCTTGAAAGTATCATAGAACATGGGGAAGAGAAACCACAAAAGGCTTTTCTAAGCAAATTTAACCCTAAGTGGAAAGATATACTTGGTAATACAATATGGATTGGTAATACAAGGGTGGATTGTGAGGAAGAGGCCTTGGGGGTCATGTATATTTTACAGGTGACTGAGAAGTAATGAGAGTAAAGAACTAAGGTTAGGTGTAAGAAAGAAGAAATGAAGGATTAAATGGTATGTGTCTCCTATGCATCATTTCTCCTTGGAACTCCACTAGATGGTCTATCTCTTCTGTATGACAAATGCTCAAGCCCCAGTGAATCTCACATCTCCTTTCTCTATATATCCACCTGAGACTGAAACTACTGCACATCATGGTTTCCTATCAGGAAATGTATCTGCTTGTTCATAGGCAACGCCCCCTCCCCTTTCTGATGACAAGACACTACAATTGAGGGGCGCCTGTGTGGCTCAGTGGGTTAAAGCCTCTGCCTTCGGCCCAGGTCATGATCTCAGGGTCCTAGGATCCTGCATCGGGCTCTCTGTTCAGCGGGGAGCCTGCTTCCCCCTCTCTCTTTGCCTGCCTCTCTGCCTACTTGTGATCTCTCTCAAAGTGTCAAATAAATAAATAAAATCTTTAAAAAAAAAAAAAAGACACTACAATTGATACTCCCCTCAAGCCCATTGTCCTTGTTCATAAGGAAATCTAGGCTATCACTCATGAGCTCCTTCAATGCTTACCACTTTCACTGCCCAAGATAGATGTTTGGATCCAGGTTTCCAGTTTTTTACTTAAAGATCTTATTTATTCATTCATGAAAGACACAGAGAGAGGCAGAGGCAGAGGGAGAATCAGGGTCCCCGCAAAGCAAGGAGCCCAATGCGGGTCTCAATTCTAGAACCCTGGGCTCATGACCTGAGCCAAAGGCAGATGCTTAACTGACTGATCCACCCAGGTCCCGCCTTTTCTGTTTTTTTCTTTTTAATTAATTATAAATATGATTATTGCACCACCACCAATTAAGACAGCAATTTTCCTTCAGCTCACCCTAGTGCATTTTCTGCCTCTCCCTCTCTGCTTCATAAATGCAAGCCCCGAATATACTTAGTATTGGCAGTAATAGCAGTGCTATTTATCACACGCTTTCATGATGTGCTAAGTGCTTCACAACTAGGGGCACACATATGTAATTCCAAGGCTGACTGCAAAGTGTGGTAAAGTTATTCAAACTGTCATCTGAAATTAAAACAAATATGGAAACTTAATGATTCTTGATCAAGTCACTGGTACCATTATTCTTTGATCCTGTCATATTATGAGGATGAATACACACTTTGGGTGACATTTTAAATATAAATCTTGACATTTCAAAGAAATTTCAGATTCAAGCAGGGCCATCACAGTAGTATCTTCAGGTTTATCACAACAGGAAATTGCCTATGCTTTGTGGAGGTTCTTTGGCTAAAAGATTTGGAAAGGACTTCCAATTTTGAATTGGAAACAAAAAAGTTTCACCTTAGTCATGAGAGCAATATGGATAAATTCTAAAACATATCAGACGCTAAAAATACATACAAATCTAAATGAATTAAATATCAGAAATGACAAGCACTTCTTAAGATTAAAGAGAGTCCCATTGGTGCTTTAGTCTCTGGGAGATAATGCAGAAATAGAAGGAAAGTTCCCATGGATGGCTATAAAGAGAAACTATTCAAACAACTAACAAACTTTTATTGACTATACCTTATCTGATATGACAGATTCAAGTTCTGAGGAGTTTAAAAGAAGTCCAGATCCACTTGCCAAATCTCTCCTTCAAGTCTCACTGGATGCATGTGAGTAGCATACCAATGGCTGAGAGCAAGGCAGGGGAGATGAAACAAACTCATGAATTATTCCCTGAGTGCAAGATAGTGATGAGGAGGAGGCTCATGTAAGATAAGAGAGCTAAGATATATCTCTTTTAGATGCCTAGATCCTTCCCTGAGTGCAAGGCAGCAGTCTGCAGGAGGCTTCATGCACAGAAAAAAAAAAATGCTGCTAGCAATTTATCCCAAGGTGCACATAAAATCTTCATTGAGTACATTAAAGTAGTCTGGGAAATTAAGAATAAGAAAGACCTCCTGAGGCTTGAAAATGAAGGAGCAGAGCTGAAAAGTAAAGAGAAGTCCTCAGTGAATGAAAGAGCTGTCAATTGGGTTTAAAGGAAAGAGTGAAAAGAAGAGCGGGGGTTAGAGGAGACAGAGAGAAAGAGAGTGAGAGAAAATTATTTGAAGAGATAATGCCTGAGAATTTTGTTCTTGTAACACTGAAAAAATAAAATAAACATATTTTGGGGAAAAATGTTGAAATGTATTAACCTACAAATGCAGTAAGCACAGTGAACCCCAAGTAGGATAAGCAAAATAAACCCACAGTATGTCTATCATCAAATTGCTGAAAACCAAAGATAAAGCTAAATTCTTAAAAGTAGCTGAGTGGAAAGGACATTACATACAAGAGAACACTAAGAATAATGCCTTGTTGTCAAAAGACAGATCTTTAAGTGTTGAAAGGAAAAATAAAATTGTCTGCCTATAATTCTCTATGCAGAAAACTACATTTAAAGAATGAAACTGAGATCCAAAAATAGTCTTTTCAATAAATTGTGTTGAGAAAACTGGATAGTCACATGCAAAAAAATTAAATTGGGCCACTATCTTATACCATATATAAAAACCAACTCAAAATGAATTTAAGTCTTGAGCATTTAAGAACTGAAGCCATAAAATTCCTAGAAGAAAATATATGGAATAAATTCCTTGATACTGGTCTCAACAATGTTTTTATTTTTGTTTTGTTTAACACTAAAAGCAAAAGTAAATAAGGAGAACTACATCAAACTAAATGACAAAATAAACTGTCAACAATATTAACAGGCAACCTATGGGATGGGTGAAAATATTAACAAATCCTACATCTAATAAGAGATTAATATCTGAAAACTATAAAATTAAGCACTGGGTGTTATACTGAAGTAATAAATCACTGAACATTATATTAAAAACTAAAGGTGTACTATACCTTACCTAATTGAATTTAAATTAAAAAATAAATAAAATAAAATAACTCATACAGCTTAAAACGAAACAAACAAAAACCCCCAAATATTTCAATTACAAAATGAGTATAGGAAATGAATGGATATTTTTTCTGAAGAAGACATACAAATTACCAACAAGTACGTGAGAAGGTGCTCAACATCACCAATAATCAGTGAAGTGGAAACCGAAATCACATTGAAATATCACCTTATTATACCTGTTAGAAGGACTACCACAAAAAGATCAAGAAGATTCCTAGATGGCGCAGTTGGTTAAGCAACTGCCACTTTGTTTTGGCTCAGGTAATGATCTCATGGTCCTGGGATCCAGCCCTGTGTCAGCAGCCTCTATGCTCAGCATAGAGTCCCTGTGGGATTCTCTCTCCCTCTGCCCCTCCCACTTGTGCTCACTCTCTCTCTAAAATAAATAAATAAAATATTTTTTAAAAAGGCAAGAGGTAACAACTGTTGATGAAAATGTGTGGGAAAGAGAACACTTATGCACTATTGCTGAGAATATAAATTGATTCAACCATTGTGGAAGACTGTATGGAGATTCCTGAAAAATGTAAAATTAGACTTACTTGAGTGGCTCATTCAGTTAAATGTTTGCTTTTGGCTTAAGTCACGGTCTCAGGGTCTTGGGATTGAGCCTGGCATTGAGCTGTCTGCTCAGCAGGGATTCTACTTCTCCCTCTCCCTCTCTCTCTGCATTCTCTCTCTCTCTCTCTCTCTCTGAAATAAATAAATAAATCTAAAAAATTATAAAAATAAACTACCATATGATCTAGCAATTCCACTCCTGGGCATATTTGCATATAGGATATTATTCAGCCATCTAAACCATGACATTTGTCTTGAGGACATTCTGCTAAGTGAGATAAATCAGACAGAGAAAGACAATATTGTATGATCCACTCGCATGTGAAATCTGAAGGAAACCAAGCTTATAAATGCAGAAAACAGATCTATGATTGTCAGGTGCAGGGAGTGAGGGGTTGGCAAAATGGGTGATGGTGGTAAAAAAAAAATAGTAAGGAAAGTGTATTAGGCTCAAGGGTATTGATGCTAGATGGAATCTTAATGTGAAGGAAAGAATGAATAGAACTAGAATTTATATATTAGAACTAGAATTATATAATATATACAACAGAACTAGAATTTATATATATATATGGCATATTATATATAATATATGTGGCATATTATATATAATAATATTCGTAGTGTAGAAGGATTTTAAAATAATAACACCAATATTTATATATTTAAAGTTATACACACATATAATACAAGCTGTCTTTGCTTTTCACAGTACTGTACAGACTGCAACTTATGCATATTAGAACTTATGCATCTGCCTTTGGCTCAGGTCATGATCTCAGGGTCCTGGGATCAAGTCCCACATTGGGCTCCCTGCTCAGTGGAGAGCCTGCCTATCCCTCTCCCACTCCCTTGCTTGTATTCCCTCTCTTGCTATGTCTCTGTCTGTCAAATAAATAAATAAAATCTTTAAAAAAAAAAAAAAGAACAGTGTTTTTGGTTTGCATAGAACCTGCATTATAATAAGACTTGTGAAAAGTGAGTAGTATATTTTTTTGTTATGGACAACTTTCAGTTAATATGGTTTTATGCATAACAAGAACTCGAGAGAGAGAGAGAGAGAGATATGATGCACACTGTAATCTGTGGAGTATCCATTAAAATAACAATGCAATAAATTAAAAATACAGGAGATACAATGGAATACTAAAATATTTTTATTAATCCTAAATAGGAAACAAAAAATGGATTGCATATTTGGAAGAGAAATAACCAATATAGTTGACTTGTACTCTACCCTATCAGTAATTACATTAAATGTTAATTGACTAAGCATTCTAAGAAAAAGGTAGAAATTAGTAGAATGGATTAATAATAAATAAAATCACAACTTAATTGTGGCTGGTAATTTTATGTGTGA
Source organism: Procyon lotor (assembly GCA_028646535.1). Classification (NCBI taxonomy): domain Eukaryota; kingdom Metazoa; phylum Chordata; class Mammalia; order Carnivora; family Procyonidae; genus Procyon; species Procyon lotor. Next base: position 17,093,774 of record CM053609.1, on the reverse strand, counting down.
ACTTAGCTGGGCCACAACATGCCCACATAGTTGGTCAATCATTATTCTCTGTGTTTCTGTGAGGGTGTTTTAGATAAGATTCACATTTAAATTAGTAGTCTGAGTAAAGCAGATTATCCTCCATAGGGTGGATATCCTCCACCATAAAAAAACATTATTCCACCCTAAAAAAAATGCAAAATAGAACTACTCTATGACCTAACAATCGCACTATTGGGTATTTACCCAAAGGATACAAAAATATTTATTTGAAGGGATACAAGCATCCCAATGTTTAAAGCAACATTATCAGCAATAGCCAAATAATGGAAATAGCCCCTGTATCCATCAACTGATACATGGATAAAGAATTGAGGAGGGCACATATTGCATGGAGCACTGAGTATGGTACATGAACAATTAATCTTGTAACACTGAAAAAATAAACATATTTGGGGAAAAAAAGAAGAAATAATAATAATATTAATAACCATAAGAAAGAATGAATGTTTGCCATTTGCAATGACATGGTTGGAGCTGGCATGTATTATGCTAAGCCAAATAAGTCAGTCAGAGAAAGGCAAATATCATATAATTTCACTCATATGTGGAATTTAAGAGGCAAAACAGATTAACATAGGGGGAAAAAAGAGGCAGGCCATAAAGAAGACTCTTAACTATAGAGAACAAACTGAAGTTGCTGGAGGGGAGGTGGCCAGGGCATGGGTTAAATGGGTATTAAGAACAGCACTTGTGATGAGCACTGGATGTTGTATGTAAGTGATGAATGACTTAATTCTACATCTGAACCTAATATTATACTGTATGCTAACTAGAATTTAAATAAAAACGTCAAGGGAAAAACAAAAACAAAACGTCATCACACACATAATATGTGTAACTTAATAAGATCTTATAGTATTTATATTAAATTGCCTTAAGGGGAGAAATAGACAAATCTACAACCATATTGAAGATTTTAACACACTTCCTTTAGCAACTCATAGAATAACCAGATTTAAAAATTGGTAAGTATATAGAAGGTATGAACAATATGCTTAAATTGACCTTGGAGATACTTACAGAAATATATCTAAGAATAGCAGAATACATTTATTTCCAGTATATATGGAATATAATTGTTTTCAAAATAGACCCTTTACTGGGAATTAAATGCAAGTTTTAAAATATTTATTTATTTTTTAAAAGATGTTTTATCAGAGTCCACAGTCTCTCATGGTTAGAAACAAACTGAGTTTTGGAGGGGACGGAGGTTGGGTGAGCCTGGTGGTGGGTATTGAGAGCAAGTATTGCATGGAGCACTGGGTGTGGTGCATGAACAAAGAATCTTAGAAGAATGAAAAAATAAAGTTAAATTTTAAAAAATATATTTATTTGAGATAAAGTGAGAAGGAGAGCATGAACCAGGAGACAGAGGGAGAGGGAGAAGCAGGTTCCCCACTAAGCAGGGAGCCTGACATGGGGCTCAATCCCAGGACACTGGGATCATGACCTGAGATGAAGGCAGACACTTAACCAACTAAGCCACTCAGATGACCCAAGTTTTAATACATTTAAATAACTGAATCATATTGCACATATTATGTGATCACATTGGAATTAAATTAGTAATTAACATTATGAAAATACGTATAAAGTATCCAAATATTTGGAAATTAAACAATATATTTCCAAATAACTCATACATCAAATAAGAAATCCTTTTTTTTTAAAGATTTTATTTATTTATTTGACAGAGAGAGAGAGAGAGATCACAAGTAGGTAGAGAGGCAGGCAGAGAGAGAGGGGGAAGCAGGTTCCCTGCTGAGCAGAGAGCCTGATGTGGGGCTCCATCCCAGGACCCTGAGATCATGACCTGGGCTGAAGGCAGAGGCCTTAACCCACTGAGCCACCCAGGTGTCCATCAAATAAGAAGTTCTAAAGAAAATTTAAAATATTTTATAGTGAATAATAATAAAAACATAACATTATAAAACCTATAAAATGTTGCTACAATTAACCTGAAAGAGAAATTTATAACATTAATGACTATTTTAGAAAAAAGGAAATATTTGAAATAAATGACCTAAGCTTGCACACTCATCATGTAGAAAAAAAATAAAAATTAAAACAAGTAGAATAAATAGAATAGAAATAAGAGCTGAAATCCATGAAAGAGAAAATAGACCAACAATAGAGAAAATTACACAAGTCAACCATTTATTCTTTGAGAAGAATAAGACAACTGGTAACCCCTAGAAAAGTTAATAAAAGAAAAAAAAAACAAAAGAAAGAAATCAAATCACTCATAAAAGGAATGAAAGAAAGACAATACTACATATTATACAGACATTGACATAATAATAGAAGGATGTTTTATTAATCTCCATTTAGTAAAAAGAAATTTTTAACTTTAAGCTTTTTAACAATTAACTGATTGTTAACAAAGGGAAATTGACAACTTTAAATTTAATACTTGACAACTTAAATGAAGTTGAAAAAAAATCCTTAAAAGCAGAATTTCCTCAGATTGGCGAATGAGGAAAAAGAAAATCTGAATAATGAGATCTTTGTTAAAATCAACAATAAAAAGACAAGCCAATTTAAGAAATGGAAAAGGGAGTGAAATATACAATGAAAATATACAAATGGCTCCAAGTATAGCCACTTTGGAAGTCAGTTTTGGCAGTTTCTTACAAAACTACATGTACTCTTATCATACCATTTAACAATTGTGCTTCTTGGTATTTACTCAAATAAATTGAAAACTTATGTCCACACAAATTCTTCACACAAATGTTTATATAGCTTTATTCATAGTTGTGTAAGTTTGGAAGCTATCAAGATGTCCTACAATATGTGAATGGTAATAAGAAAACTGCAGGAAATCTATACAGTGGTATATTATATCACAATGAAGAATAAGTAATGTACACATGGATGTTTACAATAACTTTATCCATATTTGCCAAAACTTGGAAGCAACTAAGATAGGTAGGTGGATAGATAAACTGTGGTACATCCAGACAATCAAATATAATTCAATGCTAAAAAATGAAATAAGCTATCAAGCCATGAAAAGACATGGAGAAACCTAAACGCATATCAGTAAGTGAAGGAAGGCAATCAGATAAGTTTACATACTGTTTCATTCCGAAGCAAATGGCATTCTGGAAAACACAAAACTACAGAGACCTCTAAAAAGTCAGTGTTTGTAAGAATTTAGAGGATGGAAGGTGAATAGGCAAAGCACAGAGGATTTTTAGGGTTGTGAAATTATTCTGTATTATGTTAAAATGGTGGATACATGCCATATACATTTATCAAAGCACACAGATTACACAACTCCAGCAGGGAACCCTAATGTAAAATATAGACTTCAGATGATAATGATGTGTCAATGTAGGTTCATGGATTGTAACAAATGTACCACTCAGGGGCAAGATATTGATAGCAGGGAAATTTTTGGGTGTATGTGTGATAGAGGCATAATATATATAGGAACTCTTAATTCTTCCCCTCATTATTTTTTTGTAAACCTACAACTGGTCTAAAAAATAGCCTATTAATAAACAAACATACAAAAAACCCAAAAACACAGAGTTCCTGGGTGGCTCAGTTGGTTAAGTGTCTGCCTTCAGCTGGGTCATGATCATGGAGGCCTGGGATCGAGTCCCACATTGGTCTCCTTGCTCAGCGAGGAGTCTGCTTCTACCTCTGCCCCCTCACATCACTTTCTTCTCTCTCACATTGTTTCTCTCAAATAAATAAAGTCTTAAAAAAAAATAAAACACAATGATATACTTCCCCCCTCCACTGGGTTGCCTAAAATCAAAATAGTCAATTACATCAATTTGGGCAAGGGCATGGAGCACTAGCACTCTCATTTATTGCGAATAAGAGTATAAAATTGTATTGTCACCATTTCACATCCTCTAGAATGACCAAAATCAAAAAGACGGACAACACAACGTTTTGTAAGGTTGTTGAGCACCTGGAAATTTCATATATTCTGGTAGAATGTAAAATAGTCTAACTCAACTATGAAGAACTGTTGCAGTTTCTTATAAAGATAAGCACACATCTTAACCATGGAGAATAAATTGATAGTTTCCCAGAAGGGAAGTGGGTGAGGAAATGGGTGAAATAGGTGATGGGGATTAGGGAGTGTATTTGTCGTGATGAACATTGGATGAAGTATGGAATTGTTGAATCACTATATTGTACTCTTAAAACTAATATAACACTGTATATTAACTATACTGGAATTATTTTTTTTAAAAAAATAAAGCACAGATTTCCCTTCCTTACCCTATTGCCCTCCCATGTTCAAGAGGCGTGAATCAGAGAAGGAGACAAACCTTGAGAGACTATGGACCCCAGGAAACAAACTAAGGATTTCAGAGAGAAGAAGAGTGGGGGCATGGGGTAGCTGGGTGATGGGTGTTAAGGAGGGCACATGTTGTGATGAGCACTGGGTATTATAGGCAATTAGTGAATCATTGAACACTACATCAAAAACTAATGATGCACTATATGGTGGCTAATAATATAAAAATATATAAAATAAAATTATCATATTTTCACTTGTGGAGCATAAGGAATAACACGGAGGACAATAGGAGAAGGAAAGGAAAAGTGAAGTGGGGGAAGTCAGAAGGGGAGATTAAGCATGAGAGACTGTGGACTATGGGAAACAAACTAAGGGTTTTGGAGGGAAGTGAGTGGGGGATGGGCGAGCCTGGTGGTAGGTATTGAGGAGGAGGTAGCTATTGCATGGAGTATTGGGTGTGGTGCATAAACAATGAATCTTGGAACACTGAAAATATTAAAAAATTTAAAAAAATTAAAAAATCCTCTGTTAAAGACAAAAATATAAAATTAAAAAGAAGGGCGCCTGGGTGGCTCAGGGATTAAAGCCTCTGCCTTCGGCTCAGGTCATGATCTCAGGATCCTGGGATCGAGCCCCGCACCGGGCTCTCTGCTAGGCAGGGAGCCTGCTTCCCCTTCTCTCTCTGCCTGCCTCTCTGCCTACTTGTGATCTCCCTCTCTCTGTCAAATAAATAAATGAAATCTTTAAAAAAAAATTAAAATTAAAAAGATAAGCATATATCTTCTCTATGCGTAGTCAAACTGATATTTCATTTCAAGATAAAAAATGTCTGCTCTAAAAAGACTTAAAAGAATTTTCAAAGCGGTCTTTTTTTTTTTCCAAATTAACCCCAAATTGTAAATATCTCAAAAGTCGACAGGAGATAGATAAACACGTGATAGATTAACAGATGCAACATAAGTAAAATGGAATTTTATTTAGCAATAAAACATATCTACAAGGCCAGAAACAACAAATGTTGGAGAAGTTGTGGAGAAAGAGGAACCCTCTTACACTGTTGATGGGATTGCAAATTGGTGCAGTTACATTGGAAAACAGTGTGGAGGTTCCTCAAAAAAATTAAAAATAGAGCTACCCTATGACCCTGCAATTGCACTACTGGGTATTTACCCCAAAGGTACAGATGTAGTGAAAAGAAGGGCCATATGCATCCCAATGTTCATAGCAGCAATGTTCACAATCGCCAAAATGTGGAAAGAGACAAGATGCCCTTCAACAGACGAATGAATAAAGAAGATGTGGTCCATATATACAATGGAATATTACTCAGCAATCAGAAAGGATAAATACCCAACTTTTGCATCAGCATGGATGGGACTGGAGGAGATTATGCTAAGTGAAATAAGTCAAACAGAGCAAGTCAATTATCAGATGGTTTCACTTGTTTGTGGAACATAAGGAATAGCATGGAGACATTGGGAGAAGGAAGGGGAAAATGAAGGGCAAGAATCAGAGTGGAAGACAAACCATGAGAGACTATGGACTCTGGGAAACAAACTGAGGGTTTTAGAAAGGAGGGGGATGGGGAGATGGGTTAGCCTGGTGATGGCTAATGCATGGAGCACTGGGTGTTATACACAAACAATGAATCCTGGAACACTACATCAAAAACTGATGATGTCCTGTATGGTGAGTAACATAGCATAATAGTAAATCAATCAATCAATCAATCAATCAATCAATCATATAGCAGATTTCCTATGCAACCAAAAACATGATTATATATATTATATATAATATATATTTTAAAATGTTGAATCTCCACACAAAAATAGTATATGTACTACACTGATTTCATTTATATGATATCTGAGAATAGGCAAAACTAATATAAGGAAAGAGAAATCAGAAAGTGTTTGCCTCAGAGCACATGGGTGGCTCAGTGGGTGAAAGCCTCTGCCTTCAGCTCAGGTCATGATCTCAGGGTCTTGGGATTGAGTCCCGAATCGGGCTCTCTGCTCAGTGGGGAGCCTGCTTCCCCCTCTCTCTGCCTGCCTCTCTGCTTACTTCTGATCTCTTTCTCCCTCTATGTCAAATAAAGAAATAAAATCTTCAAAAAAAAAAAAAAAGCGCAAGTGTTTGCTTCTTCGACCTCAGCTGCAGCAACTTCTTCCTAGAAACATTGCCAAAAGCAAGGGAAGCAAGGGCAAAAATTAACTATTAGGAATTCATCAAGATAAAAAGCTTTTGCACAGCAAAGGAAACAGTCGTCAAAACTAAAAGACATTTGACAGAATGGGAGAAGATACTTGCAAATGACATATAAGATAAAGGGCTAGTATCCAAAATATATAAAGAACTTATCAAACTCGGGGCACCTGGGTGGCTCAGTGGGCTGAAGCCTCTGCCTTTGGCTTGGGTCATGATCTCGGGGTCCTGGGATTGAGCCCCACGTCGGGCACTCTGCTCGGCGGGGAGCCTGCTTCACCTCTCTGTCTCTGTCTCTGTCTCTCTCTCTGCCTGCCTGGCTGCCTAATTGTGATCTCTCTTTCTCTGTCAAATAAATAAATAAAAATCTTAAAAAAAAAAAGGGGGGGGGGCCTGAGTGGCTCAGTGGGTTATAAAACCTTTGCCTTCGGCTCAGGTCATGATCTCAGGGTCCTGGGATCAAGCCCCGCATCAGGCTCTCTGCTCAGCAGGGAGCCTGCTTCTTCCTCTCTCTCTGCCTGCCTTTCTGCCTACTCGTGATTTCTCTCTGTCAAAGAAAGAAAGAAAGAAAAGAAAAGAAAGAAAAGAAAAGAAAAGAAAAGAAAAGAAAAGAAAAGAAAAGCAAAGAAAAAGAAAGAAAGAAAGAAAGAAAGAAAGAAAGAAAGAAAGAAAGAAAGAAAGAAAGAAAGAAAGAAAGAAAGAAAGAAAGAAAAGAAAGAAAGAAAGAAAGAAAGAAAGAAACTTATCAAACTCAACACCCAAGGAACAAATAATCCAGTCAAGAAATAGAAGACATGAACAGATGTTTCTACAAAGAAGACATCCAAATGGACAACAGACACACATGAAAAAAGTGCTCAACATCACTTGGCATCAGAGAAATACAAATCAAAACCACAGTGAGATACCACCTCACACCAGTCAGAATGGCTAAAATTAACAAATCAGGAAACGACAGATGTTGGTGAGGATTCAGAGAAAGGGGAACCCTCCTACACAGCTTGGGAATGCAAGCTGGTGCAGCCACTCTGGAAAACAGTATGGGGGTTCCTCAAAAAGTTGAAAATAGAGCTACTTAACGATCCAGCAATTGCACTACTGGGTATTTACCATAAAGATACAAATGTAGTGATCCAAAGGGGCACGTGTACCCGAATGTTTATAGTAGCAATGTCCACAATAGCCAAACTATGGAAAGAACCTAGATATCCAACAAAACATGAATGGATAAAGAAGATATGGTATATATATACACATATATGTATATATACATACATATACACGTAATGGAATACTATGCAGCCATCAAAAAACTGAACTCTGGCCATTTGCAACAACGTGGATGGAACTAGAGGGTGTTATGATAAGTGAAATAAGGCAGAGAAAGACAATTATCATATGATCTCTGTCATGAGGAATTTGAGAGGCAGGATAGGTAGTCATGAGGTGGAAGGGAGGTAAAAAATGAAACAAGATGGGACTGGGGAGGAAGACAAACCATAAGAGACTCTTAATCTCAGGAAACAAACTGAGGGCTGCTGGAGAAGAGGGGGTAGGAGGGATGGGGCGGCTGAGTGATGGACATTGGGGAGAGTATGTGCTATGAGGGGTGCTGTGAATTATGTAAGACTGGATGATTCACAGACCTGTACGCCGGAAGCAAATAATACATTATTATTGGACATAGAGGAATTGACTGAGAAAAGGCACATTGGGCTTTTATTTGATGAAGAAAATGTTATTTATTTTGTTTTGAGAATGGCTATTCCATGAAAAAGATCACTAATAGACTACGGTAGATCTATGCATGTTGTTTTATATTAATGAAATCTAAAGCTAAAAAAATATTTTTTTGTAAAAAAATTTTGGCAGCACTGGTGTAATGGTGAGGGATGTTGGCTTTTGGCAGCTAATATAAATCAGGCTTTAATTCCAGATGGGGCACTACATTGCCAAATCTGTGACAAGTTAATTACCATCCTGAGCATCAACTTCTTGATGCATTAAATGGGGCCAAACACCTGTGGATTTTTTGAGGAATATATTGTGTATATAAAGATTTTAGAGTGGTATTTTACCACATAATAAGCATTCAACTAATAGTAGTTATGCTATTTTAATGAATCCCTTGCAGTTCTTCCTTCAAATGCCTTGTACTTCTGATACATCTTATGCTATTTTTTTTTCTTTTAAGGCTCAGACTATTTGGAGAACACTCAGGAATCTCTCCCACAGCTTTGGGTTTGTTTGTTGTTATTGTTGTTGCTGTTTTCTTTTTATTGCTACTGCCAGCATTATACCCTCACCCACCCCCCACATTTCAAGCATAAGTGACTACTCAGTTATTTGCATCAACTATGACCAATACGAGTTTTAAACAATGCAAACAGTAACACGTTACTGCACTAAAATTACTGTGTCAATATCTGTATGTGTCTATAAAATTTGGTTTCAGATTTTCCTCTGCAGCACTGCTCACATCACAGTGTGGGGCACATACTGAATCCTTAATAAAGGCCATTTCATAAATAAATTATTTTAGACTTTTTGAAAATCGTAACTGATTATTTTACCCACTTATAAATATTTACACTAAGTCTAATAGTTATATGGGAGAGAAAGATATGCACTCGTTGTTCTAATCTTACACTTTTATTATTTTTAATGGCCATTCAGGATGAACAGGATATGTAAAACAAAACAAGATTCCAGTCGGCATGAAGGCTCCATTCTTTTTTTTTTATTTTTTTTTTAAGATTTTATTTATTTATTTGTCAGAGAGAGAAAGAGAGCGCGCACAGGCAGGCAGAGTGGCAGGCAGAGGCAGAGGGAGAAGCAGGATCCCTGCCGAGCAAGGAGCCCAATGTGGGACTCAATCCCAGGATGCTGGGATCATGACCTAAGTGGAAGGCAGCTGCTTAACTGAGCCACCCAGGCATCCCTGGAGGCTCCATTCTTATGATGAATTGGATAGTAAAGAAATACAAAAAAATTTTGATATACTTGTCTCAATTATTTTCCTACTTCTACTTGGCTATCCTCAGTTGTCCTTCCCCTATTTTTTTTAAATTACTTGTGTTATACTTTTGTTATATAATTATGAAAATACTGAAAATCTGGAGCACCTGGGTGGCTTACTGGGTTGAGTGTCTGCATTTGGCTCAGGTCATGATCCCAGGGTCCTGTAATCGAGCCCCATGTCAGGCTCTCTGGTCATTGGGGAGCCTGCTTCTCCCTCTCCCCCCTGCTTGTGCGCTCTCTCCCTCTCTCTCTCTCTCTCTCTGTTTCTCAAATAAAGAAATAAAATCTTTAAAAAAATACGTATTGCATAGAGCACTGGGTGTGGTGCATGAACAATAAATCTTGTAACACTGAAAAAAAATAAAAAAAGAAAGAAAAACATCACTAGGAAATACTGAAAAAAAAATACTGAAAATATTTTATTTCAGAAGACAGACATCTACATCCCATGGAATTTTTATGTATATTTGCCTTTTGCTTTCTACTCGTCTTGGGCTTTTAAGTTGTTTCATGGAGAAGCCAGGAAAGAAAAGTTTGGCAAGACCTGATTCAGAGGCATAGAAGTGGAAGAGGATACACACAGAAGGGTGGTATGGCTTCAGAAAGCTCAAGGATCACATAAGGAGAAGGTGGGTTTGGGGAGACCTATTTAAAATTTATAGTCCAAATTCCCCATTGTGCTCAGGACAGCTTTGAGTTTTCCTGTTATTAAAGGAGTCAATCTTGACAAAGTAGTTATATGTTACTTGAATTTTCCATACGTATTTGATGTTGGAGTAGATAATTTGTGAGTAGCTAGGTTTTCAAATAGCCTGTGTCTGAGAGCATTGATTATCTAAAATAGGCAGGTTTCCCAGGGAAGAATAAACCCATTTCATCTATGATTCCTGGTCCCACCAGAATCACTAAATGCTTATATTCAAGTTTTTCTGTATGAGTTAAACTATGTTACCAATGAATCAGACAGGTGCTAAAGTAAAAGTCAAATACTTTCCATTCTGAATGAGGCTAATTTTTTTAAAATTTCTGATTCTTCCTTTTTGGTTTCTGTATCACCTTTGATCATAAATTGGGTCCCCTTTTACATAATGAACTTAGTGGGAATTGACATTGTATAGCAATGCTATTCACTGTCACCCAATGTCATTGGGGACAGTTGGGATCTACTAGTAGCCATTTATTGTATAAGATGACTCACAGAGTGGTGTATTGAAGACTAAATCTGCCATAATACTGAAAAACGAAATGGTTAGTAAGAGAACTTAATCTCTCAGAAAAAAAAATATAGGTTTTAATTAGAGGAAGAGCAAGTATGTTTTACTGAGGGTGGAAATGCCATAGGCTAAAAAATGAACTCGATTTCCTGAAGCCATCCATAGCCAGGAACTGCCATGTGTCAAGACTGGTGATCGGGGAACACCATGGTTATATGTCTAGAGTCAGTCCCTCTAAAGTGGTTCTAAACCCCTACCAAAATGAGAAATCCTATATGGACTATTAAATCACAAGAGGGACCTGGAAAACATGAAGCATGGTGGTATCCATTCAGTAGAAGCAGTTTTGTAGGTATATATGGTTGTGATATATTAGGCACCATGAAAGAGATTCTTGTATTTGAAAAGGAAGTTGTTCTTAGGGATAATAACTGATTCCTCATCTCTTCAGTTGCCAGAAAATAAAACACTGAAACCTCACTCTGAAATTATTCCTCATTATTTAAAGCAATAAGTACCTTAAGAATGTGTTTATGTCTTGATTGGAATTCATAAATAACCAAATTTGAGGAACATCGGATAAGGGTACCTCAGGAGGAGGAGGGTATGGCCTTCATCATTCTCTTCTGCCCCCTTGTGGTATCTTTCATGGTGTCTTTCTGGACTCTTGCCCTAGGTGAAAACAGTCTCTTCTGAACTAAACATTCTTGGTATTTAGTGTTTTGAATATTTCCAGAAAATTATCCAGCTAGAAGTGAGACTGTCACGTCTTTTCAGGATGAAATAGTACAGTGTTATCTAGTCATTTTTATGTCTTCTGCTTTATCTGCATATACATAGATATGTAATTTTTAAACTGATTTTGCCCAAGTAGATTTCCCTGAAATTTCATATTTTATTCTTCTGTTTCCCTATATATTAATCTTAAATCTGTTTATTCACTAATTTTGTTGTTTTCTAGTGCATTTTTGGCTTTCATTTTTATGATTTCTTTCCTGCTCTATAACTGATGAATAGCACTAAGAAACCCACCTTGTTCCTTCGTCCTAGCCATTTCACAGGAAAATTTCCTGTAACTAAAAATGCTGTCTTCCATTGATATCTAGAGCATCTGAATTTCCATTATTTCTTTCCTTCTCTCGGTAGTCTTTGTCATCCCTTTTCTCTACCTGTGTCTAAAAATGTCTGTGTTCTTCAAGACATATCTCAGGAGTTTCACTCTAAACACTTCTCCTGAAACCACATTCACTCCCACAGTTAAGGAGTACCTTAACTCTCAGTTCAGTTTTCTTTTGAATCCCAAGCCATTATACAAGATGGTCTACAGGGCATCTCTCCTTGGCAGTCCCACAGGATTGCAAATGTCCATGTCCCAATCGATATTCATAAATCTCTCTTGCTATGTGTCTTCCATTGTGTCCCTAAGAGAATCAACTACACTATCAATTTTCCACTTTCACAGGAAAGACTTATATGTCTTCTCCATCTCTTTTACATTAAATTATAATAGCTGCCTACCTATTAAAATTTATAGTCCAAATTCCCCATTGGGGAATTTAGATGATTCCTAAATCTCTCATATACATAGATTCACTTCTTTTATTCGCCGCCTGCGATTTTGCTGTATCTGAGCTCAGACCACACCATCTCCCCCCTCGTGGATGCCTTCCATGTTACCAGTGGTCTGTTCCTACTCTATACTGCAGAACTGTGATTTCTGAAACATAGATCTGTTCCTGTCACTCCTCTGTGAAAACTCATCCATGGTAAGTCTCACCAGGCTGCATTTGGGGACTGGACAGAGTGAGAAGGGATCTTGTGTCAGCCAGGATTTCTGGTAGACGCCCCTCTGCACTATCCACTTGTGGTGGTCGGGGGCGGGGAAGGGGCGGGATTGAGCCCCCTTCCCCCCTCCTCCTTACTGCGGAAAGCTGCAGAGCTAAGGGCACTTACTTCCTATTCACCAGTCAGCAGGGAGGGATCCTCTGATCAGCCACGTAGGCATTCACTTCTCTCTGGAGGAAAAGGCCCAGCAGCTGTCGGAGGAAAAGGCTCACCAGCTGTCAGAGGAAAGGGACATGTCGCAGCTAAGTAAGAATTTGGGTGATTCGAGTCCCCCGGCCGAGGCCCCTAAGCCTCCGGTCTATAGCCGCCCTACGGTTCTGATGCGGGCCCCGCCCGCCTCCTCCCGGGCTCCGCCAGTCCCCTGGGATCCACCTCCGATTGATTTGCAGGCTTCACTGGCCGCTTGGCAGGCACCTCAGCCTGCTTGGGAGGCCCCACAGGGCCAGCCGCCTACCCCAGTGGCTCCGATGGCCCAACCTCCGGCCCTGGGGGGTCCGATGGTCCAGGCTCCCCCTCTGGGAGGCCCGATGGGCAAGCCTCCGACTCCCGGAGTCCTGATGATCCATCCTCCCCCTCCGGGAACCCCGATGGCCCAGCCTCCGACTCCGGGAGTCCTGATGATGCATCCTTCAGCTCCCGGAGCCCCGATGGCCCATCCTCCCCCCCCGGGGACCCCGATGGCCCATCCTCCCCCTCCGGCAACCCCGATGGCCCATCCTCCCCCTCCGGGGACCCCGATGGCCCATCCTCCCCCTCCGGGGACCCCGTTGGTGCATCCTCCCCCTCCGGGGACACCGATGGCGCATCCTCCCCCTCCGGGGACACCGATGGCTCACCCTCCCCCTCCGGGGACACCGCTGGCCCATCCTCCCCCTCCGGGGACCCCGATGGCCCAGCCTCCGACTCCAGGAGTCCTGATGGCCCAGCCGCTGACTCCGGGAGTCCTGATGGTCCAGCCGCCTGCTCCGGGAGCCGCGATGGCCCAGCCTCCGCCCCCAGCAGCCTTGATGACCCAGCCTCCACCTCCGGGAGCCCCGATGGCCAAGCCTCCTGGTCCCGGCGTCCTGATGATTCATCCTCCAGGTTCGAGAGCTCCGATCACCCAGCCGTCAGCTTCAGGAGCCCCGATGGCGCAGCCGGCGGCACCACCTGCGCAGCCCCTGGCTTCTTGGGCCCCACAGGCTCAGCCTCTGATTCTGCAAATCCAGTCCCAGGTTATAAGGGCTCCTCCGCAGGTTCCCCAGGGCCCGCAGGCCCCGCCGGCGCAGCTGGCCACACCCCCGGGCTGGCAGGCCACCTCGCCAGGATGGCAGGCCACGCCGCAAGGCTGGCAAGCCACGCCTCTGGCTTGGCAGGCCACGCAGGTCACCTGGCAGGCTCCGACCATTACCTGGCAGGCACCACCACCTGTGCGCCAGGGGCCGCCGCCCATCCGCCCGGGCCCACCACCCATCCGACCTGGCCCCCCGCCGGTGCGCCAGGCCCCGCCGGTGATTCGCCAGGCGCCACCGCTGATACGCCAGGCACCGCCGCCCATCCGGCCTGCCCCACAGGTCCTGGCCACCACACCACCAGTCTGGCAGGCCCTGCCACCCCCGCCGCCGCTGCGGCAGGCTCCGCAGGCTAGGCTGCCCACCCCGCAGGTGAGGGCAGCTCCACAGGTGCGGGCGGCGCCGCAGGTGCCCACTGCCCCGCCAGCTACGCAGGTGGCCACTGCGCTTCCCTCTGGCCCGCAAGCGCCCCAGGCGCCCCAGGCGCCCCAGGTGCCCCAGGCTGTGCTGTCGGCTCCTCTGTCGGCCCCACAGGCTGTGCACTGCCCACCCATCATCTGGCAGGCCCCCAAAGGCCAACCTCCAGTGCCACACGAGCTGCCGACATCGATGGAATTCCAGGAAGTGCAGCAAGCCCAGGCTGTCACCTGGCAGGCTCCCAAGGCTCCTGGGCAGTTCTGGCAGCCTGTGCCCACCCAGGAGGCCCAGAGGCAGGGCCCACCACTGGTTCAGCTGGAGCAGCCCTTTCAGGGGGTCCCGGCCTCTCAAAAGGCCCTCCAAATCCAGCTATCCACCCAGCAGGCCCAGCCCTCGGGTCCGCAAGCAGATCTGCCCAATTTGCAACTCCAGCCCTCCTGGCAAGGCCCCCCAGCAGCCTTGCAGGGCCAGCCCGGAGCTCCCTTAGCGGCAGCAAATTTTCCCGTGGGCTCCGCTAAATCATTGATGACTCCATCGGGAGAATCCAGGGCCTCTTCAATAGACCGCAGGACCACTTCGAAGGACCGGAGGACCTCTTCAAAAGAAAGGAGGGCCCCTTCGAAGGATCGCATGATCTTTGCTGCCACTTTCTGTGCTCCAAAGGCAGTGTCAGCTGCCCGAGCCCACCTGCCAACTGCCTGGAAAAATTTGCCTGCCACATCGGAGACCTTCACTGCCACTTCAAGGGTCTTTCCAACTACCTCCCGGTTCCAGCCTGCCTCTTCTAATGCCTTTCAGGGCCCGTCTGCCCCCTCTGAGACCCCGAAGTCACTGCCACTTGCTCTGCAGGATCCATTCAACTGCGTGGAGGCCCTGCCTGCAGTTCCCTGGGTTCCGCAGCCCAGTGTGAATGCTTCGAAAGCAGCGCAGGCAGTGCCAACCATCCTGATGGCGACAGCAGCTGCCCCCAAGGCAATGGCCACCACTCAAGAGGCCTCGAAGACGTCTGCTGAGCCACCGCGTCGCTCTGGCAAAGCCACCCGGAAGAAGAAGCATCTGAATACCGAAGAGGACGGCAGTGGCCAAATGCTGGCCCTGCGTGACTGGCAGGCTCCGAGACCCTGGGAAAATCTGAACTTGAATGACTGGGAGGTTGAAAACCCTATTCAGGTCCTGGGTGACTGGGAGGGCCCAAGCACCTCCCGTGGCCTGAGTGGCTGGGAGGGTCCGAGCACCTCCCGCATCCTGAGTGGCTGGGAAGGGCCCAGCACAACTTGGGCTCTGAGTGCCTGGGAGGGCCCAAGCACTTCGAGGGCCCTGGGTCTCTGGGAAAGCCCAGGTAGCCCTCAGCCCCTGATTTTCTCTGAGTTCGCCAATCTCTCTCAGGGATTTGGTGTCACTCAGAATGACCCCAAGCTGGAGACTCAGCCATTGTCTCCCTTGGATGAGAGAGCGAATGCACTGGTGCAGTTCCTCTTGGTCAAGGACCAAGCCAAGGTGCCCATCAAGCGCTCAGAGATGGTGAAATTCATCATCCGTGAATATAAAGATGAGTGCTTGGATATCATCAATCGTGCCAACAATAAGCTACAGTGTGTCTTCGGTTATCAATTGAAAGAGATTGATCCCGAAAACCACTCTTATATTATCATCAACAAGCTGGGGCACTATAATGGTGAACCAGTGGCATCCTATTTAGACAGGCCCAAGTTAGGCCTCCTGATGGTGGTCCTGAGTCTCATCTTTATGAAAGGCAATTGTGTCAGGGAGGACCTGATCTTCAGTTTTCTGTACAAGTTAGGGCTGGATGTCCAAGAGACACACGCTCTCTTCGGAAATCCAAAGAAGCTCATCACCGAAGTGTTTGTAAGGCAGAAGTACCTAGAGTACAGGCGAATCCCCTTTACTGAGCCAGCAGAATATGAGTTCCTCTGGGGCCCCCGAGCATTCCTCGAAACCAGCAAGATGCTTGTTTTGAGGTTTTTGGCCAAGCTCCATAAGAAAGATCCACGATGCTGGCCTCTGCAGTACTTTGAAGCGCTGGCAGAGTGTGAGTCTGAAGATCTGGATGAGGATGAGCCTGATTCTGGTGATAATGCCGATGACCCCACCAGCAGCCCCCCTCCCCGCTAATGTGGTTCCTTCCGCAGATATCTCATTCCTTTGGGTTCCTGGCCAGAGGCCACTGACAGGGTGGGGTGGGGTGGGGGGGTGTGTTTTGTTTCTGGTGTTTATGTTCCAGTTCTCCGTGTGTAAGTTTGGATTTAAATTTGGTTCAACTTGGTATCTGCCAAAGCTTTGTACATTTTCATGTGGTGTTGATTTCGATTGGCTACTGTTCTATTTGGTATTTTGGCATCTGTATTTTTAAGTGAGATCTGTGATTCTCTGTTTTGTGTTATAATTGTTATGTTTTGGTATCAGAGTTGTGCTGGCTTTGTGAAATGAATTGAGAAGCTATCCATCTCATTCTGGTACAGATTATGTAGTATTGAAATAGGCTGTTCTTTGAACATTAAAATGACTCATCAGTAAAAGCTGTCTGCAGAAATAAATATCTATATCTATATATATAAATATACTTTCAGCATAACAAGAAAGTGTTTGTCTTTATTCTCATTTTTACTCTAGATGATGGGAGCCAAGTTTTACTATATTCTCGGAATAGACTTAAACATCAAGATTACTACCAGTGATGGTAGAAACCACGGTAATGAAGCTTCCTCAAGGACAGTGCTACATTTGTCATAATAATGCAGGGATGGTGTTGGGTGGTGAAATATAAGATTTCCTTAATTCAATAGTAAAACTTCACAAGTCAGTGAAGTTGAATCAGGAAGAGGCTGAATATCACCTCTCATTTAATCCTCACAATAGTCCTTCAAAGTAGGCATTATTATTCCCATTTTGTAGGTGAATGTCCAAGCCTCCAGTACATTAATTAAATGGCACATATCAGTAAAGTTACAGTTTGAAGGAGACTTTTCTCCTTAAAGCTACATGGGAAAGAAGGACCGTCTTCTTGCAGCACCACAAGTATCTAGGTTTATTAGCTATGTGGATAAATTGTCCAACGGGGGATTTTATGTGGCCCATGGCAGGTGTCCAACAACACATGGGATGTGGGTTTGATCAACACACTGATACTGGGATAGAAATGTTCCCTGCAAAATATCTAGGCTTATAAAAGGGAAAAGGAAACACTACCTCCAATGCAGATTGCAGGTGGTGGTGGAAAGGGAGGGAGACACATAGCTAGTGACATGGAGGTCTAAGGGGAAGTTCCTGGTTGCGGGGGGGGGGGGGGGCATAAATCCAAGCATACAGGAGAAGTCAGCTGACACTATCTGAGGTTGCTAAATAACCTAGTCAACCTTAGGGTGCAGGGCCTGGTGTGGGAGGGAAGGCAACTGAATCTGAGAGCTTTGGGGAAAGATACACATGCACATACCAGAGTGGTGAATACAAGTGGACTTTCCTGAAGTCATGACTCTTCATGTGGACAGGGATCATCTGCACTGCTGCCACCTCCACTGCCCTAAAAGGATCAAGACTCCCACCCTAAAGCCCTCTTATCCGGGTAAAAATATAAGTTCCAGAAACAAGGTAAATAGCCATAGTGGTATTCTTCTGCCACCTAGTGGCATACACTGGTCCTGTCAGTGACTCCGGCAGCTGCCCAGCATAACCCCTGCCGCAGTGCTTAGTCATACCCTCAATACCTGGGCTGAGGCTACTACTTGCTTCATAATCTTTGCCCATAATTTTACCAGCATCTGTGCCCAAGCATTCCTTCTTTTCTCTTATCACAGGACAAGGTGAAATCTCTTCTCCGAGTGCAATCCATTGGCACTTAGGAACCTGAACCTGTGTATTATGAGACGAAGGTATGTAAGTGGAGAGAGTCCATTCCCAGCATATGCACAGCTGAACTTTCTAGAGCAACTGATCCCACTAGAGAACCTGCTTGGCTATAGGGGATCTTTGGCAAGTTGTCCGTGTGGCTAGATTTTCCAGAAATTCAATGACGGTTTCTTGTAAACTTCTTGGGTCAGCAAGTACTGTGTTTCTGCCCTAAATCAAACTTCTCTTATTTTGAGGACAACAGCCTGGCCCGAGCTGACAATTATCCCCCCAAAAGGGTTTTCTGGGATAGAAAATTGTCACATGGATTTAGTATTTCTTGTTTGTTTTTAGTTAATTTATTATCATTTCTATAGTTTCTTCCAAATCATTTATTTACTCCCTGGGGGCTTGAGCAAGTTGCTCTTGCTGAAACAAAGCCATAATCCTCCATCTTATTTATCTCATGTCTGATATGAAGCAAATAACCTTATTTTACGAATGCCAAGGGCTTAAGATCTGAGTTAAAATCTAAGGAGAGATAAATTATAATAATAATTAATTTTTAAGTAAAATAAACTAATTAGCCAAATATCCCATGGAAAAGGTTAAGAACAGTTGACATTATAAAATAAGGATGCAGAAAACAAAACTTGGAATACATGAAAATACAAGGCACATGATATGATGAGCACTGGGTGAACATGACATCAAAAAAAAGTAGTAATGTACTATAAGTTGGCTAATTGAACATAATGGAAAAAGAAGCAGTGAAAACAAATTTAAGACCCATTTATTTGAAAGTTCCAAAATGCAGATAAATGTAGTGCACAACTTTTTATGTTATAATGGAGAAAAAAAATGTTAAAACCCCTGTAAATAAATGGGTAAAAGATATCAGATAACAAAAAACAAAAGAAACACAAATCTCAAATAACGATAAAAAAAGTTACACCCCACTTATGTTTCAAGACAGAAATATTAGATCAGTATTCCTGTTTTCATTCATTAAATGGACATAGAATAGAATAGAAGCCCACGGAAGAGCCAGTGTAAGTGGAGTTGTTATGAAAAGGGCACCGATTGTTGCATACGACCAACGGAAGTATAAGTTACTACAACTTGCCTTGAATAAATTCACCAACATTGATCTTTAAGAGTTTTAAAACTATTTGTACTAATTTACCTGGAAATTTCTCACATGGGAATATACTGAATGGAAATAACCTGTAGTAGGGGCAAAGACTTCTTCACCCAAAAGCACTCCTATGGAAAATTTGTAATGTATACGTACCTTCTCCCCATACAATCATACACTCGTCAAGGTGTATGTTGAGTATTCTGCTATAAAGATTAAAGGCCTCCTCAAGAGACAACTTACTGTCTGTTCCAATACAAAATTATGTGCTGTGGACCAGTGGCGTGACAATCTGAGTTAAAAAATGTAAAGTGGGGGAGCCTGGGTGGCCCAGTCATTAAGCGCCTGCCTTCAGCTCAGGTCATGATCCCAGGGTCCTGGGATTGAGCCCCGCATCGGGCTCCCTGTTTGGCAGGAAGCCTGCTTCTCCTGCTACCATCCCCTCTGCTTGTGTTCCCTCTCTCGCTGTGTTTCTCTCTGTCAAATAAATAAAATCTTAAAAAAAAAAAAAATGTAAAGTGGGTGCTAGTAGACTCTCTACAAAGCCATAGAACAATCTCAATAAAAGTCATTTCACATTAAGCTATATGACCAAATTGAGGCACTGTTGTGCAGGATGTTAAATTCTAAGCAAGTTGATCTCTTGACATATTTATTTAAAAATGATCTGAATTTTGGAATGATTTTAACTCTAAACCATGCCTCTGGATAGCCATTAAGACAAAGCTCAGCTGCTTGTTAAACTATTCATAAAGCAACAATGTCAGCAGACAAGAATGAATCATTGTGGCTACGATGGATGTAGCACCCTCTGGGTCCCCTATGACCTCCACAGGACACCCACAACTCCTGTCACTGATTTACTGTACTACTTGAAAGGATATAGGATCATTCCTGACATTCCTGTGTCTGTTGTCAGAACCTGAAATCTGAGTATGTCCCTCGTATGATCAGACATCCTGCACTGGCAGTTTTGGCATCTTATAAGGTCAATGTTTTCCCTTCTCTCCATCCCTGTGGCCATTGTTGCTTGCCTGAACTTGGGAGCTGCTTTTGGCGTGATCTCCAACTTCACTAATGCCCCTCACATCACTCAATACCTTGGATGCCCAGAGCATAATCTTTTAATTGGTTTAGAGCGTTTGATGGCTCTCAGTTTTCCTTGGAGTTAGATGCGGCCCTCCTTAGCTCACTTTCCTCATCCTAAGGGTCAAGGAGCAGGGGGTAAAGGTGGACTAGGCTAATCAGAATTTGCAAATGAGTTCAGGGTTCCCTCTGCTGGATGTTTTGAGGAACTCCTTGAATTCTGTATTGAAAACCTACCTGGGTCAGCAAGGATGGGTCCTAAGGCAGAAGACCCTGACATTTAGATCACAGACCCTTCTTGTTTACTTTTGTCCCCAACCCAGAAAGTAATAGGGGCACGGGAAATACCTGGTGAGGATAACAGGCCTGACGTCTCTGAATAAACTGTCTAGGAAATGAAGCCTAGACTGGATCCATCCTTAAAAACTCAAGTCTCATTTTCCTGAGTGCAACAAATTTATTTCTTCCAAATCTTCCAACAGGTTCTTTTGTGAAGGCCATGAAGAGACTTATAACACTGTGAGCCTTTTGGTCCAGTCCCTTAATCCTTTCAGATTCTTCAAGTTTTACTTGCCCCTTTGTGTTTAAGAGACGAAATCCATGGGGAGTTTCCTTCATTACCAACTTCCTTCTATTGTGCTTCATGGCACTGCAGAAATCACTCTGGTGGTCTCAGTGAAATGCCCTTAGCGCCAATGCCTTTGCTCTGAAAGTTGCCAATCCATCTCCCAGTGAGACTGGGTTTCTATACTGTCACTTGTCCAAAGTGCATTCAGCTTGAGAGCCACAGTTAGCAGAGGGATCGGTGTTGTCCAATCAATCGGCAATAACCACAGAAGTATTTCCTAGACCCTGTAGACTGTGCGGAGCATACTCTATAGTAGTTTTTAATATTTCCCTGAAGTAGAGCTAGCTGTGTCCACAAAGGTGTGGAGTTTGGGTGTTGGTTTTGTGGCTTCTGCAAAACATCCCTAAAAACCCTTTTGTTTGAAGTAATAGATTCACAGCAAGTTGCAAAGATTATACAGGGCTAATGTACCTTTTAGCTGTTTTTCATCAATGTTTACATCTTATATAGTTGTAGTGCAATATCAAGTACATTTACATTGGTACCATGTGTATTTGTAGTTCATTGATATTTTATCATAAATGTAGATTTGGAAAACATCACTGTAATCAACATACAGATCTATTTTTTCAACCACAAAGATTTCTCACATGCTATTGTTTTATAGTCATGTGCATCCCCAACCATGCCTACCCTCTGGCCATCCCTATACTGTTCTATATCTCCATAATTTTGTCAATTTGATAATTTTATATAAATTGAATTGTACCTTTGAAACTGGCATTTTTCACTCACTACAATGTCACCGATGCAAATCCAAATAGTTGCATGTCTCAATAGTTCATTTCTTTTTAATGCTGATAAAATATTTATCTATGAAGGGCATTTTGGTTGTTTCCAGTTTTAAGCTACTACAAAGTTGCTGTGAACATTCATGGACATGATTTTGCATGGACATAAATTTTCATTTATTCAGTCTAATGAGTGTAGTCGCTGGGTTGCATGCCAATCGCATATTTATACTTTGAATGAAAATACCAAATTATTTTTCAGAATGACTATGCCATTTTACATTCATTAGCAATGCAGGAAAGATCTAGTTTCTTTGCATCCTCACCCACAATTGCTGTAGTCACTGTTAGAACAAATTTAGAGATCCTAATAGGTATGTACTGATACCTCGTTGTGCTCTTAATTTGAATTTCCGTAATGGCGAGAGGAGTTGAGTTCTTCCCCTGTACTTATTTGTTATTTTTATGTCTTCTTTAATGAAATGTTTGTTCATCTCCTTTGCCCATTTTCCAAATGAACTTTTTGTTTTATTAATACTAGGTTTTGAAAGTTCTTTACATAATCTAGATTTGAGTCATTATTAAAAAACTTTATTAGATGTGTTGTTTACAAGTATTTTCTTTCAGTCTGTAGTTTGTCTGTCCATTATCAGAGCAGCACAAGCCCTTTACACAGAAAAAAGTTTAAATTCTGATGAAGTCCCATTTGATTTTTTCCTTTTATAGATCATGCCTCTTGTTTTACACCGAAGTATCCTTCATCAGATCCTAGGTCCCAAAGATTTTCTCCCACATTTTCTTGTAAAAGTTTAATAACATCACATTTTATATTCACTTCTGTGATCCGCTGTGAGATTATTTTGTATAAAATGTTACATTTAGACTGAGGTTCTAGTTTTTTTTTCCTTATGCACATCTCATTGTTCTAGTAATGTTTGTTGAAAAGTCTATCCTTTCAATATTAAATTGCTTTTGCACCTTTATCAAAAATCTGTTGGCTCTACTTGTATGGGTTCTCTATTTTGTCTAATTAATTTGTATGTCTTTCCTTCCACTGATACTACACCATCTTGACTGTAGCTATATAATGTCGAGAAATCAAATACAGGGATTCTCCTTACATTTTTGTTTGAAATTATTTATATGTTATTATATATTATAAATATATTACTTACATATAAATACATTATATATACATATGTATGTATATATAAATTAGTTATATATACTATTATATATCTTTAACTTTCCATGTCAATTTAAAAATAGCCTGTCCACATTTAAAAAAAAAAAAAAAAACTTGCTGGGAGTTTTGTGGGAATTTAATTAAGCCTGTATAACCAATTGGGTAGAATCAACCTTTTTACTATGTTGAATCTTCCAATCCATAAACACTGTATATCTCTCCATTTAGTTGGATTATCTTTGATTGCTTTCATCAGCACTTTGTATTTTTTAGTGTCTAAGTCCTAGATATGTTTTTTTAGATTTATACCTAAGTATTTCATTCTTTTTTAAAAAAGATTTTATTTGTTTATTTAACAGAGAGAGGGAGAGAGGGTGAGCACAAACAAGGGGAGAAGGAGGGAGAGGGAGAAGCAGGCTCCCTGCTGAGCAAGTAGCCTTATGTGGGACTTGAGCCGAGGATCCCAGGATCATGACCTGAGCCACAATGTCACTTGTATGTTATCTGATGCCCTTTCCCAAGTTGAGGAAGTTCTCTTCTGTTCATGTTTTTTAGAGATTTTATCACAAACAGTGTTGAAGTTTGTTAAATGTTTTTACTCTACTGATTGTAACAATCACATGATTTTTCCTTTTTAGCCTATTAATATTAACTTATTTTTAAATATTGAAGCAGCCTTGCATCCCTGAAATAGTCTCACTATTTTCATTATATATATATAATGAAAATATAAATACACATATACATATATATGTGTGTATATATGTAAGGAATTTTATTTACTAATGTTTTGTTAGATTTTTTAAGCTCATATTTATGAAGGATATTGTTACCTTTTTTTCCCCCATTCTTCTCATTGCTTTTTTTTGGGAGGGTGGGGCACTCTGTCTGATTTTGATATCAAGTATTACTGATAACATAAAATGTTCCTTCCACTTCTGCATTCTGGAAGTGATTGTGTAAAATTGATGTTAATTCTTTTAAAAAAATACTTGGTAGAATTATCCAGTGAAGCCACAGATTTTTCAAGGAATTATTTTCTAATACAGTTTTGCTTCAAGATTGAACAATTAATCTTGTAACACTGAAAAAACAAAATAAACATATTTGGGGGGGAAAAAAGACTGAGGGAATTCTGCTGCACATAATCATGACACTTACTGGATCTTCCAAAGGAAAATATCAGCCTATCCCTTAAGATGATCCAAAAATGGGTGTCATTGTTTCTTCAGTAGCAGCACCCAGGTTCAGCACCAGCCCCTTCCTCATGGCAAAGGACAAAGTCCTGACTGGGCTCCATCTACAACTGATGTCTCTAGAATGTAATACTTGATACATAATACATAATTTGCCATCTCTGCTTTCTGTTGCCAGAAAACAAATCGTTTGGCCTTGGTCTCTGAGCTATTCCTCTCTTGCATACAGTGTGTGATTCATTTTTCACTCCCTTAGAAAGTCTTATAATTAAAAACAAAGATATCAGCATTCGTACCCAGAAATTTGAAATTGTTAAGGATATGATAAGAGGACAAAGCAGTTTTCAAATGCAGTGGTCATAAAAGCAGTGAATTCCACAGTTTGGGATTCAGCCATTACACTAGCTAATAAATGTATATTTCCCACTTAACGTGTTTATACAGAAATTGGCCAGAGGAATATCAAGATTTCAGTTCATTTCTTTCTATGTTAAGCAGTACATTTAAAGAGATAACTAAAAGGCAATGGTATGGTGATTAAGCAAAGCTTATATTCAGATTAGCTAAAATTCACGAATTCCTTTGTTCTGCCTCATTGGTTGACCCTTTAATCTTAGGGAGGAAGACATATACTGTTAGTGAGCACACTGTTCTAGGCAATTGCAACAAAATAGTGAAGAGACAGATAAAGTTCTTATTATCACAGACCTTACATTACAGTGAAAAGAGATGAATAATAAATATCTTTGGAAGTGTCAATAGCGATAGAACCATGTTGAAATTACAACAAAGTGAATTATAAAGAGTAATTGAGGCCCCCTCTAGATATTGTGATCAGAAAAGGGATCTACGAGCAGTTGGTATTTGAGATGATATTTTAAAGACAGAATGAAGCCAGGCCACATAAAAGCCTGGCAGAATAACATTTTAAGCAGAGGAAGTAGCTCGTGCCAAGGTCATAAGGAGGAGGCATTCGTAGATTGGTAACAGAATGCATTTACATGTGCCTGGAACAGAGTGAATGGGTTGAATTGGTTAAGATGAGGTGGCAGATATAAAAATGGAAAGGAGGAAAAAAAAAAAAAAAGAAAGGAGGAAAAACTGAATGAGAAGAAACCAGAGAGAAAGACAAATCATATGAAACTTTTGTTTCATTATTTTCAGTTAGCTACTGTAGAGTGAATCATTAGTCCTTAAGGCAGTGTTCAACGATTCATTAGTTAAGTATGTGTAATGCCCAGTGCTCATCACAGCACGTGCCCTCTTCTATACTCATCACCCTGGTATCCCCTCTTCCCACCTGTCTCCCCGCTGAAACCCCCAGATACTTTCTTGGGATCCATAGTCTCTCATGGTTCATCGCCTTCTCTGATTTCTCCCTTTTTGGATTCCCCCCTCTTCCCTTATGGTACTCCATGTTATTGCTTATGTTCCACTTATGAGTGAAACCATATGATAATTGTCTTTCTTCTCCAGTTCCATCCATGTCTATGCAAATGGTGGGTATTTATCCTTTCTGATGGCTGAATAATATTCCATTGTGCGTATGTACCACATCTTTTTTTTTTTTTTTAAGATTTTATTTATTTATTTGAGAGAGAGAGAGATCACAAGTACGCAGAGAGGCAGGTAGAGAAAGAGGAGGAAGCAGGCTCCCTGCTGAGCAAAGAGCCAGATGCAGGGCTCAGTCCCAGGACCCTGAGCCTAAGGCAGAGGCTTTAACCCACCCAGGCACCCCAACATCTCCTTTATCCATTGCTCTTTTGAAGGGCATCTTGGCTCCTTCCACAGTTTGGTTATTGTGGACATGGCTGCTATGAACATTGGGGTGCACATGCCCTTTCTTTTCACTACATCTGTATCTTTCTGGTAAATACCCAGTAGTTAAATTACTGGGTGGTAGGGTAGCTCTATTCTTAACATCTTAAGGAACCTCCCTATTGTTTTCCAGAGTGGCTTTACGAATTTGCATTCCCACCAAGAGTGTAAGAGGGTTCCCTTTTCTTCACATCCTCGCCAACATTTGTTGTTTCCTGTTTTGTTAATTTTTGCCATTCTAACTGGTATGAGGTGGTATCTCATTGTGGTTTTGATTTGTATTTATCTCCCTGATGGTTAGTGATATTGAGCATTGATTCATGTTTTCTTAGCCATTTGTATGTCTTTTTTGGAGTAGTGTCTTTTCATGTCTTTTTGACTCTGGGAAACAAAATGAGGGTTATGGAAAAGGAGGTGGGTGGGGGTATGGGGTAACTGTGTGATGGGCATTAAGAAGAGCACATGATGTGATGAGCACTGGGTGTTATACACAACTAATGAATCATTAAACATTATGTCAAAAACTAGATGTACTATACGTTGGCTAATTGAGCTTCAATAAAAATTAAAAGAATGAAAAATTAAAATATAGACAGTCAAAGCATGTCAATAAAATTCTAATCATCTTGATATTTTTTTCATTGAATTCCATGGAATTTACTTAATACCTTTTGAGTTTAACTTGCGCCTGCAAGTGTCTACCTAAAATAGCCAATTACAACTACTGTAGTCACTTATACTTTCATTTCTGTAGCCACTTTCTCTTACCTCCTATTTCCTAATCCATAATTAAAACAGAGTGTGACTGTTTAACCTATCAACCTATCTGTTTAACCTATCAACAAAGGTTAGAAATGTTCCATGCAGGTATTGCAAAATCAATGTTATACTTTATTTGCCGGTACCTGGGAGCCAATCTGATCAGTTTTATATTAGGACACTTTTTATAATATTGGTATAACCATTCAGACTCCAACTCCATTCTTCCCTATATCTTTTTTTTTTTTGACTTTTTTTTAAAGATTTTTTATTTATTTGACAGAGAGAAACACATCGAGAGAGGGAACACAAGCAAAGGGAATGGTAGTGGGAGAAGCAGGCTTCCTGCCGAGCAGGGAGCCCGATGTGGGGCTCGATCCCAGGACCCTGGAATCATGACCTGGGCCGAAGGCAGACGCTTAAGGACTGAGCCACGCAGGCGCCCCATTCTTCCCTATATCTTATTAGTAAGAAATTTATAAAGCAAGTGTGTAGAGGGTTCTTCTGTTTGTCATTTTTACCCTCTCCCCTTAACCCAATCTTTTCTCTGCTAGTAGACACTTGGTTTGGTTAGGATGTTCATTTTACTGTGAACTGATATAAGGTTATTCCTTTCCCCAACCCAGAAGTAGTTTAAATAAATCATAATAATTCAAATATCCCTCTCCATTGATTGACATGAGACACAATCTGGCTGGAGGCCTTCAGAAATGTTTTCTTCCATAATAAGAGAATATTTTTCAAAAGGAGAGTAGAAAATAACTATCCTTAGCACTAGAACCTATAGTATCTGTATGGGCTTCCTGGAACCATTCTAGTTATCATATAATTATTAAAGAAACATCACTCACATGCTAAGGAGTCTACGTTGTAAAGATATAAAACATCCATGATTTGGTGACATGGTTGAGCCACTAAATTAACAAATCCTATTTGTGGGCCTTTTAAAAGCACTGGGTGTGGTGCATAAACAATGAATCTTGGGGCGTCTGGGTGGCTCAGTGGGTTAAATCCTCTGCTTTCGGCTCAGGTCATGATCCCAGGGTCCTGGGATCGAGCCCCACATCGGACTCTCTGCTCAGCAGGGAAACTGCTTCCCCCTCTCTCTCTGCCTGCCTCTCTGCCTACTTGTGATCTCTCTCTCTCTCAGTCAAATAAATAAATAAAAACTTTAAAAAAAAAAACAATGAATCTTGTAACACTAAAAAAAAAATTAAATTAAATTAAAAAAAATAAAATCACTTTTAGTTGGGGTTCCTTTTACCTACAGCCCCAAGCATCAGAATTGATCCTAATTATTTCACAGTAAGATCTGAGCAACAAGTTACATGTTCTCCCCAAGTAGCTATAGACTCTATATTTCATGCCTTAGTCCTGTTTCTTTGACAATATTTTTGGTAGAGTTTCAATTTCAGGTGAATGCTTTGGAGGATCAGGAACCTTAAGTTATGATAGACCTCTATTCACTTATGAATCACTACTAACTTGTAGCTTTTGTTCCTTTATCTGGTCTTTAGGTCTCAAAAGAATAATGGTTAAAACAGATGTAAGCAAAAAAAAAAAAAAAAAAAAAAAACAGATGTAAGCATTCACATACAATGATTTTGTATCTCCACTTGGTGAGGTACCTAACCTAAGAGTGATCCAGACATGCTCCATTGCAACATTGCACAACTTCATCTGTACTGATATTTTATACAGGAGGTTAGCAACTGCCATTGGATTTACAACTATAGAGCTGTGTGTTCATACTTTCTGTCATGGTCTGCAATAGCACACTCAGAGTTCCAGCACCGAGTTACTGAGTTCAACTTCCACCTTAAGGCACGTTCCCCGTTCTAGCCATTGCAGGATGTGAGAATGGGACCCTGCTATAGCTGTGAGCCATCCTGTTGTCAGTGACGGGCAGAGAGATTGGGAGATTCCCACTGCCAGAGAACAGTGCTCTGAAAATCTGAAGTCGGTAGAAAATCAAGGAAAATAATTGTAGCCTACCCATATCAAACAGTGCACAAGTATTCTACAGTGCTGTGACTCCCAAACTCGTTTACTCAGGAAATGCTTGTTGTACATGTAGTACATAGCAGTATTGCATATGTGTACATGGTAAACATGTTTCATAGATTATTACATTAAATTTTCTCAAATACCTTAGAAGAGCCAACAGTTCCCATTTCACAAATGAAAGTGAAGCTTATAAGGGTGTAGTGAATTTCTGAAGGCCATATAGCTAAGGATATGGATCTATAACCAGTTTTTACAGTCTTAGAGTCGGTGTTATGAACCCAGGTACTGCTTTCCTTTTTACCATTTGTGTACTGGATGCTCACATGCTTGAATTTAACTGTGGCTTCCTGTAAGGGGTCTTCACATATATGGCATTGCTGCTGGTGATTGCTTTTTTGTTGTTCTCTCCATGCTGTGAATTATCGACCTGGATTATTTGATTTGGATAAGTAGTCTCATCATAGGTTAGTGTGAATGGTTGTTTTTTTTTTGTTGTTGTTTTTTTTTGAGGCTAATACCCATAAACAAGCAAAGTAATTTGGTAACATTAGTTTGCCTCTTTATCTCATTAGCCAATTATGGGTTTATACAAAGTATGCTTGTTTATGGATTGCAAATGGAATCCTTCAGCAAATTCACCCATGGAAATGAATGGAGTGAAACTGAACTCACACCTTACACAAAAAGTAACTAAAAATGTATCATGGAACTAAATATAAAATACAATACAATAAATTTGTTTAGAAGAAAACAAGAGAAAAGTGGCATGGTTTTGAGTTTGTTCACAGGTTCTTAGATACAATAGAGAAGTGTAATCCATGAAATTAAATTAAACTTCATCAAAAACAAAGTTAAACAAAAAGTTAAAACTTTCCACTGTGAAAGTTACTGTTGAAGGAATGAAAAGGCAAACCACAGCCTCAAAGAATATATTTGTACATCACATATCTGATAAAGGGTTTGTATCCAGACTATACGAAGAACACATAAAAGTCAATAAATAGAAAATAAATAGCTTAATAATAAATTTGCAAAAGAACAATCCACAAAAGATTTTCAAGACATCTGTAGATGACAGTCTTCAGTATGTGTGGTTTTATACCTTTTTTCTTTATTATACTAATCATTATCTATAGAGTTGTCAAATATCAGTGTCCAGGAACTATGCTCTCTAATGAAAAGTAGGGCAATGAGGTCTATGTAACTTTCTAGCTGAAGCCCATAACTAAGATTACATATTTTTACACATATGCATTATTATTTTTCATACTAAAATTAATACCCATCTCAGGTCTCACATAATTCCAGTTTTGTAAGATCCTATAGCATAGCCTCTTAGGTTGTGAATTTGTTTATTTTGTTGAAGATTATTTTCCATTTTAAGTGCACAAGAGTAAGAGTTCTGTGAGATATTTTGTTCTATATAACTGCACTTTTTTCTGTCTGTATTCCATGATAGGCGGAGTTGATTCATTAGGGCCATCTGGTGGCCATTAGGGAAACTAGCAGCTTTTTGTATTCTCTGTGACTGTGAAGAACTTTATTTACTAAAACTATATGGAGCATTGGGTGTGGTGCATGAACAATTAATCTTGTAACACGAAAAAATAAACATATTTGGGAGAAAAAAAAGAAAAAAAAGAAAAGAAAAAACTATACTATGAAGACCATCTGGTTCAGTGTATCACTCAAAGCTCTTGTTTCTTTGTTGAGTTTCTGATTAGATGATCTGTCCATTGCTGAGAGTGGAATGTGGAGGTCTCCTACTATTAACATATTATCATCAGTATGTCTCTTTATTTTGGTTAACAGTTGGCTTATGTAGTTGGCTGCTCCCATGTTGCGGGCATACATATTTACAATTGTTAAATCTTCTTGTTGGATAGACCCTTTAAGAGTGATATAGTGCCCTTCTGTATCTCTAACTACAGTCTTTAGCTTAAAATCTAATTTGTCTGACATGAGAATTGCTACCCCAGGTTTATTGTGAGGTCCATTGGCATGAAAGGTGGTTCTCCATCCTTTCACTTTCAGTATGGATGTATCTTTAGGTTCAAAGTGAGTCTCTTGTAGACAGCATAATGATAGGTCTTGTATTTTTATCCAATCTGCAACCCTGTGCCATTTCATGGGAGCATTTAGGCTATTTATGTTGAGAGTGATTATTGAAAGATATGATTTTATTTTCATCAGTTTGCCTATGAAGCCCTTGTTTCTATAGGTTGTCTCTGTAAATTTCTGTTCTATATCACTCGTGGGGTCTTTCTCCTTTTATAGAACTCCCGCTTGATATTTCTTGCAGGGCTGGCTTAGTGATAACATACTCTTTCAGTTTCTGCTGGTCTGGGAAGTCGTTTATCTCTTCATCTGTTCTGAATGTCAGCTTTGCCAGATAAAGTATTCTTGGCTGCATGTTATTCTCATTTAGTAACTTGATTACATCTTGCCAGCCCTTTCTGGCTTCCCATGTCTCTGTGGACAGGTCTGACGTTATTCTGATGTTCCTCCCTCTGTAGGTAAGGAATCTCTTCCCCTTACTTGCCCTTAAGATGGCTTCCATGGTTCTAAGATTTGTGGGTTTTACTATTACATGTCAGGGTGTTGGTCTGTTCTCCTTAATCTTAGGAGGAGTCCTCT
Organism: Procyon lotor; assembly: GCA_028646535.1. Classification (NCBI taxonomy): domain Eukaryota; kingdom Metazoa; phylum Chordata; class Mammalia; order Carnivora; family Procyonidae; genus Procyon; species Procyon lotor. Next base: position 17,062,457 of record CM053609.1, on the reverse strand, counting down.
CTGCCTCTAGGACACAAATGTCCTTCAACAGATGAAGGGATAAAGAAGATGGGGTCCATAAATAGAGTGGAATATTACTCAGCCATGAGAAAGGACGAATACCCAACTTTTGCATTGACATGGGTGGAACTGGAGGAGATTATGCTGAGTGAAATAAGTCAAGCAGAGAAAGTCAATTATCATCTGGTTTCACTTATTTGTGTAACATAAGGAATAGCATAGAGGACATTTGGAGAAGGAAGGGAAAAATGAAGGGGAATCGGTGGGGGGAGATGTACTATGAGAGACTGTTGACTCTGGGAAACAAACTGACGGTTTTAGAGGGGAGGGGAGTGAGAGAATGGGTGAGCCTGGTGATGGGTATTAAGGAGAGCACATATTGAATGAAGCATTCAGTTTTATATGCAAACAATGATTCATGGAACACTATATCAAAAATAACAATCTACTGTATGGTGACTAACATAACATAATAATAAAATAAAATAAAATAAAATAAAATAAAATAAAATAAAATAAAATAAAATAAAATAAAATAAAACTATGCTATAAAGTTTAAAATGTCTACATCTAGGACTTGCTGCAGACTATTTGAATATTTAACAGAATCCGGTACACATATATTTTATTAATGTATTAACTGTGCTATATATTACATATAATTTTTATATAAAAATACAATCCATATGCTTTCACTAAACATGATTCATTAAATGACTCAGTGGAATATATCAAATTTTCCCTTTCCACTAAATTATCTTGTCTAAGTTGCTAACATCTCCTCCCTCGAAGACTGTATTATCTCCTAAATAATCGCTCTGCTTCCCCGCTTGAGACTTATAAGCCATTCTCCAACGAGTAGACCAAATTTGCTTTTAAAACATATGTATCCTTTTTTTGGGGGGGGCATTATTTTCTTTTATTTTTTCCCCAAATACATTTATTTTATTTTTTCAGTGTTACAAGATTTATTTTTCATGCACCACACCCAGTGCTCCATGCAATACGTGCCCTCCTCAATACCCACCACCAGGCTCGCCCAACCCCCCACCCCCTCCCCTCCTAAACCCTCAGTTTGTTGCTCAGAGTCCACAGTCTCTCATAGTTCATTTCCTCCTTTGATTTCCCACCATTCCCTCTTCCCTTCCTTCTCACAATGCCAGGCAAGTGGAGAGCCAATTACCTTATGGTCTCACTTACGTGCTGAGCATAAAGAAAAACGTGGAGGGCATTGTGAGAAGGAAGGGCATTGTAAAACATATGTATCCTAATAAGATCATGTATTTTCCCTGTTTAATATATTCCAATGTTATTTTGTCATTATTAGAGTGAAATGTAAGGTTTTCACCATTACAGAGTTCTGTGTGATTTAGGCTCCACCAGCTCCTCAATCTTATTTTATGTTTCTCCCCTCTTCATTCACTAAAAACCAGATGTCCTTGTTTTTGTTGTTGTTGTGTTGTTTTGTTTTGTTTTTCCTTTTTCT
>CM053609.1:17012903-17060471 GCA_028646535.1 Procyon lotor | reverse complement strand
GAGGGGGAGATGAACCATGAGAGACTGTGGACTCTGAGCAACACACTGAGGGTTTTGGAGGGGAGGGGATGGGGGGTTGGGCTAGCCTGGTGGCGGGTATTGAGGTGGGCACGTATTGCATGGAGCACTGGGTGTGGTGCATGAACAATTAATCTTGTAACACTGAAAAAATGAAATAAACATATTTGGGGAAAAATAAATTATAAAATTCCTAAAAAAATAAAAAAAAATTTTAAAAGAGCAAAAAAATGCTCCGAATTTCCTGGTGCATCACAATTTTCTCTGTTAACATCATTAACTTTGTCTGATATAAACAAATTTAGAAAATCTTCCTTTTGGACTACTTGTATTTAATTTCCAGTATTACAAGTTACTTTTTATTTTTCTTATTTGTGCTATGTCCACTTTTTCTCCTTTTTTCCCCCAAATATGTTTTTTATTTTTTCAGTGTTACAAGATTGTTCATGCACCACACCCAGTGCTCCATGCAATTCTTTCTTACATTCTTACAAATGTATTATTTTTATTCTGCGTTTACCACTTTATAGTTCTACTATTATAATTTTTCAAAAAAACATCTTGCTTAAAGAGGATCAGGAGAATATAGAATATTCAATATAAAGACTTATGTATCTGAGTTATACATTGACGTATCAATAGCAGACAATATGAAGGCTTATCAGTAAACCTGTGTGTACATCTGTGGGAGCCATGAGAGTCAGCTCTGTTGCCATGGTGATTGCCAGTGAGTCATTGTTGGGTCCCTACAAAGACAGTGTGCAGTGTTTGGCTGAAACCATCTGAGTAATTTTTCAGGTGGACTCTCATCATATCTTCACAGCCTTTCTTCATACAACCCACACTCATAAAGGAACTAAATGTACTCACCCTTAACATTTAATTTTCAGGCCTGCACTTATTTTATTTTACACATATATGTATATGTTTATGTATACAGTTTCCCCCACTATCCAAAAGTAGAGTGTTCCTATGAAAATTTCTTAACCAAAATGGTGTAAAAAAGCAATTGCCATTCCTTTACATGGAAATACTTTTGAATATTCCCAGACCCAAAAACTAAACTCTCTTAGGCTTTCTGATACCATAGGACACATCTTGCTAATGGATGCACAAAATAAATAGAGATCAAGTGCAGATGCTCACAGACACAATTTAAAGCTACAGTGCCTTGATATGCATCTGCATGCAACTGCATACAGCTGACATGCTGAATGCAGTTCCCTTGAAAGGAGCTTGGTGGAGCCACCCTATCTGCTGTGGGAGTGCTCTGCCTCTGTAAGGCTCCCTGCAAAACAAATACTGAACATTATTTTTGATTTTCACCTTTTTTTGTAAAAGTGAAAATTCTCTTTGGATTCATTCAGTTAGTGAAAACATGTACTAACGTAGATTTTTTTTTTTAATGTAGATCTTTTGTAAAAGCAAATGCTGTAACACAAACCTTCAAAAAGCAAGAGATACCTGCACATAGTCTCCTGTGTCTGTATTTACTTAATTATATATATATTCTTTACACACAAATATGTATATGTATGTGTATGTACAGTTAACCCTTGAACAACATGGGTTTGAACTATATAGGTCCAATTATATGCATATTTTTGTCAATATATATATTGGAAAATGTTTTGGAGATTTGTGACAATTTAAAAAAGCTTACAGATGAATCGTGTAGCCTAGAAACACTGAAAAAATAAGAAAAGTTAGATATTATTGTAAGAATACAGTGTATAATGCACATAATATACAAAATGTGTTAACTGACTGTGTATGTTACAGTAAGGCTTCTAGGCAACAGAAGTTTTTAGAGCATCAGAAGTTATACACGGATTTTCAATTGTGTGAGGGTTGGTGCCCCTAACTCCAGCATTGTTTAAGTGTCAACTGTATACCTGTATAAATACATACATTTGTATGTGTATATATATTTTTAAAACATACATTATTTCACATACAAATGATATATCAGGAGACTTTTATTCACACATAAGCAAAACTGCAAAACAAATATATTTCTATATGATGTGTATATATATATATATATATATATATATATATATATATATATGCAAAGACAATGCATGTAATTATTACTGACTTTATAGGGAAGTGACATAATTCCATAAACTTCTGCACATTTAATTCCTACTTACCACTAGGTTTCCAGGTTAGCCCATGCAGACTTCCTCTTGCTTTTTTGTTTGCTTGTTTACTTTTTAAATGTAACTTTGTAATATGCCTCTGTATGTCTATGCCATTTTTATCCAGTGACTATCAAATTTTTTTAGTCATTCCCAATCTTTTACTGTATAACAAAAGCTGTAATTAACATCATTGTACTTGAATGATTTCATACATGTAGACTATACCTGTAAATCACATTTAAATAAATAAAATAGCTAGTCAAGATGTATGTATATGTGAATTTATTATATGATTGATATCAAGTTTTCCTTTATGGAAATTGTACCAATTACACTCTTACAAGCAAAATGAGAGTGTCTATTTCCTTAGCCCTCACTACAGTGTGCTTTCCAATGTTTGGGTCTTTGACAAACTGAAAGAAGATTGAAACACCATGTAGTTTAAATATGCATCATGATTAGTGATGTTTAAAAACTTTTCTTGTCTTTAAATCTATTTGCATTTTGTTCCCTGTTCAAGGTCTACTCAATATGTTTTGCAATTTTTAAAAAATATTTTATTTATTTTTTTTGACATAGAGAGAGAGATCACAAGTAGGCAGAGAGGCAGGCAGAGAAAGAGGGGGAAGCAGGCTCCCTGCTGAGCAGAGTCAACTCTGGCTCTATCCCAGGACCCTGAGATCATGACCTGAGCCAAAGGCAGAGGCTTAACACACTGAGCCACCCAGGTGCCCCTGTTTTGCAATTTTTTTATTAAGTTCTTGGTCTTTTATTTTTGCTTTATTAGATCACTTTATAAATTATGGAAATAAGGTCTTGCCTTGTTTCATGAATTCCATTTTTTTTGTACTCTCATACTTGGTTCTGGTCTTGCTCATGTCAAATCTGTTAGGGTCACTTTAAGTTGGTCACATTTATAAGGCAGTGCAGCGGCTGAGAGAACAGGCTCTGGAGTCAGATGTACCAACCTCGTAACCATGGGCCCATCTCTTAACCTCCCTGAGCTTCAGTTCTCTCAGTTATTACAAGGGGATAACATTACTTACCTCTTGGGATGGTAGAAGGATTAACATGAGATAATGTATCCAGGACAGAACCTAAAGTATAGTAAGCTCCATGCAATTCCTTACAGTTATTGTCAAAATTTCTTTAAGATTTCTGTCAATCATGTCATAGATACTTTTGACTACAAGATTTTAAAAGGAAAAAAAAAAACATTATCCTATGTTGTTTCTGCAGCATTTGCTTTCACAATTATATTTTGATGTAAGTGGAATCTATACTGGTGTAAAGTCTGATATATGAATCCCATATATTAGTTTTCAAGATTACTCCTAAGTTTACTTAATGTTTTTTTATTAAATAGTCCAAATTATTTTTGTTATAATCTTTATAATTAACTCAATTGCCATGTGTATCTGTGTCCATTTCTGAACCTTTTTTAAAAAGATGTTTTTTTTATTTTTTTAAAGGTTTTATTTATTTATTTGACAGAGAGAGACACACAGTGAGAGAGGGAGCACAAGCAGGGGGAGTGGGAGAGGGAGAAGCAGGCTTCCCCTGGAGCAGGAAGCCCCATGTGGGGCTTGATCCCAGGACCCTGGGACCAGGACCTGAGCCGAAGGCAGACGCTTAAAAACTGAGCCACCCTGGCGCCCCTTATTTATTTATTTTAGAGAGAGAGAGAGAGCATAGTGGGAGAAGGGCAGAGGGAGAGAGAGAGAATCTCAAGCAGACTCCACGCTAAGTGCAAAGCCCGACACAGGGCTAGATCTCATGACTCATGAGATCATGACCTGAGCCAAAACCAAGAAGCAAGTGCTTATCCAACCAAGCCACCCAGGTACCCCTGAACCTTTTTTATATATATTTTTCTCTCAATTCAAGTGCTAACACCTCGCTCTTCATACTGCTGGCATACAATACTATTTCAAGATCTGGTAGGGTTCAAGACTGGCTATTTTTTAGTTCTCAAATGTTCAAGTTCTACTGGCATTTCTTCATATAAGCTTTCACAATGATTTTATGTATGTATGTATGTATTTATGTATGTATTTATTTACTTAAGCTACAGGTGAACTATTTTTACTTGTTTTACTCTATTTGGAATACTATAACAGAATATCACAGATTGTGTGGGTTAAACAAAAAACATTTGTTTTTTAACCGTTTTGGAGGTTGGACATCTGAGACCAGCTGCATCAGCATGTTAGGGCTCTTTGTGTGGGCCCACTTTCTGGTTTGCAGATGGCCACCTTTTACCTGTGTCCTCATATTCTCACTTCCAAATTTCCTCCCAGTAGTTCCACCTGCAAACACCATCAAAATGGAGATTAGGTCTTCCATATATGAATATTTGGAGAATACAAACATTCAGCACGGAGCATTCTGCCTCCAGCCAAAATTCTCAAATGCAAACTATATTCACTCTATCCAACAGCCTCCAAGATATTAACTCATCTATCATCAACTCTAAGATTGAAAGTCCAAAACTTCATCTAAATATCTAATTCCGATATGGATGAAAGTCAAGGTACTAATTATTCTGAGGCACAATTACTCTCCAACTGTGAACTTGTAAAATGAAACAAGTTATGTGTTTCCAAAATACAATGGTTGGGCAGGCATAGGATAAACATTCCTATTTCAAAAGTTAGAAATAGGAAAGGAGGGGGTGACAGATCCCAAACAAGTCCAAAAACTAACAAGGCAAACTCTGTGTCTTAGCATTTGAGAATAATCCTCTTTGGCTCTATGGTCTGTTTTCTGGACCCAGTGGGGCAGTGGTCCTCTCCCTGAAGCTCTGTTAGGTAGGAGTCAAACCCCGAGGGCTTGGCCAAGTAGGGATCAGGCCCCCAAGGTTCTGGACAGCCCCATCCCCACAGTGTAGGGCAGAGTCTGTATGGCCTGTTGAAACCAAGGTGATAGCACCCTCTCTTTAAACTAGGGAGGCAGCTCTGATGATCTCTGAATGACCTTTGGGGTCATTCTTCCCTTGTCTTGAAGGATAGAGCATGTTGACCCAAATAGCTCTTATAGTCCTGCCTTGTAAAATCCAAAAATGCTGACAGACTTCCTTCATTCTGTCTTACCTCTCCGTTCCCTTAACCTCAGATTGGCAGTGTACCTGTTGGGGCAGCTGATTAGGTCCATCGTTCAATTTCACACTAACTTTGTCATTATGTAGTTGGTCTGCCACACCTTTAATTTTCTCTTCTAGACACACTTCCTTATTTTTGTAATATGGACAGACTGATAATTTTCTAAATCTTTATTTTCTGGTTCCTTTTTGCTTAACAATTCTGTCTTCAATTCATTTCTCTCTTCTCACATTTTGCTGTTGCGTAATTAGGAGGAGCCAAGGTGCTCCTTCAACACTTTGCTTACAAATTTCCTCAGTTAAATATCCACTCTGTCACTTCTAAATTCTTATAAAACACTCTTACATAAACACAATTCAGCCAAATTATTTGCTACTTTATAACACAGATCACACTTTCTCCACTGTCCAAATACATACTCCTTATTTCCATCTGAAACCTCACAGAACGACCATTACCATTATTTCTACCAACATTCTGTATGCAGTTCTTACCCAAGAACATATAAGATTCCCTTACGGCTCTCCTCTTTCCTTTCTGAACTTTCACCAGTGTTACCATCAAAAGTCTCTTCACAGCAATATTGTTTTTCTAACATGTACCTCAAAACTCTTCCAGCCTCTACCTATTACCAATTTCAAAACCACTTCCCTATTTTTAGGTGTTTGTTACAGCATCACTCCATTTTTTTTGGTGCTAACTTCTGTCTTAGTTCAGGCTACGACAACAGAATATCAGGCTGGGTGGTTCAAACAACAAACATATTGCTCACAGTTCTGGAGGCTGAAAGTCCAACATGGTTGGTTGGGTTCTTAGTGAGAGCCGCCTTTCTGGTTTGAAGGTGGCCATCTTCTAGCAATACTCTCATATTCTGGAGAGACAGATTATCTCTCATCTCTTCTCATGAGGACACTAATGCCACTCTTGAGGGCTCCAACCTCATGATCAAATTACCTCAGAAAGGCCCAATTCCAAATACCATCACACTGGAGATTAGGGCTTCAATATATGAATTTGAAGGGACACAAAAACTTCGTACAAAGCAGTACATCATTAGGAGTCTCTTAATTCCACAAATTAAATTAAATGACACAGTGGTAATGTTTGTGCCCTATCAAATTCTGTGGTATACATTTTCATTTCTTCAAGTACTCTTTCAGGATACTTCATGAGTTTAAGGAGCTTTTCTTTCTTTTATTTTGCAGACTTTTTTCAGATTTAAGTTTATTCTTATCCTCCTTAAAATTTGTTCCCATTAAAAATGTTATTTCATTTTCTATATAGTTCTTTAAAAAAAAAAGATTTTATTTATTTGACAGAGAGAGAGATCCCAAGTAGGCAGAGAAGCAGGCAGAGGGAGAGGGGGAAACAGGCTCCCCACTGAGCAGAGAGGCCGAAGCGGGGCTCAATCCCAAGACCCTGAGATCATGGCCTGAGCTGAAGGCAGAGGCTTTAACCTACTGAGCCACCCAGGTGCCCCTATAGTTCTTGTTTTATACATGAAATTTGTTATTATATTTGTTAAGCACCTTACTGATTTTTATCTTTTGAAATTTTCTGAACAGTTTTGGATTTTCAACATAAAATGTATTATATGCTCAAAGAAATGAATTTATATTTTTATTTGAAGATTGTGTATCTTCTTTTTTTGGTTTTATATGCAATTGCATTGGTCATCAAAATACAGCTCATCCTTAAACAACATTCAACTCAGGTTTGAATGACGCAGGTCCACTTATAGGACGATTTTTAAAAAATACAGTATTGTAAATACATTTTCTCTTCCTTATAACTTCCTTAGTAACATTTTTTTTCTCTAGGTTAATTTATTCTAAGAATATGGTACATAATATATATAACATATGAGATATGTTAATCAACTGTTTATGTTATTGTTAAGGCTTCTGGTCAACAGTAGGCTTTTTTTTTTTTTTTAACAGTAGGCTTTTAATAGTCAAGGTTTTTGTGAGTCAAAAATTACATGTGGATTTATCACTTCACAAAAGGGGGTATGGCACCCCTAACACTGTATTCTTCTAAGATCAACTATAATGTTAACTGGCAGTAAAGAAAGGGGATCTACTTATTTTTGCCTGATTAATGGAGATGATTACATGGCTCCTTTTCCTCGACTTATTAAAAGGATAAAAAATACTGAAATATTATATTCTGGTTTATACTAATATTTATTTTTTGCATTTTTCATTGTCCATAATCTTGATCACTAGTGTGTGCATGTGTATATGTGTGTACTACCTTGGTTATACATTGTATCATATAATGGAATATTATTTCTTCATAAAACAAAAGTAAATCCTGCCACTTGAAACAATGTGGATGATCCCTGAGGCATTATGATAATTATGATATGTGAAATAAATTAGAGAAAAACAAACACTGTATTATGATCTCATTCATCCATGGAATAAAAAAAAAAAATGAAAAAATTAAAGGAAAAAGAAAAAGAAAAAAAAAAAGAAAACCAACCCAGCATGGTGGCTACAGTTAATGGTATACTTCAAAGTTGCTAAGAGTAGATTTTAAAAGTTCTCACCACAGGAGAGAAGAGGAATGTTAACTAAAGTTGTTGCAATCATTTTGCAATATATAGTTACATCAAATAATTACATTTTACTTATATTTATACAATATTATGTGTCAGTTACGTCTCAGGAAAGCTGGAAAAAAAGAATAAAACAGAAAATAAAACCATGTAAAGGGCCCTTTTTCACTTTTATAATTTTTGAATTGTGTAAAATAGTACTGAAGTTATTTCTTCTTTGAAGGTTTTATGAAATTCCTATTTTTTTAGGTTAAACTGCATACTATGAAATATTTTATGGATTATATGTTAAATGACAGGTTACACTTTAATGTATTTTGTAGCCAATGCTTAATTATATTTGCCTAGAAAATTATCAATTTTTCTCAGGTATTGCAATTAATTGGTATATGATTGAGTTGTGTTTTTTCTTTTTTTTTTCTTTTCTTTTTTTTTTTTTTTAAAGATTTTATTTATTTGACAGAGAGAAACACAACGAGAGAGGGAACACAAGCAGGGGGAATGGCAGTAGGAGAAGCAGGCTCCCTGCTGAGCAGAGAGCCCGATGCAGGGCTCCCCAGGACCCTGGGATCATGACCTGAGCCGAAGGCAGATGCTTAACGACTGAGCCACCCAGGCACCCCGAGTTGTGTTTTTTCTTATATATCTTTACAAGAATCTCAAATTGTGGTGAATTCTTCCTATTGGATAAGTGTATGTGTGTGTGTGTGTGTGTGTGTGTGTGTGTGTGAGTGTGTATGTGATTTTTGCTTCTATTTTTCCTCATTTTATTTAGATAATGGTTTATTTTATAAATTGTTTTAAAAAACTCAAAACAGACTTAATATTTAATATTTTATTTTGTCTCTCTTTTTAACTTCTTCATTCATCTCCTTTATTTACTTTCTCAGTTACGTGTTTTCCTGAAGGTGTGCATTTAAAAAAAAAGTAGACATATACTACCCAAAGCAAACTATAGATGTAATGCAATCTCTTTTTTCACAGAGCTAGGGCAAACTATCCTAAAATTTGTATGGGACCATAAAAGGCCCCAAAAAGCCAATGGAATCTTGAAAAAGAAAAGCAAAGCTGGGGGCATCACAATACCAGACAATATCAAGTTATATTACAAGAGATCAAAACCATGAGAGACTGTGGACTCTGAGCAACAAACTGAGGGTTTGGGAGGGGAATAGGTGGGGGGCTGGGCGAGCCGGGTGGTGGGTATTGAGGAGGGCACGAATTGTGTGGAGCACTGGGTGTGGTGCATGAACAATTAATCTTTAGATATGATCTCAGGGTCCTGGGATGGAGTCCAGCATCAGACTCTCTGCTCAGCAGGGAGCCTGCTTCCCCCTCTCTCCCTGCCTGCTTCTCTGCCTACTTATGATCTCTCTCTGGGTCAAATAAATAAAATCTTTAAAAAAAAAAGATACTCACCATGACTCATCATTAGGTTAGTTGATTTTTATATTTCTATCTTCTGATCCACTAATTTTTGCTTTAATCATTTTTTTGTTTTACTGAGTATATCTTATTCTTTTTATTGTCATGCTAGTCACCATACAGTATGTCAACAGTTTTTGATGTACTGTTCCAATTTATGTATAACACCCAGTGCTCCAAGTAATAAGTGCCCTCCTTAATACCCACCACCGGGCCAACCTATCCCACCTTCCTCCTCTCTAAAACCCTCAGTTTGTTTCTCAGAGCCCACAGTCTCTCATGGTTTGTCTCCTCCTCCAAATCCCCCCCTTCATTTTTCCCTTCCTTTCCTAATGTCATTCTTAATTCTTTTTTTTTCTTTTAAAGATTGTGTTTATTTATTTGACAGAGAGAGAGATCACAAGTAGGCAGAGAGGCAGGCGGCTGGGGGTGGCAGTGGGGAAGCAGGCTCCCTGCCAAGCAGAGTGCCTGATGTGGGGCTCAATCTCAGGACCCTGAGATCATGACCCAAACCGAAGGCAGAGGCTCAACCCACTAAGCCACCTGGGCATCCCAACATTCTTAATTATTTCTGCTTTCCTCTACTTTGCAATTTCCTAAAATTTACAGATTTGAATACCCATTTGTCAGGGTGCCTGCATGGCTCAGTGGGTTAAAGCCTTTGCCTTTAGCTCGGGTCATGATCTCAGGGTCCTAGGATCAAGGCCTGCATTGGGCTCTCTGCTCGGCAAGGAGCCTGCGTCTCCCCTCTCTCTGCCTGCCTCTCTGCCTATTTGTGATCTCTCTATAAAATAAATAAATAAAAATTTTAAAAACAAAAAAACCTATTTGTGATTTGTCTTTCTAGATATTGTATATGGGTATTTAAAAATTAGTTGTATTTACTCATGTGTGGAGCATAAGGAAAGACATGGAGAGCATTGGGAGAAAGAAAGGAAGGGTGAATTGGGGGTAATCCGAGGGGGAGATGAAACATGAGAGACTGTGAACTCTGAGAAACAAAATGAGGATTTTGGGGGGGGGGGTTGGGTGAGCCTGGTGGAGAGTATTGAGGAGGGCATGTATTACATGGAGCACTGGGTGTGGTGCATGAACAATGAATCTTAGAACACTGAAAAAATAAAATTAAATTAAAAAAATAAAAATTAGTTGTATTCTGAGCAGAGATTCAGCACTATCCTACAAACTATAGTATAACTTTTTATTATCTTACTATGTCCTGCTATATTATTTTGAATTCATTCTTTCATCAAATTATTTTAAGAGATATATAAAAGAAGCTTCACCTAGTAGTGGCTAATTTTCTTGTATTGACATTGGAGAATATTGTCAGACTAATTTCTCATGTAATTGACAGTTTTATTATGATCTGATAGTTATTTTTTTTAGATTATTTATTTGTCAGAGATAGAGTACCCAAGTAGGCAGAGGGAGAAGCAAGCTCCCCGCCAAGCAAAGAGCCCGATATTGGGCTCGATTCCAGGACCCTGGGATCATGACTTGAGCCACAGGCAGGTGCTCAACCAAATGAGCCACCCAGGCGCCCCCTGATAGTTATTTTTTATTAGTGTCCATACAACACTGAAAAATGTGATATACTATATATTTTTATGGCAAAAATCCTTTCATGCATTACTTTTTTTTTTTGCTCTAGTGCTGGGTTATTTTCCAAGACTCCCTTTACCCATGCCCACCCCAACTCCATCTCACACATAGGTTAAAAGGTTCAGCATCTGATGTTTACGAAAGTATAAAATAAAAAAACATTTGGATGCCAGCTATGTACTGGAAATGCTTTCCTTTCAGTTCTTGAAATTCAGTAAATGGATTCAATGGCATGTGAGACGAAGTGATTTCCATGTGTTAGAGTGGAAGGAATACTAGATAACCCCTCCTTATGAGATAAAATGTTAGCATATTTCTAAGAATCCTAGTGGGGGTGCATCACACACTCTGAATCACTCACAAAGCAAACTTTTGTGTGGCAAGGACTCCTTTGTTTCTGACTGCAACAGGAGTGGCCCAGCTGTCTTCATGAGAAAGCCCTTGCAACACTTTTCCCAGACCTGCTGGCAGCGACATCCCTTTATTTGATCTCTGAATGGGCTGATGAGGGAACAGAAAATCCCATTTTTTAAACATTATTTTATTTATTTTCCTCATGTAGACATCCATCACAAATAATACATATTTTTGTTATTGTTTACTGTATTTCAAGAATTAAATAGCACATTTTTAGTTTTAACTGAATGACTTTTGTTGAAAAATTATTCAATCTTTTTGAAATTATGACTATAAAGGCAATGTGCCCTCATGCTACAAAAAAATCATAAAATAATAATGTTACTTTAACACAAGTTCCAAAGATTCCCAAAGAGAAAAACTTCGTGGAGTATTAATTCTTGCGCAAGCTCTTCTAAGGTCACAAACACACATAAATACTAATTTTACACATGCCACTTTAAAAATGCCATCTACATTTCAAGTTCTTTGTCCAGATTACATCTGATCATGATAACAACCCTGCAAAATAGGTGGTGCTGTACCCACTTCTCATATTGAAAAAACAAACAAACTGAGGAATAGAAAATTTAAGTAACTTGTTCGAGACTTCGTGGATGTTAAGCAGCAGAGTCAGGATTCTAATTCTATTCATTGCCACCAAAACCACTTTATCTTCTGCCAATTCTTGTTCCACTGTATCTCCTCAACTTTATTATGATTGTTGCAAGACGCTAATTAAATAAAAACATGCTATGTCAGAACATTAGGTAGTATAGATTAGGACAAAGTTTTCAAAGCTTTCCAAGCTCAGTTTAAAAACCCCTCCTTAATAGCAGCTTAGCCACTATTCAAAGCTCCTGAGACTTTGGTGTCAGTACAGTCTTTGAGAGATCCATCTGGTCCTTTTCTTTGGTTGTTTGATCATCTGAGCCCTTTTTCCCCTGCATGACTGGCTCAGGGGTACCAGCAAGTTTAAATTTTGTTTGGAATCACTCACCCTGCATGAAAATAATAGGCATTCACAGCCTCTTAATTGGTGAATTCTTTGGATCAGAGGAATCAATATGGAAGAAATATGGCAAAGAAGCCAGTTAAATGGGCTGAAATACTTACCAATAAAATCAGGAATCCTGTAAGAAGGGAGAGGCAGTGTAAAATTCGGGAGGCTTAGGCATATTACGAGTAAAGGACTAAGAAATTCTGAGTCTGTAAGCCAAAAGACAAAGCCCCACAGCCCCCACATTCTCTTAGGAGCTTGTTTATGTCCATTTCTGTCCCATGTGGCTGAACCATCCATACTTAAAGACTGCACACAGGTTACCAATAGCAATATCCAGCTGGTCCAGGTGATCCTGGGCATGTGGGTGAGGGAAGAGGAAGCATGGTGCCTGTGTTCTGCAAATATACCACTGAGTTCCATTTGTGGTCCCACTAATTTATACCAATGGGTCATAGCTATATGGGCAAGTAATGTAACCTCTCTACCTTATTTACCTCATTAGGATTATGAGAAAAATTATAGCAAGTACTTCATAAGTTTGGTCCGAGAATTAAATTAGTGCTTTGGAGAGTGCTTAGTACATGGCACAGACTCTGTAAATGTACCCCGTCTTTGCTGAATAGTCAGGAAGTCTGGATCTCCTGGAACTCATGCATCTGGCATATTTTCATCTCTTAGCCAAAAGAAGAATGTTCTGCAGTTAATGCATACAGAATTTTATATGTTTTACATTAGATAGGGAGAACTGTGATGTTCAATTCACTTCATTTGCTTGTTCAGTTAATGAAAAAAATGTATGAATACTGTCCACTTAATTTTGTATCTTTCTTATTATTTGTGTATCTGATGCTGTGTTACTAAATGAATCCAAAATTGGAAAAGTTCTATCTTCCAGGTAAATTATAATTTAATATTTATATACTAACTTTATTTATCTCCAGCAATGTGTTTATCCTTAATATCAACTTCATCTATTGCAGAAATCACAGCATTGCTATTTAATTTTTCATTCTATTACTTTTAATGTTTCTGAATTCTTATGCTGTAGCTGTGTATTTTAAACAGCTTACAGTTTAATTTTAATCAAGTCTGATAATCTTGGAATGTTAGTTTTTAAGCCATACCCATTTAACCTGATAGTGCAATTATGTTATAATATTCCTATTATCACTATTATATTTAGTTTTTGTCCCTTTATATATTTCACTTTTTTAATCTTTTCATTTTTATAACTGGTTTCAATACTTGTTATTTTATTTTTTTATAATCTTATCACTTATGTGTTGAAAACTTTTGTCAAAAGCCACTTTTTTTGAATGTCTAGAGATAACACAAAATATTGACTACAAAGAACTGTTTATCTGAGTTCAGGACTGATTGCGCTGTTAAAAGGAATAATGATATTGTGCTAAGCTGCATGAGAACACACATTTCTGTATGTATAATAGCACAGTGAGCTATTAATGCCATCACAGGAATTACCAATGTCTTATTTTGTAAATCCTTTATCTGTGTCTGTTACAACTGACCAGAGCCACTTGAATATCTGTTCTCATTAGATGCTAACCACTGAGCCTGCAAAAAGGACAGAAGGATTATTTACACACCTCATACTCAAAACAACAGCAAATCCTACAAGCTCTTCACTGTCAGCTTCCAGCTCTTCCAGATACTACATTATATGATGGTGCATCAGTTATATATATCTTCAATGGTATAACTTTTATACACATTTATATGCATATACATAATTATTAAATATATACTTCCAAAATAAATAATTTCACATCAAGCTTCACAGGATAAAAACATGTAAACATACACACCTGGTTCTGGTCAAGTAAAACACAAAACCACAAGGTAACCACATGTTCAAGAGTGCACTTGAAGGGGAATGAGGGAAAGAACGGACATGTAAACAACAAAGATGAGCAGTTGTACCACAAAGGCCCTGCGAGGGTCCATTTCTTAAGGCTGTAGTAGCAAAAAGCTCCTTGTTCAGTTAAGACTTCTCCCTTCACCCTGTCACATTTATTCTTGAGGGACTTCAAAATGAGTGTGGAAATTCTGTAAACACTAGACTAGAACTGAGTCAATCCTGTTGAAAACAGAGATGACAAAATAAACCATAAACTACAGTAATATTCATTTCACAAACAATAACTTTAAGGACTTTTTGTTACAGTTCACCACAGTGAAGCACCATAACCTTGAAATGGGGATGGACAAGAAAACAGAGATGGATGCTTTATAAAAATGGCTTCAACAGCCTCTGTGAATGATAGATGTATCTACAAACAGAAAACAAGCAACAGCGAATGGCAGAGCCTTAGCACACCAGACCACATGCCACAGCATAATGCCACAGATTCAAACTGAAAAAAATTTTCCAGCTCACAATGAAGCAAGTCCCACTGGTCCTCTGAGAAAGAAAGCTCATCATCTGCCAGTGAAAGAAAACACTTAAACAACAGATTGGCCAGCCGAAGCATGACAAGCTCTTTTTTACCGCTTTTAAAGGGCATCTCACCCTCTCCCACCTGAGCAGGCTCCAAAGGTTGACCGCAGTGAGCACCGGATTCCCCAGCACCCTGCCTCTGAGGATCCTCTCCCGGGCCCTCAGGGTCTGCATGCTTGTAAAAACAGTTCTCTCCAAATGGGCACAAACCCCTTTCAGCAAAATACCTGCAAGTTTTGTTGCTCATTGCCTCCTTGTACTGCTGAATAAGTTTCTGCTTCTCTTCCTCCTCCTCCACCCAGAACTCACTGGGAATGACAAAGTTGGAGGTGACCCTGCACTGTGGACAGGACTTGACGATCCTGTTGCCAAACTGTTTGTCAGTCCTCCACCTGCGGATACACTTTAGACAGTAGGTGTGGTTGCAGTTGGAGAGGATGCCAAAGCGGCAATCACCGCTGGCTTTCTCAAAGATAACCTCCATGCAGATGCCACATACTTTGTCCATACTCCGCTGCACTGCAAACGATAGTTCCATATCCTCCTCGTGTGCTTCAATGCAAGCCTTTATATGGTCTGCCCTCTGCACAGGATCCACAGGGTGCAAGACCTGATGCCCACACATATCACATATCTCTCCATGGAGATACATGCAGCTCTCCCCACGAAAGCACTGCCCCATGGCAGCATCCCGGCAAAGCGGCTGCCCCATGCCCACTGCAATCTGTTCCCTCTCAGTCTCTGAGCTCTGTAGAGGAGCACTGGGAACAAAAGGGAACATGCGGCCCCGGTAGGGTTGCCCAGGAACAAACTCAATGGCATTCTCCCAGCCTTCTGCAGCTGCTCCTCCAGCAGCTTCAAGGCCTGCATTGTCTCTTTCAGCTTCAAAGAAACCCCCTTCAGCAGCCAAGCCAATCACAGGCAAGGAGCTAGAGGACTCAGCAGGGGGGGCTTCCGCCACTTCCTGAGGCAGGGTCTCAGTTTGTGCAGCCGTGCTAGGGCCTTGGTCTGCAGAACCATGGCCCTCCCTGGCCACCTGCTGGCCCGAGAGGTCATGAGAGTAACGACAGTTCTCCCCCTCCTTGCAAAGCCCATGCAGATAATACCTGCAGGTGACTTGCTTCGTCCAGCTGCCACCACTCCGGCCGGGTAGGAGAATGGGCCCAGCCCCTCCCCCTGAAGCCTGGGCAGGCCTCAGACGTGACGTACGGAAGTGGGCCGAACCTGCAGCTGCAAATTGCCGTAAGACCGGACGCGTGCGGAGGGGAGGCCCAGTTGCACCCTCCCCTGCTGCCTCGACCTCCCCAGCTGCCTCAGGGGCTTCAGAGGGAGCTGCAGGCTCTTCCATGACAACTTCTTGTCCCCCAAGGGCACCAGGACGTCCCCGGTGTCTTATCTTTTAGGTTTGAGGCCCAGGGAGCCGGAGCGAGCACCGGGGTGTCTTTTCTAGGAAGTGTGCATCTTTTTTCTTCCTCCCCTGCTCTCTTCCTGTGATTATGGGTTCCTACTTCCTCTCTGGGCAGGCGCGGCGGACACTTCCTGTGGGGGCAACGTCAGTTCTGTCTCCATTTTGTACGGTCTGTACTGTGTGTATGGTGCTTCCGTAACATCTTTGTTCTTGTCAGTCAGGGCGGCCCCGCCTCTTCCGCGGCCTCTGCCTCGCTCCTCTGCACGCCAGCTGGCGGATCTCAAAGCGCGTCTCGCTCGCTGGCTGCTCTGGAGGACGGAATCACAGCTCTTTGAGGTTTTAATTTAATCTCTTCCACCATTCACTCAGACACATTGTATTTTATTGGTTTTTCGTGTATGTCTATTTTAAAAATCATAATTCTCCCCTGCGTCACTGTTTATGCTGGAACAGCTCACGGCTCATTCATGAATTTTTTTTTTTTTTTTTTTTTTTTTTTTTTTTTTGTCGCTCCGTTTTATGTCTACTTGAGTCTTTGTGTGTGTGTGTGTTTTTTTTTTTCCCCTAATCTTGTGTTTGTCACTGTGAAAAGCTGTTTTTTGAAAAGGCAGGATTTCTTTGGTCTTTGTTCTGGAAATTCTCACGAGCTTACTTTGGAAATGCTCTTTGCCAGCAAGGCATTAATTGTGAGTGCTTCTGATCTGGGGCCACTTTAGAGCTCTCAGATGTCTTAGTTTGTAGTGATTTGCAATTCTCCCTTACCACTGTGCAGAAGCTGCAGACTTAATACAATCCTGACACAGCTTAATAAGCCAATGCCCCCTGTGTGACCCTGGCTTTTGTTTTCTTTTGCTCGCTTAACTCATGGTGGCCCTTTGTTCCTCGTCTTTGAGGAGGTTTGTCTGGTATTGTGACAGCCCAGCCTTTCATAATGTGTTCTCCATCATGTCGCTCACAAGTGGTGCTGTTTAATTTTCTCTGGGAGCTCTTTGTCGTTTTGCAAATAAATGTCAGTAGGTGAGTAAAAATAATAATAATGCCTCCTTTGCTAAGAGTACTTATCACGGATGTATACTGAATTTTATCATGTAATTTTCTGCATTGAAAAATAATCTTATGGTTCCTCCCCCCTTTATCCTCTTAATGTGATTTCTTTCACTGACAGGTTTTGAAATATTTAATTTACCATTCCCTCCAGGAATAAATCTTTCTGTGTTATAATGTCTTATCATTTTATATATTATTGGATTTTGTTTGCCAAAATGAGTTTCTTGGAATTTATGGCCTAAATTTTAAAATGGGAGAAAGTCTGAGTAGTAGCACAGAAATCAGATTGAAACAACTAATAAAGAAAAAAAAATGTGTAGTAAGGGTAATGAATCAAGTGTAATCCTTTAAACAGATTATTGAGACCCAAATTTTTGGTTAAATTAAGAAAAAATTAAGAAGCCTCAAATAATATCAGAAATTTTAAAAGTGCTATCACTACATTAATAACAGACATGAAAAATCATGAGAGGATATCAGAAACAAGGTTTAGCCATTAAGTATGAAAATTTATACAAAATGGTCTTATTTCTAGAGCCACATTTATTATTAAAATAGCAGAAAAAAGAAATAAATACTGGCCTATTACATAAGTTAAATCTGTAATTAAAAATAATTCCCTAAATGAAAGATTTTAAAGCTTTCCATCTGAAATAAATAGGCAAAAAGTTCTATATTGTTGTCAGTTCTAGCCAGTGCCATAAGGCAAGCAAAGAAATAAAACATGTTATAATTGTAAAAGAATTATTAATAGGAGACAGCAAAAAATTGAGAAAAAAATTATAGGTTTAATAAGCACATTTAGCAAGGACATTGGATAGAAGTACAGTATCCAAAATTGTTGTATTTCCATTTAAGTTAAATGACACTTAAACATTTAAAATGCATAACATTTATAACAACATAAAAAGTTACCTACCCAGAAGTCAAATTAAATAAAGTTGTAGAAATTAAAATCATGTTTTATTTAGGAAGATTTAAGGAAATCAGGGGATACTCTGCTCATTCCATAGAAGCTAAGCTCAATATTTTCAAAAGGTAAACCTTTTCTAATTTGGTAATTATGAGAATATTGCTGTTTTCCACCATGAGTGTAGGAAGTCTTGGTGATTTTAATTTTTTTTCTTTCGTATAGTTACTGCGTTTTGTATTGGGGATGTCAGTTCTCCCAAAGTCTAACTTGCATGCTCTTTCTTCTCATAAATGCATTGGTTGATGTACTGGTATTCCTTTGACAGCATCAAAGATTTTCATAGGAAAAAAAAAAAAAAAACTTAGAGCATAAAGAGTGGGTTATATATCAGGCTTTTTTTAAAATTTAGTTTAATTTTTTCAGTGTTCCAAGATTCATTGTTTATGCACCACACCCGGTGCTCCATGCAAAATGAGCCTGGTGGTGGCTATTAAGGAGGGCACATATATATCAGGCTTTTTACAGATTCACAAACATAAGGATCTTGAATATCAAAATATTATTTGTTATTTCTTAAATGGTAATATGTTTCTAGCACTGTGTTTAATTCATATTTGATCCACTTGTTACAGACCAGCATGGTCCAGTAGAATGTTCTGTGATAATTTCATGCATGTGCTGTCTAGTATACTAGTTTGATAGATATTAGCCCCACATATCTTTTTTTTCTTTTCTTTTCTTTCTTTTTTTTTTTTAAGACAAGGAGCACACCACGAATGGGGGAAGGGTGGAGAAAGAGGATGAAAAAGAATATTAAGTAGGCTTCGCTGAGGAGCTAAGTCTCATGACCCTGAGATCATGACCTGAGCTAAATCAAAAGTTAGCTGCTCGACTGACACAGCCACCAGGTGCCCCAAGCCCCATGTGGCTCTTGAGCATTTGAAATGTGGCTAGAATGACTGAGGGACTGAATTTAATTTTAAATTTAGTTTAAATAGCTGCATAGGGATAGTAGCTACTATATTGGACGGTGAAGTTCTAAGTAGCATTTGACTGTACCATCTCCTCCCTCACACAGGAAGGAACAGAGAGATTTTCTAACCAGTCCAAGCTTATGCAGCTGTCATGGGACAGTCTTTGTTTTCAGGCCCCCACCTATATGGCTCCCAATTCTGTTCATGTCCTACCATATCATAGTGAACTATAGCTTCTAGTTTTATAGTGCAAGTATTTCATATATGCTATTAGAAACTAAAATTGTATTGCATGATTTTAAATATATGAGATTGAAAAAAAAATGGGGCCATGCATGTAGAAAGAATAAGCACATACTTCCCGTCTCAGTCACATATTTATTCTCAGAGAATTTTCTCTGCCTAGTCCTGTTTTGTCCTATTTTGCCCTGTTTTTTTTCTTTTAATTTTTTTTTAAAATTTTTTAAGCCCTGCTGTTTTTACACAGTCCCTGAGATACACATCTGATCATATCTCTAGTCATTTGGCTCAGCTGAGAGCTCTTTTCTCAGAAACCCATGCAGGGCCTCAGGACTGGGACCTGAGACCAACTTGTGCACACAGCAGTCCTCAGGGCAGTGCAGGAGCTCCTCGAGGGTCAGGATTTGGATGTCCAAGTGGAATGAATGAAAACAATGGCTCCACTTGAACAGGCCCCGCTAAGCGCTTGGGTCACAGAATGACAAGGGGGGAGGTGGTTTATAGCACTGCAGGGCTGAGGCACAGTCCAGGCAGCCTAACAAAAGCCCCAGAGGCAGGAGACTTGTTCAGAAGTGGACTATAGGGATGGGGCCCCACAGACTTTTATTCCAAGTAGCTCAGCCCTGCTGTACTGATACGTACATGTTTAAAAGACACATAATTGCCTCAAAATAATTTCCTTCAGCAAACACAACTGCTTCAGGTCCAACATTTAGCTACTAATGTGGAGATGGAAATTAAAATAAGGGTCTGGAGTCAGGCATCAAAAGTTCAAATCTGGAATACACAACTTTCTGAGGGATTCATCTTGGGCAAATTAATCACTCTTTTTTTTTTTTACCTCATTTGACAAATGACAGAAATAATAACAGCAATAATAATATGAATGATTAGGTCACAGATTTTTTGTATTAAAGGAGAGAATTCTTATAAAATGATTGGAGCAATACTTGTTACAAGGGACAGTCTTTGAGATCTCTCTGTCTTCTGATTATAAAAAATCAAAGAAATCAGAGAGGGAGACAAACCATAAGAGATTCTTAACTCTAGAAAACAAACTGAGAGTTGCAGAAGGGAAGGTGGGTGGGGGATGGGGTAACTGGGTGATGGGCATTAAAGAGGGCACTTGATACAATGAGGACTGGGTGTTATATGCAACTCATGAAGTATTGAACACTACTACTGAAACTAATAACACTATATGTTAATTAATAGATTTTAAATTAAAAAAATCAAAGAATCCTGAAATTAAAGTCTCTAGCCATGTCAATATGTTTTCTGCTATCTGGATACAGCAGTAGTATGGCTATAGGATCCTTAGAGATTCTGGACACATGAGAGGTTGTGAATGAATACTTATTTTCTCATACTGATAGGAAAACTGATTCTGAAATTGACAGAGGCAGTTTTTGCCAACTGTAGCTCAGACTTCAAACTCACTAAACTGTATACATTAATTATGTGCTGTGTTTTTATATGTCAAGTATACTTCAATAAAGTGAAAAAAAGTTTTAAAACTAGGTGGAATTTAAGAAAAACATTTTTTTGAAAGTTCAGTTTTAGGTAACTTTGTACAGTATTTTTGTTCCCCTCATAAATTATAATATCATAAAATTGCTCTGATGATAAAATTACACTGAATTATCTATATCATAATTAAACACTGAAATATTCAAGAAATTTTTGGGTGCTTTCTACAAGCACCAAGAATTCAGGTATGTGTATACTTTAGCATGGGTAACAGAATTTTGTTATTTTCATATAGATCTATTTTACAGATCTAAATCATACTTAAATCTCAATTTCTAGCCAGATTAAGTAGCTTATATAAGGCTAATCTTTCCATCTACAACAATGATAGAAATGGGACAAATACATGAATAAGTTCTTGAGGTACTTAGGAAACAGCTAATGTGGTAACTGTTTGAGGGACCAAACTCAGGACAGAACATTATGTAACCTATATGACCCACAAATTATGAAAGAAATCACAAAGAAAATTAGAAAATACTTTCACCTGAACAACAGTGAAATTATGGAACATTAAAATATTTAGGATGTACTGAAAGCTATGCTTAGATGCAAAATTTATAGCCTTAAATACATCAATAAGGAGAGAAGAAGCTTCATTTTCAGATGTTTGAAAATAATTTTAAAAAGGCAACAAAAATAGATGGAGGGAGAATATCACATAATAATGTTGGAGTCCTGTTGCCTCCATCCATTTTTGGAAAAGGGAATAGTCGCTGTGCCATGGGTATACAATCAGACCTACAAACCATGGCCATAAGGATAAAAGGACAGAATTCATCTAACTTTTGGTTCCTTGGAGGAGTGCTTTTTATTTTAAAAAAAACATTAAAAAAAAAAACCACTCATTGTTTTCCATGTTTATTACTTTGTTCCTTTCCTCCTCCAAAACATTTGAGCAGTTTTAAAGAGAATTGTGAACAATTACACCTAACTGACCAGACAATATATTTGTCTCCCACATACGACATAAGAAAGCACATTAATATTTCTGGCCACCAGAGAGTAGGAATGTGATTGATTGAATAAGCTGCAGAGAGAAAAATCTGCAAGGTTTTAGAGATTTTGATATGCGGTTAATATACTGACCAAATAGATATTTATAAACACATTATATCCATCAAATTTAGCCTGTGAAAATTACACACCAGGCATTTATGACAATTAACAACATATTGGGTCTAAAGGATGCCTTAATAATTTCAAAGGATTGAAATAAAATAAACATATTTGGGAAAAAAAAGAAATAATTCAGAATATATTTCCTGACTCCAAAATAAATTTGAGCCAGAAATCAATAATAAAATATAACTAGAAAATCATATCTATATTGAGATATTAAAAACTATATTTCCAAATAACCCAAAATTCAAGAAAAAAATCACAAAACAACATACTATGATTTGATTACTAATGAAGGTGCCTATGTAAAAATTTATTTTTGCTTCATGGAAATAATGCACCTTAGAGGGAATTCTAGAAAATGAGAAAGTCTAGTTATTTCTGATATAATCACTCTCTTTGGATAATTGCAATAAAATGACAACAAATTGAACCAGAAAAAATAGATGAAGAAAATTTAAAAAAATGAGAATAAAAATTAATAAAAGAAAACAAACATAACAAGAGTAGCCAGAAGTTGATTCTTTCATAGGATTATTAGTGTGGGGGCACCTGGGTGGCTTAGTTAAGCCTCTGTCTTTGGCTCAGATCATGATCCCAGGGTCTTGGGATAGAGCCCGGCATCAGGCTCTCTGCTCATCAGGAAGCCTGTTTCTCCCTCTTCCTCTGCCTGCCGCTCCCCCTGCTTGTGCTCTCTCTGCCAAATAAATAAATAAAATCTAAAAAATTTTTAAAAAGGTAGTGTGGATAAACCTCTGGTGTGCTTCACTGAAAACAAAAACAAAAAAAGGGGGGGATCACTCAACTAACCATTATCAAGAATGAAAAACAGTGATATTCTTACTGTTCATATATACTTTAAAGAGATTATAAAAAGATACCAT
The DNA here is from genome assembly GCA_028646535.1 of Procyon lotor. Taxonomy (NCBI): domain Eukaryota; kingdom Metazoa; phylum Chordata; class Mammalia; order Carnivora; family Procyonidae; genus Procyon; species Procyon lotor. The sequence continues at coordinate 17,037,637 of CM053609.1, read as the reverse complement.
GAACAACTTTAGGTCATTAAATATGAAAATGTAGTGGAAATGGTAAACTTCCTAGCAAACACAGCTTATAAAAGTAAAGTCATATAATTAAAAGCCCAGATATATTCACAATAAATCCCATTAAATATGTAACAAGAAACATTACTGACCCCTGTTGCTCATAAACTTTGATTAAAATTAATAGAAAATTAAAAATGAAGTCCCATGATCTATAAAAGGATACTATATAACAGCAAAGAAGGGTTAATTCTCATGATTTAAGATCTATATTTGAAAGTCAGTTCAAAAGTTCATAGATACAGAGAGGAGGTTGGTGGTTGCTAGAGGCAGGGGGTGGGCAGTGGGCAAAGTGGGTGAAGGTGGTCAAAAGGTACAAGCTTCTAGTTATAAAGTAAATAAGTTCTGGGGATATAATGTACAAGGTGGTGACCATAGTTAATAATATTGTAATACTGTATTGCATATTTGAAAGTTGATGAGACTAGATCTTAAAAGTTCTTTTTTTTTTTTTTTAAGATTTTTATTTATTTGACAGAGAGAAACACAGTGAGAGAGGGAACACAAGCAGGGGGAGCGGGAAAGGGAGAAGCAGGCTTCCTGCCGAAACGGGGAGCCCGATGTAGGGCTCGATCCCAGGACCCTGAGCTGAAGGCAGATGCTTAGTGACTGAGCCACCCAGGCGCCCCTTAAAAGTTCTCATAACAAGAAAAAATATTGTAACTTTGTTGATGGATTTTTTGTGTGTGTGTGTGTTGATGAATGCTAACTAGACTTATTGTGGTGATCATTTTGCAACATAAACAAATATTGAAGCAGTATGTTATTTGCTGGAAACTAATATAATGGTATATGTTAAGTGTATTTCAGTTAAAAAAAAAAAAAGAGCTGATTGGCATAGACACAGATGTTTCTCAGAACACTAACTCCAAGCTGCATTTAATATAGTGTTATATCAGTGAAAGAAATGCACAGCCATTCTGTAAAGCATGGAGAAAACTTTTTAAAAATTTTTATTTTATTTTTTCAGTGTTCCAAGATTCATTGTTCATGCACCATACCTAGTGCTCCATGCAATATGTGCCCTCCTCAATACCTACCACACAGCTGTATTAAGAAGGGCATGTATTGCATGGAGCACTAGGTGTGGTGCAAAAATCAATGAATCTTAGAACACTGAAAAAATAAAATTGAAAAAAAAGATTTTTCTAAGATGCTGCATGAAAGCTGCATTGAGAACAGCGTTATCTTAGTGCGTAGAACTTACACTCATTCTGTAATGATGCAGATTAGTGTTAAGAGCTGTTGTAATTAAGACATTTCTAACAACACAGTTGGCGTGCTACATTTAGAACCCTGTTATGTTAGTAAATGTAAGTGACACCAAGTCTGAAATGCATGTAGAGAATTGTTTGAGAACACTTGCAGTAAATATATTTTGAAGAATGCTACCTGCATGCTTCATTTAGAACAGTATTATATCAGTGAATAAAAATTATATCCATTCTGTCATGCACAGAAATATAATAATACTTATAATAAAGACGTTCTAAGAATGATTTAAAAATTAGTGCAAATAATTAAGGTACTGCATTAGTACATTAAAGGAGAAAAATAAAATAATGTCCCTCCAAGTCCATATTTTTCTGTTAAAACAATATATTTTTAGGATAAAATTCTTAGGACACTAAGAATAGAAAGTAATTTCTTTGAGTGACAAAGGGAATTTATTAAAAAACCTTAGATAAATGTCATATTTAGTGTTTAAATATACAAAGCTTTCCCTCTAAAACCAAGAGTGAGGCTACAGTGCCATCAACCAGCATTTATATTTATTTATATTCATATTATTTTATTTATATATTTGCTCAGGTCCTAGCTAATAAAATGAGGCAAGTACAGAAATAAAATGTATTTTTATTGGAAATGAGTTATTAACAAGACAGTATAAAATTTCAAATACAATTGAACTATTCAAATTAAGGTACTGGATAAAAATGACAGTATACAAAAATCAAGTGTATATTTACATTTCTATAATGAATGGTAGTAAATGAAATTTAAGAATCCATAAAATTAAAAGAGAATGGGGATGTTCGAAGTATTCTAGGAATAAATCAAAATATATGTATATAGAAATAAAACTATGATTGAGAGAAATTTAGCAAGTCCTCAACAGAGAGCTATGCATGATAAAATAGTGAGAGATTCAATATTTTATGAAGTTTAATATTTAGAAATTTGATTTATGGATTAGTTAGAAACTTGGTCAAAATGCTTGTGTGTGTGTGTGTGTGTGTGTGTGTGTGTGTGTGTAACTTGCAAGGGTCAATCTGAAATGCATATGCAAATACTAATAACCAAATATAGTCAGGTAACCTTGCAAGAGAGAGACAAAGTTGGGAGAGACACACAGTTTTGCCAGATATCAAAATGTATTTCAAGGCTACTGTAATTAACACAGTGGATATTGGTGCAATCATAGAAAATTGAATAGAGAGTTCAGAAAAAGACCCCCACACAAGGGGGGGTCTTTTTTGATTCATAACAACTGTGACACTTCAGAATATTGAAGACAGTTTTCTCAATAAATGATGTTAACTCAATCTGGTAACTGACTTAAACAAGAAATAGAAACATGATATCTATCTCATAACATATATGAAGTGTTACCTCAAGAGAAATTTAGACTGGAAATTTAAAACATTAAGGCTTTTAGAAGAGAGCTAACATGTACCCAAGAAATAATAACATAAATATCAATTTATGGCTTTATTTATTTTTTTAAAAATTTTATTTATTTATTTGACAGAGAGGAGAGACATCACAAGTAGGCAGAGAGGCAGGCAGAGAGGGTGAAACAGGCTCCCCCCTGAGCAGAGACCCCAATGCAGGGCTTGATCCCAGGACCCCGAGATCATGAGCTGAGCCGAAGGCAGAGGCTTTAACCCACTGAGCCACCCAGGGGCCCCACAATTTCTGGCTTTAAACACAAGCATGTATGCTATATGAGATTTTCATTGCAGGGGTGGTATTATTGTAGTGTCACTGGCATATCAGTACATGCAAGGTGGAGATGTGCTATTATGTGTATTAGCCTGCTTAGACTGCCGTAACAAAATACCATAGACTGGATGGCTTAAATAACAGATTTATTTCCCATAGTTCAGAAACCTGAGTAATCTATGATCAAGGTGCTGACAGACTGAATTTCTAGTAAGGCTTTTGTCCTAGTTTACAGATAATTATTTTCTTGTTGTGTCTTTATATGACGGAAAAAGAGAAAGTGAGTTCTCTGGTGTCTCCTCCCATTGGATCAGAGCCCCACCCTATGTCTTCATTTAATCTTAATTGCATCCTGATAGGTCCTATCACCAAATGCAGTCACACTGGGGGTTAAGGCTTCAGCATATAAAATTTGGGGAGACATAATTCAGTCTGTAGCATTCTATCCCTAGTCCCGCAAAGTCAGATTCTTATTGCATACAGAATACTTTCATCCCATCCCAACAGCCCCAAAGGTCACATTCTCACATCAACAAAGTCCAGTCTCCTATGAATACAATCTAAATCAGGAATGGGTGAGACATTGAGGTGAATTTCCACTCTAGCTGTGAACCTATGAAACCAAAAATATTATGTGCCTCCAAAATAAAAAGTCAGGACAGGCATAAAATAAACATTCCTATTTGAAAAAGGAGAAATCAGAAGGAAGAAAGAGTTTGTCGATCCCAATTAGGTCCAGAATTTACTAACAAAAATTCCATTAGATCCTTATGTTTTTGTTTTATATTTTATTTAAATTCAAGTTATTTAACATATAGTGTAGCCTTGGTTTTACCCAGTGCTCAGCCCAGCAAGTGCTCTCTTTAATACCTATTACCCATTTAGCCCATAACCCCCCCATACCTCCTCTCCAGCAACCCTCAGTGTTTTTCTCTTAACTATAGAGTATCTTATGTTTGCCTCCTTCTCAGTTTTTATCTAATCACATCTTTCCTTTCCTCCCCCTATGTTCATATGTTTTGTTTCTTAAATTACACATTTGAGTAAAATCATAGGATATGTCTTTCTCTGACTTAATTTGCTTAGCATAATACACTCTAGTTCCATTCGTGTCATTGACAATGGCAATATTTTGTTCTTTTTGATGGCTGACTAATATTCACATGTGTGTGCGCGTGCGCGCACACACACACACACACCTCCCCACCCCACATATCTTTATCCACTCATCAGTCAATGGACATATAGCCTTTTTCCATAATTTGGCTATTGTTGATAGTGTTGCTACAAGCATTGGGGTGTATGTGCCCCTTCAAATAAGCACTTTTGTGTCCTTTGGGTAAATTCAATTAGATCTTAAGACTCCTGAATAATCCACTTTGGTTTGATGCAGAATCTCCACCAAGCAAAAGAAATTTTGCTAGGAAACTGGTTTGGGGTTTGAACCCTAATTCTTCCCCTAGTCTCCATTCTGCCAGCCTCCTCCTTCAGATTTTAGACTCACTCCATCTCCACAATTGCCCAAGTGCCAATGGGGTGACAACATCACCTCTCCTGCTCTGCTGAGGTCCCACCCCTTCAGTTCTCTGCAAGGGTCCTGTCTACAGGATTCTGCTGGTTGGGGTCCCATCCCAGGAGCTATGCCAGCCATTGGACCTGGTGAAACTGAGGCAGTATGCCTAATGACCTCTGAACTGCCTTAACGATCATTCCTCCCCTTGTTTTAAGGATAAAGCACATTCACAACAAATAGCTCTATGGTCCCACCTTGTGTAATTCAAGAAGTCTAACAGCCTTCCTTCATTCCAGCCTGCTTTTTCTGTTTCCTTACGTTCATGCTGGCAGTGTCTCTACTTGTGTAATCCCATCGCTATTCTTGACTTCTGCTGAGATGCCAGATTATGTAAATGAGTTGCACTCGTGGTATCTTTGTCAAAATGTTGTTCTGCTACACTCTTTATGTTCTCTTCAGAGCAAGCCTTCTCACTTTTTACAATTTGAATTAGCTGAAAATTTTCCAAATGTTAAAGTTCTGGTTTCTTTCTGCTTAATAATTCCCTCTTCAAATCATCTCTTTCCTTTTAATTTTTTTTTTTTTTTTAGTAAACATTCAGGAGGAACTGAGTCATTCTTTCAAAACCGTGCTTACAAATATCCTCAGCTAAAAAAATCCCAGTTTCATTGCTTGCAAATCCTACTTCCCATACAAGGATTTCCTTTCTTTCAGTTTCTGATACCATGTTCCTCATCTGAGATCTCACGAAAATTGCCTTTAGCATCTATTTCTAGCATGTACCTCAAAATGCTTCCAGCTTCTACCCATTTACAAAGCCACTCCCACAATTTTAGTTGTTACAGCAGGACCCTCTTCAAGACCAAAATATGTTATGATTCATCTCATGCTGCCCTAATAAAATAACCTTGACTAGTTGCTTAATCAACAGACATTTATTTTCTCACAGTTCTGGAGGCTGAGGAGTCCAAGATCAATATGCAGCTGATTCAGTTTCTGGTGAGGCAGTTTTATTATTATTATTTTTTTAAAGATTTTATTTATTTATTTGAGAGACAGAGAGAGCACAAGCAGGGAAAGCAGCAGGCAGAGGGAGAGGGAGAACCAGGCTCCCCGCTGAACAAGGAGCCTGATGTGGGACTCGATCCCAGGACCCTGGGATCATGACCCGAGCTGAAGACAGCTGCTTAACCATCTGAGCCACCCAGGCGTCCCTTTTTTTTCAAAGATTTTATTTATTTATTTGACAGAGAGAGACGAGAGAGAGAACACAAGCAGGGGGAATGGGAGAGGAAGAAGCAACCTTCCTGCTGAGCAGAGAGATGGATGAGGGGCTCAATCCCAGGACACTGGGATCATGACCTAAGCCAAAGGCAGCTGCTTAACAACTGAGCCACCCAGGGTGAGGCATTTTTATAGACAGCGACATTTTTGTTGTGTCCCTGCACAACAGACAAAGAAAGCAGGAGCTTCTGTTACTTTTCATTGTTTTATAGCATTCCATTGTACAGATACATCACATTTTAAAATAATTTAAACTGTTGATGGGTATTTGGATTTTTCAGTTTTTTATAATTACAAAAAATATGAAATACTTCTAATGATATATTTTCATTAGATGTGTATGTACTTAATGTTGTTTATATAATGTGTCTGGAATGCAGGGATTCTAACAGAAGTGTAACAGTAAACATTGACAGTTTTTTTCCTCTTTTCAAGTTTTTGCTTAAATTCTAGATAGTTAACATGTGGTAAAATTGATTTCAGGTGTTGAGTTTAGTGATTCATCACTTATGTATAACTCCCAGCACTCATCACAAGCACTCTCCTTTTTTAAAAAAAATGATTTTATTTATTTATTTGACAGAGAGAGATACAGCAAGAGAGGGAACATAAGCAGGGAGAGTAGGAGAGGGAGAAGCAGGCATCCTGCCTAGCAGGGAGCCCGATGCAGGGCTCCATCCCAGGACCCTGGGATCATGACCTGAGCTGAAGGCAGATGCTTAACGACTGAAGCTTAATGACTGAGCCACCCAGGAGCCCCGAAAGCACTTTCCTTAATACTCATCACCATTAGCCCAACCTTCCCCCATCAACCCTCAGATTGCTTTCTATCATTAAGAGTCTCTTACAGTTTGCTTCCCTTTTTCCTTCCCTTATGTTCACCTGTTTTGTTTCCCAAATTCCACGTATGAGTGAAATCATACAGTATTTGTCTTTCTCTGACTGACTTATTGGGTTTAGCATAATACAATCTACCTCCATCAGTGTCATTACAAATGGCAAGATTTCATTCTTTTTTTTTAATTTTTTTAAAATTTTATTTATTTATTTTTTTCAGTGTTACAAGATTTATTGTTTTGCACTACACCCAGTGCTCCATGCAGTACATGTCCTCCTCAATACCCACCACCAGGCTCGCCCAACCCCCACCCTCTTCATTCTTTGATGGTTGAGTAATATTCCATTGTATAAAATATGTAACATTTCATATATATATGGATATATATTGTATATATCTCACATCTTCTTTGGCCATTCATCAGTCAGTAGACATTTGGGCTCTTTCCATAGTTTGGCAACTGTTGATAATGCTGCCTATAAACATTGGGATGAAAGTTCCACTTTGAATGTGTATTTTTGTAGCCTTCTGGTAAATACCTAGTAGTGCAATTGCTGGGTCATAGAAGAGTTTTATATTTAACTTTTTGAGGAAACTCCATATAGTTTTCCAGAGTGGCTGCACCAGTTTGCATTCCCACCAACATTATAAAGGGATTGCCCTTTCTCCACATCCTCACGAATACCTCTTGTTTCCTGTATTCTTAATTTTAGCCATTTGGATAGCTGTGAGGAGGTATCTCATTGTGGTTTTGATTTGTATTTCCCTGATGATGAGTGATGTTGAGCATCTTTTCAAGTGTCTGTTAGCCATCTGTATGTCTTTGGGAAAACGTCTATTCGTGTCTTCTGCCCACTTCTTAACTGGATTATTTATTTTTGGGGTGTTGAGTTCTCTATGGATTCTCTATAGAGTTCTCTATAGATTTTGGATAGTAATCCTTTATCAGATATATCATTTGCAAATCTCTTTTCCCATTCCATACATTGCCTTTTAATTTTGTTGATTGTTTGCTGTGCAGAAGCTTTTAATCTTGAAGTCCCAGTAGCTCATATTTGACTTTGTTTTCCTTGCCTAAGGAGATGTGTCTAGTAAGAAGTTGGCTAAGGTCAAAGAATTTGCTACCTGTGTTATCTTCTAGGAATTGATGGGTTCCTGTCTCTCATTTAAGTCTTTCTTCCATTTTGAATTTATTTTTTGTATGTGGTGTAAGAAAGCAGTCCAGTCATTGTTTTGCATGTTCCTGTCTAGTTTTCCCAACACTCTTTGTTGAAGAGGCTGTCTTATCATTGGATAGTCTTTCCTTCTTTGTTGAGGATTAGGATACTTTAGAATTGTATGTCCATTTCTGGGTTTTCTACTCTGTTCCATTGATCTATATGTCGGTTTTTGTGCCAATACCACACTGTCTTGATGATTACAGGTTTGTAATAGAGCTTGAAGTCCAGAATTTTGATGTATCCAGTGTTGCTTTTCTTTTTCAGGATTGCCTTGGCTATTTGGTGTGTTTTATGATTCCATACAAATTTTAGGATTTTTTCTTCTAGCTCTGTGAAAATTGTCGGTGGCATTTTGGTAGGGATTGCATTAAATGTGTAGGTTGTTTTGGGTAGCACAGACATTTTAACAATGTTTGTTCTTCCAATCCATGAGCATGAGATTTTTTTCCCCATTTCTTTATGTCCTCTTTAATTTCTTTCATAAGTGCTCTATAGTTTTCAGACAACAGATCTTTTACCTCTATGGTTAGGTAAAAACCTAGTTCCTAGGTATCATATAGTTTTTGGCATAATCTTATCTATGTAAATAAGATAATTTTTCATTTCGTCAGTATAAACAGTATTTCAATTATCCTTATATGTATATCACTGTATACTTGTGCATGACTTATTTTTTAATTTATTTTTATTGTTATGTTCAATTAGCCAACATATAATACTTCATTAGTTTTTGATGTAGCTTGTGGTTGCACCCCCTTCCTCTGCTTACAGGTTAGACTGGGTGCTGCCCCAGGGTCCCTTTGAGAGTCACAACACCTTGACAGTTGTTACCCAGTCATGGGCATGGGCTCTTTCTGTGCCAAACCACTGAATCCCGCAGCTTCCACCCGCAGCACCTCTCCTGGGGGAGTGACACAGGGACCTGCGAGTGTCTCTCTGCCTTATGACTCCACAACTACCCATGGTTATGGGCTCGTGCATTCACCATCTCCCACAGCTCTCAGGTCATGCTTTGTGCCACCCCACCATCACCTCATGGCCCACGCCACCCTGAGAGCTGTCCCTGTCATGGGCGCAAGCCATTCTATATCTTCCCTAGGATCTTAGACAGCCCACATCTAGTCCTCTTCAGGGTGGTCAGGCAGAGGGAGGTCTCCCTACTGGCTCGGCTCTCCATTAATGGTGACTGGAGCTGAAAGTCCCGTCTGGGCTCACTGTTTTTGATGTAGCAATAACCACACTGTGGAAGAAGCCAAGATGCCCTTCAATAGATGAATGGATAAAGAAGATGTGGTTCATATATACAATGGAATATTACTCAGACATCAGAAGGATAAATACCCACCATTTGCTTCGAGATGGATGGTTCACTTAAATGAGTTAAATGAGAACTGACGCTATTTCCACTAGAACTGAAGCCTTGCAGAGCTGTATGGTCAGTTGATGTGCTGCGTGCAGGGGTTTCTGCTGGTCTTATAGGGATGAAGCCCACTGTGCCAGTAGTGAGGGACACTTGCACAAGAAAAACAGGGGGTGGGACTTGGTATAAGCAGGTTAGGCAGGTAGTGTTGGCACTATGCTGTTTCCTGATGTTGGTTTATGCCGTAAGGTAGAGGAGGGAAATGATGTCAGCCTAATCTTTGTCCCTGGAGAGGGGACTCCGGGGGGCTTGCTACTCTCAGGGAAGCACTCCTGGAAGAGTAAACAATTTCCCCTTGTGCCTCTCAATCATTTTTCAGATTGCTGTTTCCACTCTGTCTCCAGGTTTTTTGCCTGCCTGGAGCAGTATAGTGCACTTTGGCCTCTATCCAGCCAAGCATGCTGACTTTTAAAACTCTAAACTTTAGGGACCTGGTGTGGTGGGGACCTGCAATGGTTTTCTGGGGGAGGGTCTCACCATGCTGGGACTATTGCAGGTTTGACCAAGAAAGGCAGTTGCGCCAGAGTACAAGGTCATGGGATTTGGAGCAAAGCAAGCGAAACAGCCAGCGTCTGATTCAGCCACCCTCAGCAGATGTCTCTGTGCCTGTGTTGAAGGGTGAATGAGGGGAGTGGCACCCACCAGCTCTTTTGTCCCCAAAGAGGTGACTCTGAGAATGCCAACTCTCATAGATTCCCTCTAGGAAAAGCAAATATTCTTTCCCCATGCACCTTACGTATTCTCAGATGGTACTGCCTGCCAGGGTTGCTTGCATGCCTTTTTTCCAGGAGTAGGGCATCACTCTCAGATCTCTACCCCAGTCAAGCCTGACAACCTCTAAAACTCCAGTCTTTGAGCCCCATTGGTTGCAAAAACTCATGAAAATCAGCCCATCTCATTTTCCCAGCCAATAGCTTTGGAGAAGTGTTCTGCTTGTGCATATCCCTGTGCATTCCACTCTCTTTAGCCTTCACCCACCACCAGAGCCCCGTCCCTTCTGCAGCACCAGTGATCCATTTTGTCCCCCAAACCACATCTCTTTACTTCCTCCTTGATCTGGACTCTTCTCTCTCTCTAGTTGTGCAGTTTGTTCTGTCAGTCCGTAGGTTGATTTCTTGAGTATGCAGAATGATTTGGGATTTATCTAGCTGTGCTTAAGGAACAAAGCAGACTAGAGTTCTTCTAAACCACCGTTTAGCTTCCCCATAATTATTTTTTAAAATGTTGTGTGCCACTTAATGAACTGAGGTGTAATCAGGGCCATTGTAATTCTTTGGTCATTCACAGACTTTTTTTTTTTTTTTCTTTCCCACTCAGATGCTTTCCTGAAAGCTTTCACCATCAACTACAGTCCAAAAGTGCTTCTTCTTCAGTGAAGTTGATGGAAAAGACTCCAATAAGTACTCTGGAGTACAGGCTTCTAATAACTTAGAAACCATACCACCAAACTGAGTAAGAACTTCCAGAATCCTAATGGATGCATTCATAATATTGCCAATTTAAGATCAATCAGACCAACAATTAATTACATGAGATTAAATGAGCTGATGAGAATGATCATTAAGAGTTAAGCTAATCTATGGGTGTCTGGGTGGCTCAGTGGGTTAAGGCCACTGCATTCAGCTCAGTTCATGATCTTGGGGTCCTGGGATCAAGACCTGCATCTGGCTCTCTGCTTAGTGGGGAGCCTGTTTCCCCCTCTCTCACTGCCTGCCTCTCTGCCTACTTGTGATCTCTCTCTCTGTGTCAAATAAATAAATAAAATCTTAAAAAAAAAAAAAGAGTTAAGCTAATCTACCCTGTGATATTGCTGCCTTGGCATTGGTTTGGTCTGACCACATGCCTGCAAGGGCCTCAGACTGACGCTGGCCTCTTCTGGGATAACAGCCTGCAGAGTCACAAATAAATGTAAGGTCCTAATATAACTTCTCCAAAAGCTTTGTGATAAGAATTCTTCCCCAATTCTCAGGGTCTTCTCTTTGTGCACCCCTTAGATGAGACCTCTATGAAGTTTACCAAAACCCCATTATTTTTGAAATGACAAATTTAGCCTTAGCCTAGGAACCCCAAATTCCTCTACCCACAAACCCCAGTAAAAACGTGAGCCCCAGGTTCTGCCTCTCTCTGTCTGCAACCTGCCTTGATCTTCTAGTGTGGTCCCAGGAGGTATGCTGTGAACTTCCTCTGGGACTTGTAAGTAATACACTTCTATTTTAATCCCATCTGGTCCTGTGTTGAACCACAGCTTGCCATCAAATATGTGGGGGCTTTACTTAATAAGTATTAATTTAACAAAATCACAAATTATGTCAGGAACATGATGGACTGAGTCACACTGGCAGCCAACCATGGGAAATACCTTTTTAGCTACAAAGGGATTACAGACTGGCTCTCACAGGTTGCTAATTCTGTCTGGGAGGGATCTGCTGCCTGCTGTCATTCAGTTACACTGCTTTGTGCTACTGCATGCTTCCTATGCAGAGTGTGGCCACAGTTTTCCATCCCAAGGTGAAAGCTCTGAAAAAAGCAAGCAGAGTCTCCTGAACCTTGGAGCATTGTTCTTTGGAGCTGGTTTGAGGTTCTGCAGACCTGTCTTCTGTTAACACCCAAGGGAAGGTGAATTTTCCCAGTGGGTGGTAGACTTCCAGTGTGTTTCCAACTCTAAGCATGGACCCAGCTGCCAACTATTAGGTGAGCTGGCTAAGATTTTCAGAGTCCCATGACGTTATTTCAGGGCCTGTACAAATGAGTGTCAACCCCTGTCCAAGTGGGAGTTCCACATAAAGGTGTAGGAAAGTTGCCGTGGAAGTTGGGGAAGGAGACTATCTATCCCTGACTGCTGTTTATTCAGGAGGCACCAGGACTGTGAGTCCTAGCCAATATGACTGGGGCACCCTCACTTGAGGAGTCATGGTTCCTGGGAAAGGCAAATGCAGTCAAGGCATGTGGACTCTCTGTTGCTGAATATCATGCTGCTCTCACATAGTATCCCCGAATTTATAGGATACATGGGTCCCACCCCTAGCATATGGTGGCACATGATCTAATGGCTCTACATAAGAGAACCTGGTATCTTCATTGCTTAAAACACTAGAGAAAGGATGAATACCCAACTTTTGTATCAACATGGATGGGACTGGAAGATATTATGTGGAGTGAAATAAGTCAAGCAGAGAGTCAGTTATCTTATGGTCTCACTTATATGTGGAGCATAAGGAAAAACATGGAGGGCATTGTGAGAAGGAAAGGAAGGGTGAATGGGGGGAAATCAGAGGGAGAAATGAACCATGAGAGACTATGGACTCTGAGCAACAAACTGAGGGTTTTAGAGGGGAGGAGGTGGGGGGTTCGGTAAGCCTGGTGGTTTGGTGGTTGGTATTGAGTAGGGCACATATTGCATGGAGCACTGGGTGTGCTGCACGAACAAGTAATCTTGTAACACTGAAAAAATAAACATATTTGGGGAAAAAAATCCAAATATATGTGGACCCATGCAGTTCAAAAAAATAAATAGAGCACTTGGGATGATGAAAAAACAAAACAAAACACTAGAGAAAGTTAGTGAGCACCTCACTAAATATAAATGTCCCATAGAAGCACCCAGTGTTGCTGCACACTGACTTGCTAAGGCATACTCTGTGCCAACCCCAATGATGCTGACACCATTGTGCTAGTGGAGGCTGACCCCAATCCAAGTGAGGTCTTTGGAGATACCCTGGAAAAATGAGTCTGGCCACAGGGGATATCCACTGCAGAACTTTCCAGTAACAATTTGTAAGGTCAGATCAGTGGGAGGATAATAGAGAATTAGAAAGTGAAACTCAAAATTTTATACATCTCAAGATTCAAAATGTTTTAAAAGAATTTGTACAACAGTGGGGGAAAATAGGCTGGCTGGTTAATAAGGGTGTTTAATACTAGCTCTGAACTGTTACCACCATAGAAATAAGGCAACTAGCTGGTATTTACAAGGAACCCAAAATGCACAATCTTTTAAAAGACCCCTATAACTTAATAAAATAAAATAACAATAAAAGACTCCCAGAAACTGAGGGCCAAATTCTTGAGGAGATATGAGTGACTTTAAACCATCGCCTAGGAGGGGCTGCCAAGGATGAAGTCAGCTGGAATTAAAGCAGAGGCTTTTGCGCCTGTGCCATATTGCAGTATTCCCAGTGTTACTGGTGCCGTAATGCAGAGGGAGGGTGAACCCAAAGGTACAAGACAGAAGAATAATCTCTCATCCTGCTTCCTTGGTTATTTTTGACCTGGTATCAATTACACTCTTCCATCCCAATTATTACTACAAAGACTTAAAGCCGGTGGAAAACAGTAAATGAATCATGACTCCTTTTTCATCAGATTGGTATGGTCCCACAGGTCTATTGCTTCTTTGAACATAGCAACCAATATGACCTGGATTTCATCCCCCCAAACTGACCTGATCCAGAGAACTCTCACAGAGAATTCCCCTGAATTACAGGGCTGCGGTGGTATCTACCGTACTCTTGAGAAGGCTTTGGAGTCACTACACATGGTATCATGAGGGAGATGCTCACCCAGACTCCTAGATTTCACAATACCAAGACAGCCTGCTACCTCAAGGCCAGCCCTCAGGTGACAAGTCCACCTTTCACCTGGCCGAGCTCCTGATCCCAGAGTCTCCATGTAATCCTCATCAGGAAACAATTACCAGTATGGTTCTAAATTGGCAGCTCTGCCAATGGCCGACTATCCAATGAGTTTGTATCTGGAGCCCCGGTGCAAGCTCTTCTCTTTAAAACAAGTGATCACCTCACTACAGTGTCCAATTCCAGTGGCTGAGGCTTCTTCTGCTCCAAACAACTTCCCCAAACTTTGGGCTTTTGCAGCACCCCAGAGGTTTACCCTAGGGACTCCGTGGTCCCCTGGAGCTCGTCTCATCTCCTGGGGACAATCACTGACCTATGAACTCTGGCAGTCCACTGAGACAAAGAACTGCCAGACGTTTCTGGATCTATTAGACCCAGTAATTCCAAATAATCCTTCTAAGTTGCCAGAGGGAACCAGCTACAGTGTACAAGACAGAACAAATTAGATAGAACAAATTAAGCTGAGTATGTCTGCCAGCATCATATTTCTAAAATACGTGCCTGTGGCGATAGCCCCCATGGGTCTCTTGTTTTCTGTCATAGGGTATGGATGCCCTCATCCATGACACACCTGGTGGGATAAATCTCAATGCCTGGCCTTTCTTGTGCGAGCTGCTAAATAGGCATCTCTCCAACTGGCTACTTCAGTGAAGACAGTAAATACACCACAATAACACCCAAAGTATGTACAGAGAGCCATCAGTTCATAGTGAGAGGTATGCCTGAGACTAGAGTCATTACCCTCACCCTCTCAGCCTTTGATAGCCACACCTGACCAGTCTTAAAACTGGTTGCTAATTAATCAAGATGGACAATCGACTCTCAAAATTTAAATGCATTGGTTTCTGCCGTCAAAGCTCCCATTCCCAGTATTCTAAGGATGGCAGATAACATTAAGAAAACTCAAGGCTTCTGCTTTGCTGTCCTAGATCTAGTCAACATGTTTTATTTACAACCTCAATTTGTTTTCAGTTTCAAGAGCACCCAGTATATCTTTAACTTAGCTGCCCACGAATTTTCTAAAGAGCCCTGCCATTGCACGTAACTTGTGTAGACAAGATCTAAGTTTACTCAAGTTAACTCGCTACCACCTTTAACATTATATAGATGACATTCTACCAAGGGGGCCCTTCTGAAGATGCCATTTAGGAAGATTTACACGTACTGACAAATTATTACCCCAAATAGGATACAGAGAGCAGCAACTTCTGTCAAGTCTTTTGGCATAGTATGGTCAGCTAAGGGCCAAGAAATTACTCTTAATATAAGACATCAAGTCCTCACAAACAAATTTCCCAGTACACTACAGCAAGTAGAGCACATATTAAGTCTCTTTACCTTTTGGAAGAAACACATTCTAAACATTTATTCTACTTAAGCCTACCGATGGTTTTATACACGTCAGCTTCTTTCCTTTGGGGAGAACCTTGACCAACTGCTTTGTGGCCAGCCCTAGTGAATCATACAGCAGCTTGTGCCCTAGTCCTCTGGGCTCAGATTTCTGAGTTGAATCAGTAGATGCATCTGATTACACTTCACATTTTCTCTGGACTGAGCACTTCTCTACTTAGCTGCCCATAGGGTTCTGAACCAGATGTCTTCTCTGAAAAGCAGCCTGGCACCTACTACTAGAATGACCAATTTTAGCAGACTGCTAGACCTTTTTAAGAAAAAGAGATTTCAGTGAGCTCACAGCCTGTGCCTCTTTGCACACAAGTCTCCATTGTGCCTTAGTTCAAGGATTCAACCCGGCAGAGGCCTGGCCCAGCCACTGAGGCTTCACCGTTAAAATGGGAATGATGCCTCCAGGAAAGTGCCGCACCTGATGTCAAGGGTTTTTCAGATTTTAAGAGATTGTGACTTGGCCCCTTGTCCACTGAGCTGGAGGTGCACTAATGATACCCCCACTGCTGGCTTCTCAGCAGTTTGAGTAGGTGAGGGAGGGGTTTGGTGCCAACTGTCTGACATGGAAAGGGAATTGTTCTCGATGGATGGCAGCACCACCACCTTACACAGAGCAGCCCTGATGGAAGGTCATAGCTTATCACCCTGCTAGGGGCACATCACTAGTTACGCAGGGCTCTCTTGGCACTGTCCAACTAGAGTTGGTGACAATGTGACCATCTCTACAAAAGGCCATATAAAGTAAACTCCCGAGGACATACATTTTTACTGACCGGGGCAGTAGCCAATGGCTCACAGTGTGGTTGGAATAATGACAAAAGAAAGCCTTGCTGGGGTGACTTCTTTTGGAAAAAAAAAAAAAAAGTATGCAACTCACACATGCCCATTGTGGTCATTCATGCCTCTGCATACATACGCCAACAAATACCAGAAGCACATTATAACATTGCAGACTGCTTATTCAAATTACATGCCTGTTCCAAGGCCCCACCTCTCAGAGTGCTGGACAGAACCATTCCTCCAGAGATGCCATACCCACTGGCAGAATGGGCCCACATCAGAGGCCACTAGGGGACAACGGGACACACTGAGAGGACAAACAGGTGTGCACCCCCCTCACCCTGGCTCTAGCCAAAGTTGTTTTAGATAATTAATTACTCCCTTTGTTCTCAAACAAAGCTCTGGAAGACTCCCAGTTCAGAGATAGATGCCTCGGGCAACAGACCCAATCTGTATGGCAAATTGATTTCATCAGGCCACTGCTGCCCTCTGCCGGACTTAGTGGGAATGCAACCACTATCATCACTACATTCACTGGCCGCTCTCTGCAGAAAGAAACTCTGTTTCTTATCATGGAATCTTTTTAACTAGACATGCGCTGATCTCCACTGGCTCACCAGGTATTATAGATTCAGATCAAGGTACCCATTTCACTTCCCAAGCTGTTTGGTCATGAGCTCTAGACTAAAACTTGTGGAGTTCCCACCTAACTTATCAGCCCTGAATGGCTGAGAGGTACAATGACCTACTCAAAGATGTGTTCCCCAAGCTTTTAAACAATAAGTGATCCTCAAATGGACAGAAATTTTATCCCAAGCTCTGATGCTGCTTAACTCCCAGCCCTCGGGTCTCTAAACCTCCACACAAGATACCAGTTTTCTTCAAACACTTCTCTGCTGGTACTTAAAGTGAAGCCCAACTCCTTTGACCATAAAGAGGACGCAATTCACATCTGCTCACGAAGTGAATCTTTCCTTTACTGTTTTTATTTTTTTATTTTTTATTTAAATTCAATTTAATTAACCTATACTGTATTACAGTTTCAGAGGTAGAATTTAGTGATTCTTCAGTTGCATATAACACCCAGTGCTCATCACAAGTGCCCTCCTTAATGTCCATCACACAATTACCCATCCCCCCACCTACCTCCCCTCCAGTGACCCCATTTGTTTCCTAGAGTTCAGCATCTCTTACAGTTTGCCTCCCTCTCTTCTTCCTCTTATTTTATTTTCCCGTCCTTACCCCTATGTTCATCTGTTTTGCTTCCTAAATTCCACATATGAGTGAAATTATATGTATCTGTCTTTCTCTGACTGATTTATTTCACTTAGCATAATACTCTCTGGTTTCATCCATGTTATTACCAATGGCAAGAGTTCATGCATTTTGATGGCTGAATAATATTCCCTTATATAAATATACAACATCTTCTTTATCCATTCATTCGTTGATAGACATCTGGGCTCTTTCTATATTTTGGCAATTGCGGACACTGCTGCTATAGACATTGGGATGCATGTGCCCCTTTGAATCACTGTTTGTATCCTTGGATAAATACCTAGTAGTGCAATTGCTGGGTCACAGAGTAGCTCTATTTTTAACTTTTTGAGGAACCTCCATCCTGCAGCCACTCTGGAAAACAGTATGGTGTTTGGTTTGGTTTTGTTTAATCATCTCAATATCTTCTATATGTTGGGGACCCAACTGAGGGCAGATTGTGCAATATGATCCTCTTATAATAAAGATTCCAAGAAACAAATCCTGACAAAATTGCTCAGAGATCATGATTATACAGATTTCCTTGGCCCATATAATACGGCTCAGTATCAGCAGTGAAACCAAAGCCATTGACTCTGCCTCTTATCTAGGTCATAAATTCTGGATAATTAAACCAAATTTGTCAAAAGTTTCACAGGAGAATTAAATTATAGCTTCAGGACCCACTCATGGATCTGTGTGGATCTCAGAGAGAGGAAAAGAGGCCCTAGGAAAGTAAATCCACAAAGGAACCCTGTAATCTGGTGTCCACAATCAGAGGAGGAGGACCAGGTCTCTAGCCACCTTAGAAAAGCAGGTAAACGATCTCTTGATCCAAAACAACCAGAATCTGCCTTTTTTCAGCATCCAGATTGTTTGCCCCCAAAAAGGTTCCTGCAAGGTAGTCAAATTCATGTACCCTATTTTGTTGTGACAGCTGCTCTTGAAGTAAAAAGCTTGGATAATATGGTTGCTGTTAGACCCCTTGGCCCTAACCCTATCCTGGGAGATGTGCTGGAATAAAATCAGTCAGGTGCACTTCTGCACCACAGAATGGCTAAGCACCAGGTGCCGGCAGACTGTTAGGAGCTCACCTGCTTCTACGTTAAATGGTTTCAATGGAAGCTTCCAATGCTTAAATGAGTCACTCTCTCCTTATCCTACACCTGAAATTATATCCTGTGTTTCCAAATCATTCCCATATGTCTGGCAGGCCTACGCTCCAATGATTGTACTTCAGTGGGGTAATCTCTGATTGTAAAGCTGCTATCCACAAAATGTGTCTATAATTAGTCATCAATATGCTCTCAATCTATATGCATTGTGGATGAGGTCCCCACAAATCTCAGTCACAAGCAACTGCTCCTTTGTAAGGTGCACCCCTGATGATCTGATGGAGCTTACTGAAATCTGCTCAACTAGCTAGAGACCGCATACTTGTAGTTCCATTCTGAGCCAGGCTTTAGCAAACATATTCAGAATTTAACACCAACCAGTCACTCCTACCTTTCATAAATCTCCACTGAGAGGTCATCCTTCCATCAGGCTGGCCTCTCTTACCCCCAACCACAGTAACTTATCAGACAATATTGTCCCCACTCAAATGAGTGACAAAAGGCAATACACGCCAACCTCACTGAACATTGGAATTCTCCCCCACTAAATTCTTCTGTACCAGGATGGAAATGACTTTCAACCTCAAAACGAAGTTATAATTTTGCCTCCATTTGATCAATTCTGTTGGCCCTGTAGAGTCCTATTTTTCTAAAATAGCTATCTTCTTGTTGCATGAACCCTACCTCTATCAAAATGATTGCTAAACTGTGAGTAATTTCTCTGCTGACTACTGATCATCACTAGACATCATTTCACTTTTATGGCATGATGAACAATGTATCCTAACCTACACTAGGCACAGTAAGACACTTCCTTGTAACTTCCTTAGCTTGACCTTCCTTACATTTATGGTCAGGGACCTCTTAGTACTATGCTTGCTGTTCAGAATACTAAATTACAGCTTTGCTTTCTTCCCCATGCATCCATGACAGACTCTCTCCCTCATTATTTCCACCACTGCCAATAACACCTCCATACCCCAAAATGTCAACTCCACTCCTCTCCACATCTTATCCATAAGTTGTACACCAAGTTGTACACCGGTTGTACCCCATGACCCTGTTGTACACCAAGACCCTGCCCCAAACCACAGCTAAGATTTGTCAGATTGGACATAGAAAATATATTCATATAACCCTGTGAAATAGCTGCCCAGGCCTTGCCCAGTAAAACCATGTAAAACCAAGTTTTACCTTGTTGTAAAGTAAAACCATGTTGTATCTGTCCCCATGCAGGACTGACCTACATCTCCATGTCACTGTCTCTCCCACTGTTCTTCTTAGTGACCAGCCCTTGTGCTAATTCCCTCCGTAACACCCTGAGTCTCATTTAGACTAGACCAAATCCGTAATCTATACCTCAAATAGGGCACCCTGTGGGTAGGCACAAAACGATCCACCCGTGGAATAACTTTCTACACCTGTACTTGAATTCAAAGATTGGACCTCACCATGCACACTTACTGACACTTAATGGTATTAATACCTTATTTGAGTTCTATCGGGGACCTGACTCAAAAGGGCAGGAGCCACGTGACCCTGCACCATTCACAAGCTGTCAACAGAGATGACCCCATCATTACAATGTTTTACTTTTACTATTCTTGCCGCCCATTACCCTCCTGTCACCTCACCCTAGAGACATCTCATGCCTATTCAAAAAGGGATTTTTCAAACCCTTATGCTAGTGGCACTGGCCATCATCACTGGACTGGCAGGCATAGGAACTCGTGCTACCACCCGAGCCCCACCAGGTCCAATATTAAAAGCCATTCCGAAATTATCAGCCACTCTGACCAACCACATGCAGACACTGCAGTATATTCTGAGTCTGACTCAGCAACAGCATGGCTCACTAGCACAAATGATGATGGATAATCACCCAGTGTTTGATTTCCTATTGAATCAGATGGAATCTGCTCTATATGGGGCCTCTCTTGCTGCATCTACATTAACAGATCAAGGCAGGTCCAGGCCAGCTTCCTGAAGATACCTCAGGATCTACAGGTCATGCATAATATATTTAAAATATTTAAACATATTATTTATAACATATAGTATAAATATATAAATATATTTAAAGTATTTCAACAAATTCCCACACTCTCCAAGGTCCCCAGTTTGTTCCCATGGCTCTTGCCATCCACCTGGGGGCAATGCCAAGAATGAGATTTCAAAAATAGTGAGTCTATTCATCAGAGGGCTCATTATTATTAACATGATTAAATATGCTTTACAATGATTTCAGAAAACAATGTATCCTGTCCTTTAACTCATCTGCTACACAAGTGGTTGCTATTCCCGATGGTGAGGTATTGTAGAGGGTAGACTGTTGAGAGTGCAGCTCAATTACTTCATCGCTGCCTTGACATACATTTTGTGTGGCCTGTAGTGTTGTGAGCTGACCCTACCCCCCTCCTCATGCAAGCATGTGTCCTACTTACCAGCCTGCAGAGTCACAAGTAAATGCAAGGTCCTTATATGATTCTCCCAACAGCCCTTGTGATCAACAGTCTCCTTTGCTTCCCAAGGCCTTCCCCTTGTGTAGCTTTTAGATAAGATCTCTGGGAAGCTTACTAAAACCCTGCTATTTTTAGTTTGAATTGACTGATCCAGCCTCAGCCCAAAAAAACAAAGCCCTCCCTCTGCAGACCCTTATAAAGGCATGAGCCCCAAATCTTGCCATTTTCTCTGCCTGCACCCTGCCTTGACATCCCCACATAGACCCTTCAGATATGCTATGGGTAACTTCTCCAGGACCCATAAATAATAAACTTCTCTATTTTTCTTTCCTTCAGGGTCTTTTTGTCATGGCTCACCATCTAGTACCTCAGGACTCTACTTAACCAATGCTATTTTAATAGTCACAGCAATGACTATAATTTTTATGATTTTTGCTTGAAATATTGCTAGTTCTTTAATATTTTGTTTTTCAGATAAAAAACTTTTTTTTATTTAAGCTACCTATATCTTATAGCAATGTTATAGATTACATGCTTATAAGCAAATATTGAATCATTTATCTTTTTCTTCCTGACCCCTTCAGAACTCAGAAACTCTTTTTTTTTTTTTTTAGGTATATAGCAATTTTTTTTTTCCTTTTTGATTTTAATTACCCAACATATAGTACATCACTTGTTTTTGATGTACTCTCCATTGATTCATTGGTTGTGTATAACACCCAGAACTCAGAAACTTTTATTGAATATTCTTATTTCTGTGGTAATATAGCTATTGTATAAGTTATAAACAGGCCCCTTAGATGCCCCACTTCAAAATTCCAATAAACCCAAGGTGACCAATACTTACACCGAGACACAGGTTAAAAGGAAAATTCCATTTGTTCCCATGCCTCCTCACCTTCCCCCTTAACCACAGCCCTCCACCACTGCTTCCTAGCAGACATTCTCTGCTTTGCTGTCCTGCCAGCCACTTCCTCGTGGCATATTCAATAAATTTCTAACTCCTTTGTTTTGTCTTGAGTGAATTCTTTCACCCACCAGGTTGTTGGCCTCCACTTGATGGGGTTGCCCGACCTTTGGTGGCCCATAGGAGGAGACTTTGTGAGCCTGGGGTTCTCTTCAGATTCTCCAGATTTCTTGGGACTTTCCCTGGGTGGCCCAACTCTAGTCCTCCTTGGGGAACTGACAACCTCCAGCAGAGATAACTCCTCTGTGGGCATCAGAAGCTCTAGGAAGAACCCAACTGACCTCCCTTGACTGAAAGAGTAAGGGATTTCCCCTTTTGGCCTTCAGAGGGACCCTTCCTTCCCTATCCTTTCTCTTTCTGACCCTTCAGCAGCCTACCTCGTACCCCTCAGATAACTGAGTATTTTTGGCCAGGGTGACTTTATGATGTGGTCTGAAAGTATGGGAGCAAAAGTAAGTTGTGATGCAGGTTTGTTGTTGTTTGTTTGTTTTTGTTTGTTTTAATATTAGTGTGGTGGTGAGGTTGGTGATGTCTGGAGCTGATGGCCAAGAAAAAATTCTTGAGATGTCTTCAGTGCAAAAGGGTGGTTTTATCCCGAGGTGTGTTCCCAATGACAGCTGGCAGTGGTGAATCCGCAAGAATTTCAGATTTGGTTGGGACCCTTCACTGACACTGACTGACTCATTCATCTTATTTCTTCCAGCTCTCTCCACTTTTTCCTTTGATCCCATGGATCCAGCCACCATCTTTGGTGCAGGATGTTTTCTCCATCAGTGCCCATGGTTCCTGGTCATGCTGCTTTGAAGAATGAAGAGGTAGACTGTTACAGCCAGAGCAGCGAGTCATACAGATGGACACCACATTTAGTAGGCCAAATTGAGGAGTCTTTATTAAAAAGCCAGCAGCTCTGAGGGGGCTCATGCACTCCAAAATCTCACAGCACCAGATGAGCTTAGGGGTAGGCTTATAAAGGCATAAACCACATCCTGTTGCCAGTTCCTAAAAATTGCCAAACACAGTACAGAAACAAAATGCAGGGTTAAGCAGATATCTAGGGTAGCGGTACATTTCCTGGGATTGTTATATCTGGAGTATTTTGTGGTTTTTTTTCTGTTAAGGTTGTAATAACACGGATGCAGTAACATGACTATTACGAAATGCTCACTTTTATAAAAATGGCATGACTTATGCTGTGTCCATCTCCTAAGTGTCTCAAGACCAGATGAAGTGTGGTGGACAGCAAAGCAAGGTTTATTGCACAATAGTAAGATTTACTGAGTGATAATACGAAGCTCCTGAGCAAGGAGGGGACCTAAAGGAGTTGCCACCAGAGTTTCTAAGTCTATGAGTTTTTATGAGCTTGTTGGTGGGCTGTTTTAATCTGATTAACCTTCCTTGTGCCTGTCATCGAATCAGACTTTTGTCACCCATCATATGGGAAAGGGTGTAGGGCTTCTTACAGGGTGGTGTAATATCCTTTTAAGGGTGTTTTCCTCTTAAGGTGGGAGCCCCCTGTCCCTGCCCGCCTGCCTTCCAATTATCCTTCATCACCTTGATGTATAGGCAAACATGTATGTTCCCATGGGTCTGAGTGGTGAGTCCCCACACCTCTTTTTGATCCTGTTCTGCCACCCAGTGTCCAGCTCTTCCTGTTGCAGGGGAAAGGGATGACCCAACAGGAAGTGCCACCACTATTTGCCGTGATTCTCTCCTTGGTGAGTCACCCCAGAAGAGTTAGTCATCCTCTAAAATGCCCCTCTCTTGGGACGCCTGGGTGGCTCAGTCATTAAGCATCTGCCTTTGGCTCAGGTCATGATCCCAGGGTCCTGGGATCGAGCTTCACATCAGGCTCCCTGCTTGGCGGGAAGCCTAATTCTTTTCCCTCTCCGCCCAGCTTGTGTTCCCTGTGTAGCTCTCTCTCTCTCTCAAATAAATAAATAAAATGTTTTTGTTTTTTTTTTAAGAAAGACTTAAAATAAATAAAATAAAATGTCCCACTCTTTTTTAGGTCAGAGGAATGCCCTGACTGAATTCATGACCACCAGTTGGAGTCCCATTCCCATTGGCAGGATGCTCCTTTGGGGAATAAGCAGCTGGTCTTTACCATTATGGCACAAACTCCCTCTATTCCTTGGGACAGTTCCCTCTATTTCTTCACACTCAACCTGGGGCTATATTCTTTATTATTTATTTATTTTTTAGAGAGAGAGAGAGAGAGCACAAGTGTGGGGGTGTGGTGGGTGCAGAGGGAGAGAAGGAGTCTTAAGCAGGCTCCACACCCAGGGTGGAGCCCCGGGCAGGGCTCATCTCATGACCTTAAGATCATGAACTGAGCCCAAACCCTGCAGACCCTTTCCCCTACACTTCTGAATACAGTCTTCAAGGTCTTCAATAACTGAGAGGTAGCCTCAAGGGCTGAAAGGGAGCAGAGAATCTAACTTTCTGCCCTTCTCTGGGTCCACACAAGGGCAAAAGCCATTAAAGGTACAAGCTGCTAAGGCTCCCAATGCCCCAGGATCTCCTCATGTCTGCTTCTCTTGTTGGCAATTGGAGCATCTGCCCTGAGAGTGAAAAACACTCCCTCTGTCAAGGCCTTGTCTGGCCTGCAAACAACTAGGGCATTGGAGATGAGACTGTCCCTCCTTCCCATGCAAGGGAGGTCATCCAAGGCCCCAAAACCCCAAACCCAGACCATCCAGGGAATCAACAGCCTCAGGCCAAGGCCACTTCAGGAAACCAACAGCTGCCCTTAATGCTGTGCCTTGATTAGAGGAACAAAATGAGCAAGGGAGGAGGACCTTATTTCCTTTGGCTAATATGGCCCAGAGGCTGGGCAGACA
>CM053609.1:17001158-17012403 GCA_028646535.1 Procyon lotor | reverse complement strand
TTGTTGCTCAGAGTCCACAGTCTCTCATAGTTCATCTCCCCCTCTGATTTCCCCCATTCCCCTTCCCTTCCTTCTCACAATGCCCTCCATGTTTTCCTTTATGCTCAGCACGTAAGTGAGACCATAAGGTAACTGGCTCTCTCTGTTCTATCATGTTGATTGATTTAAGAATCTTGAACCACCCTTGAATCCCAGGGATAAATTCCTCCTGGCTGTGGGGGATAATCTTTTTAATGTGCTGCTGGATTCTATTAGTTAGGATGTTGTTGAGAATCCTAGCATCCATATTTTTCAGGGATATTGGTCTGAAATTCTCCTTTCTGATGAGTTCTGTGCCTGGTTAGGGGATCGAGGTTATGCTGGTTTCACAGAAAGAGTCTGGGAGTTTTCCTTCTGTTTCTATTTTTTAAAACCACTTCAGGAGAATAGGTATTATTTCTTCCTTGAATGTTTGGTAGAGCTCCCCAGGGAATCTGTCAGGTCCTGCACTCTTGTTTTTGGAAGGTTTTTGATCACTGTTTCAGTTTCATTACTAGTTATTGGTCTACTCAGGTTGACAATTTCTTCCTGTTTCAATCTTGGAAGTTTATAGTTTTCCAGGAATGCATCCATTTCTTCTAGGTAGCTTAACTTATTGGCATATAGCTGTTGATAATAATTTAGAGTATTTAGATTGGATTGAATCTCATTGATAGCATTTTTAAGTTCTGCCCGATCATCTCTCACTTCTGCCCTTAGAGATTCTATGTTGCCACTAATGACCTTTTCCAACCTAGTCACTGTCCGGATAATTGTTACCCTGAATTCTATTCCTGACTTATTGTTTATGTCCATAGCCAATAGTTCTGTGGCAGGGGTCATAGTTTCTGAAAATTTCCTCTGTTGGGGGTTCCTTCTCCTAGTCATTCTGGTGAGAGGTGATTGAGGGGATTTATAACTGAAAATATCACCAATGATCCATGCAAGGTGCATCTTGGAAAGTTTCAGAGTAACTGGAAGTCACCATCAAAAAAAAAAAAAAAAAGAAAGAAAGAAAAAGAAAACAAACAGCCAAACTAAGCCCCAAGAGTAAGATTTATAAAGTACAAAAATAAAAACGAACAAACAGAATCACCAACAAAAGAAAAAAAGAAAAGAAAGAAAGAAAGAACCAACCAAAATGAACCCTAAACATAATATTCATAAAGTACAAAAACAGGGGTGCCTGGGTGGCTCAGTGGGTTAAAACCTCTGCCTTTAGCTCAGGTCATGATCTGGGAGCAAGCCCTACATTGGGCTCTCTGCTCAGCAGGGAGCCTGCTTCCTCCTCTCTCTCTGCCTGCCTTTCTGTCTACTTGTGATCTCTCTCCTCTCTGTCAAATAAATAAATAAAATCTTTTAAAAAAAGCACAAAAAACAAACACGGAAAGACCAACAAAAGAAAAAGAAAAAAAAAACACAAAATAAAAAGGGGGGGTGATAATCCCTTATGTGGGTGAAGAAAGATATCCCAGTTATTACTGGTTGTATCTTGTTGTCTTTATTAGAAGACTCAACTTTCCAGAGATACAGAGAAATTAAAAATAGTTAGAGAGAGATAGTATTGAGATAGTATTGAATAAGGAAAAGGGACGCTTGTATCTATAAATAAAGAAAAGAAAAAAAAGTGTATGTATGAAAAAAGTTCAGGTTAAAAGTTATTTTGGAATATGTTGTATTAAACATCTAATTGAAATGGCAAGTAGGTAAAAAAAATAAAAGAACAACAATCATGAGAAAAATTTTAAAAAAATAAAAATAAAAAATATATTAAAATTAGAGAAAAGTTGTATCTATAAAATATACAGGCTGTGAGGCAATACTGGGCCCTTAATATATTGTTTTCCCCTGATGTTTGGGTTTTACAGTTTTATCGGTGTTGTGGTTGTTGTCCTTGTTCTTTCAGCTTGTCTTCTGGGGTGGGGGCGGCTGCTGCATTGTTTTCCAGTCAATCTTGCTTGGTCAGAGTTGCCCTTCCCGATATCAAGGGACTGGGCTCCATGGAAACCAGTTTTTCGGGCTTTTGTTCTCTGGAGGTTTTTGTTCTCTGGCAGCTTTTTGAGCCTTTTTAGAGTGTTAGAGGAAAGTAAACTGTCCGCACCCAGACTTCCGCCTCAGAGAGAAGCCACAGTCTGCTTCTCTCTGAATGGTGCAGAACATGCAGACTCCCCCTCTGCAAACTCTGTTGTACACCGTGGAGCATACCCCCAGCCACCATGTCAGTGATCACCTGAGGCCCCTGCTTGTCTCTGTACCACTGTGCCACCAACACCGCAAGCAATACTGTTCAGGTGAGCCTGGTCCAGGTGACTGCCATTGCTGGGACTGCTGACTCGAGCTCATACAGTGTTTGCTCAGCCCTGGTGGGGGTGGAGGCAGCCAGGCACTGCTGAATGGAGTCTGTGCCAGGCTCTTTCAGGCACAGGCAGGCACCAGCTGTGGTCATTTTGGGACCGTGGGCTTAGGTTCGCACCTGCCGCCCCCTGGTCCCAGTAATTGTCCCTTCAGTCCCTTTGTTCTGTTTGAGTGCTGTTATCAGTCCCTTCCCAAGTCACAGCCACTGGTCTCCAAGCTATTGCTGGTCTGCAAGCTCAGGGCACTTTCACATTGGGGTATTACTTTCTGATGGTTTGCTTCTGATGGCTTCCTCTCCCTTGAGTCTATCCTCTGATATCTATCAGCGCACTCCCAACTCCTCTGTACCTCTCCATTGATGATCCTTTGCCCCCACAGAGATCCAGAAGCCTATGATCTTACATCTTAGGCTGATTTCATGAGCGTTGAGTGTTCTGGCAGATATCTAGCTCAACGTAGGGGACCAGTTGAAATAGGGTCTCTTACTCCTCTGCTGTCTTTCCCTTCCTCCCTAGTAGTTTATGTTTGCTTTTGTTTCCCTTGCCTCAGGAGACATAGCTAAAAAGAATTTGGCATTGATATGCAAGGGTTGCTCAGTCAGTTAAGCATCTGAATCGTGATTTTGACTTAGGTCAAAATCTCATGTCTCAGGGTTCTGGGATCAAGCCCCATGCGTTGAGCTCAGCATGGAGTCTGCTTGTCCCTCTGCCTCTGGTCCTCTCCCTCCTTTCTCACAAATAAATAAGTAAAATCTTGAAAAATAAAGAAATTGTTATGGCTGATGTCAAAGAGTTATAGTCTTGTTCTGTTCTAGTATTTTTATGGCTTCAGGTCTCATATTTAACTGCTTAATCCATTTTGAATTTATTTTTGTATATGGTATAGGAAAATGATCCAATTTCTCTCTTTTGCATGTGGCTATCCAATTTTCCCCAACACCATTTATTAAAGAGATTGTCTTTTTTTTTTTTTTTAAGATTTTATTTATTTATTTGACAGAGAGAGAAGGAGATCACAAGTAGGCAGAGAGGCAGGCAGAGAGAGGGGGAAGCAGGCTCCCTGCTGAGCAGAGACCCCCAACGCGGGGCTCGATCCCAGGACCCTGAGATCATGACCTGAGCCGAAGGCAGAGTCTTTAACCCACTGAGCCACCCAGACGCCCCGAAGATATTGTCTTTTTTCCACTGGATATTTTTTCTTGCTTTGTTGAAGATTAGTTGACCATACTTATGGGCTCATTTCTGGACTTTCTATTCTGTTCCAATTATTTGTGTGTCTATTTTTGTTCCAGTACCATACTCTTTTGATTACCACAGCTTGTCAATATAGACTATAATATTAGTTTCAACTGTAGGATTTAGTGATTCATCATTTACATATGACATCCAGAGTACCCTCCTTAATACCTATCACCCATTTAACCCATCCCACCACCCACCTTCCCTCCAGCAATCTGTAGTTTATTCTTCATATTTAAGAGTCTGGTGGTGGGTATTGAGGAGGGCACATATTGCATGGAGAACTGGGTGTGGTACATGAACAATGAACCTTGTAACGCTGAAAAAGTAAAAGTGGGGAAAAAAAAGAGTCAATTTCTTGGTTTGTCTTTCTCCTTTGTTTCCCGTATGTTCATGTTTGGTTTCTTAAATTCCACATATAAGTGAAATCATATGGTAGTTGTCTTGCTCTTGCTGATTTATTTAATTTAACATAATACTCTTCAGTTCTGTCCATGTCATTGCAAATGGCAAGATTTCATTATTTTTTATGGCTGAGTAATATTCCATTGTACATATATACCACATCTTCTTTATTCATTTATAGGTGATGGACGCTTGGGCTCTTTCCATAGTTTGACTATCACTGATAATACTACTCTAATCATTGGGGTGCAGGTAGCCCTTCGACTCACTATGTTTGTATCCTTTGGGTAAATACCTAGTAGTGCAATTGCTGGGTCTTAGGGTAGTTTGATTTATAACTTTCTGAGGAACTTCCATACTGTTTTCAAGAGTGGATGCACAAGTTTGCATCCCCACTGACAGTGTAAGAGTGTTCCTTCTTTTCTGCTTCCTTGCCAACCTCTGTTCTTTTATTTAAACAATGAGTTCCTTGACTGACTTTTTTATAGAAGTATTTGTTTTTACTGCCTTTGTGTTTCCTACCTTTATACTGATGTGTTTGGTCTCTCCTTTCCACTCAGTGTCCCCTTTAATTTTCCTTGCAGGGCCAGTCTCCTTTAGTTTTTGTTTGTCTGATAAACTCTTTACCTCTTCTTGTATCCTGAATGATACTCTTGCTGGGTAAAGTATTTTGGGCTGCAGATTTTTCCCATTCAGCACATTGAATATATCATGCCACTCCCTTCTGGCTTGTCAAGTGCTTATTGAGAAATCTCCAGCTAGCTTTCTGAGTTTTCCCTTGTAAATTACTGATTTCTTTTGTCTTGCTGCCTTTAAGATTTTTTTCTTTATCACTATTTTGCCAATTTAATTACAATATATCACCTTTTGTTGATTTTTTTTTTTGTAGGGGGCAGCAAAGCAAGGTGTATTGAGTAATAACAAAGTGGTAATAGTAAGCACCCAAAGAAGGAGAGAACCTGAAGGGGTTGTCGCCAGAGTTTCTAAGTCTAGGGGTTTTTATGGGCTTGTTGGCAGGCTGTTTTAATTAGATTTATCTTCCCTGTGCCTGTCATCCAATCAGATTTTAGTCAACTATCTATCATATACGAAAAGGTGGAAGACTCCTTCCAGGGTGGTGTAAAATCCTTTTAAATGTGGTTTCCATTTATGGTGGGGGCCCCTTTTCCCTGCTTGCCTGACTTCCAATTATCCTTCATTATTCCCCTCTCTGAGGAGATAAACTTAACTGTTGTTAGGAAAGAAGAGTGATGACAGATTGTACTTAATTTTGGTTGGCTTATTGGTTGGGGCAGCAGTCAGAGTTTCTCTTGTCCAGATCTATCAAGGGATCCCCTGCAGATGTCTGGTTTGACTTCCATTTGAGGCTCCCTCTGAACCACTATTTTATTCTGGAAGTGGGTTAGGCCATTAAGAGGCAAGGCCCAAAGCACAGTGCAAGATTGAATACAGTCAGGAGTCTGACAAGATATAGTGGATGTGAGGAAAGGACAGAAAACAGGCACTTCAGGACTCATTTGAAGTCCTCTCCAGGTTCAGAGGGATTTCAGGTATCCAGGCTTCAACTTCAGGCACCTTGACTGTTGCCCCTCCACTCCCAATTGCCCAGAAAGGTCCATTGAACAAATGTCTCTCAATGGAGAGTGCTCCTCATCCCCTCTCCAATAAACCTCTAACCTAATTTTGCCTCTTATGAGAATACACAGGAAAATCTCTACTGAGAGGTAAAAAATCTTGAGGTTCCTGGTCACTGAATCTCTGGACAGCCAGTCTCTAAACTCCAGGCCCTGAAACTAGCATTCTCTGCTGCGGCCTGCAATCTTGAACTGGGACTGAGGGTAAGGGAATGAGGAAAAAAAGACAAAGAGACAAAGTATGGGAGCGGGAGGAACACAAAGGATGATGTCCATCCAGACTGTGTTCAGCTTTATTCAAGAGTGCACCTTCTTATATAGTGTGTGAAAAACAAGTCCAAAAAACGATTACACCTGGGAGTCACGTGGCACACGTTCTAGGAATTTGTTCTTAACACATCAAAACAAGCTCCCCTCATCACAGGCTCCAAGAAGTCTGGGTAAGACTACGAGTAGCACGTGCACATGCCTCAGAGGTATTGCCGCAGTTTAGTGATCTAAACAATCACAACCTGCGCAGCTTGTCCTTCAAGGAGGTATGACCAATCACAGACCAGCATGCCTCAAGACCCCTTGTTGAGCCCATTCTCTAGCGCCCGCTTTCCGCCCATTCGGGCAGGGGTCACGAGTCCGGGCTCAACAGGTCCCTTTAGCAGCTAGCCAGCGGCTGACCACAATTCTCGCAAGTTAGAACTCTTTTCTGCCATACATCTTCTTGCCACACAGCCACCTACTAACCATTGTGAGCCAAAGCCAGTCCCTGCAACTACCTATTCCTACTTCCCCAACTTCCATGACTGTTAGCACCTGAGCCTCTACCCTAGAAAATTGGTAGATCCCTGGCGCCTGTACCACCTCCTGGAGACAACTGCCTTTACAACTACACTGATGGTCCATTGGGACAATAAAAATGCACAATGCTTTTCAGCCCTATAAAACACCAGGGCTCAAGTTACTGCCATTCCAGAAAATTCCTCTAAATTCCCAATATGGAAGCTCTTCTACCTACAGTGCATTGCCAGTAAAACAATCAAAGGTGAACACACCCATTTGGATATAACTATTGGGGCCACTCACCTCAATGGCTACTTCTGGTGATGGCCTCCTGGCTTTTTCTTTTTTCATTATAGATATGGATGTATTGACATGATGCCATGGAACTTGAACTAGCCCAAGGTCTTGATCTTCCTGGTAGGACTTGGCAAATGGGATCTGGTATCTCTTCTTCCCCTGGTCAAGATGATATTCACCCCCTAGTATCAACTTAAATAAGGCACTGAAGGCCTATACCCTGTCATTAACAATCTTCTTGAGACATGAATGATTCAGTCCACAACTGCCTCCTCCATTTCAATAGTTTCACTTGGCCAGTACTCAAGCCAGGCATTAATGAATGGGACCTCACCACTGACTATGGAAATCTTAATGCTCAGATTTCCCCAACCAGGGCTCCAATTCCTGATATCATAGAATTGATTGAGAGCATAAAATGGGTCCAATAACCATCTTTTTTGGTCATTGACCTAGCCGACATATTATATTATGTTCATATCACAAAGAAATCTCAGGGCCCATTTGCCTTAATTTTTGAAGGGACTCAGTATACATTTATACAGCTTCCCATAGTATATTTAAACTACCTGCAATATCACATAAACTCTGCCACCAAGATTTAAATATATTACAACTAAAAGAGTGCCACGTGGACATTATATTGATGGCATTATACTTGAAGGTCCCTCTGGGGAAGAAGTAAAGCCAGATTTGCCCAGTCTCACAGACCACCTACATTAATGTGACTGGGCAATCAGTCCCACTAGATCCAAGTCCCAGTCTCATCTGTCAAGTATCTGGGCACCGTGTGATCCTCCAAAGGCCAAGAAATTTCCCTGACTATCGAAACTTAAAAATCAAGTACACACCATTAAACCACCCACTACACTCACACAGGCATAATGACATACTCGGTCTTTTCTTGTTCTGGGGACAACACATCCTTCATCTCTCGCTAATTATTTGTTCTATATATGCAAGCACCGGCATGTCTGCCATGTTCAATGGGGGTGATGCCCAACAGTGTGTTTTGGGTGCTGCCTAGCAGGCAGTCCAACAGGCCCAACCTTTGATGTCACCTAGCATCACATTCTGAGTTAAGTCCTTGACCACACCCTGGAGTCTCTGACTCAACCATAACATTACCTGGCTTCCTAAGGAATTCTTGACTAAGCACCTGTTTCCAGGGGTAACTTAATAAACTTCCCCTGAGTGTCAGTTTTTGGCATTCTGTTGGGCTCTTTTAGAAACCAATGCCCTAATCAGCTCCACCTGGTACTATTCTACAGAAGTTCCTATAATGCCATGGGCTAGAGATTCTTGCCATGAAACTCAGTATGACCAATGATGTAGTAAAATGGAAACCATATCTTCAAGAGAAGGCTAACCCCCATGTCAAAGACCATTCCAAATATAGGAAAATGTGGCTTCCTCTAGGATTAACCCCTTCCCTAAGAATCTTTTTTTTTTTTTAAAGATTTTATTTATTTGACAGAGAGAAACACAGCGAGAGAGGGAACACAAGCAGAAGGAATGGTAGCGGGAGAAGCAGGCTCCCCGCTGAGCAGAGAGCCTGATGCGGGGCTCGATCCCAGGACCCCGGGATCATGACCTGGGCCGAGGCAGACGCTTAACGACTGAGCACCCAGGCGCCCCCTTCCCTAAGAATCTTGAAAAAGCACTAGTGGCACTCCAGCTTCCTCCTCCTCCTGCCCCTTGGGGATCCCATTGGACCAACTTCTCGACATTAAGTGAGTTGTTGTTTTTCATTAATGGCAGTGCCTCCATACCACATAATTCAGCTTGCTGGAAGACCATGGTATTCCAGTCTAATTGTCAGAACTATAGCTGTTCAACAAACACTGAAGAAGACCATAAAAGGGACCTTTTGCAGATCCACATTTCACATACTCTTGGGCTATTGTTAATGACCTTCTGGTTTGATCTGGCCAATAGGTAAGGGAAAGTTAGCTCATACAAAGGAGGATCACTTCATTAAAGGCAAGCTCATATGAGGAGCACCCAGATATTTCTATCTATTTGCTTTCTATACACCAAATATTGTTAAAAGCTAACTGGCTCTATGATTGTTCATACAAAAACCTATCTGGTTACAGTCACTGTAACCCTCCATGATTTGTCCATTGCCCTCAGTTGGTGGTTCCAGGAATTCACAAATAACATCTGCAGGTCTCTCTTAGACTGGGATATAAATGTGTCCAATGTCTTTATGTGCACTGGATGAGTTCCTTGGGAAATGAAAAGAAAGCCAGTTATTAGGTTACTGAATGTGCCCTTGATGATCCAAAGGAGCTCTTAACAGTTTGTTCCAATAGCAACCAGCACCAGATAGGCAATTCAGTCTTCAGGGAAGCCTCCAAGTTATATTGTGCCACCCCACCTCCAGCCCATGACCAGTACACCAAGTGGATAACCACATGGATCACCCATCTTCTATGTTGCCAACATAGAAGGACTCAAGACCTCGTCCCTGAGTGAGAGAGATTCAATATTGGTAGGACACCATCTCAGATGATGCATTCCCATCCCAAAAGTTCGTTGTTGGTTTCCTATGCCTCCTTCAGCAGATATGACACTCCAGGGACACATAGCCATGTCAGAGACCTCATTGCTTGTGTGGCTCCATGTCTCCAGTTCACAGTGTTATAATTAAATGCAAAACTGTCAGTTATTTTACTAGCAAATATGGGTTTACTCAGGAGTAGCAGGCAATTGCAATTTGTGTCATGTAAGCTATGGCAAAGCCATAGGCAAGTCTGGAGAAAAAGGGAAAGGACTATTCTTATAGAACAGAGGAAGTATTAGAAGGGGATTTCATAAACAGAAAGTTTATTGGGATAAACTAGGAATTCAAATGTGGTGACTTTCATTGGCTATTTTGTTTAAGGTCTCTAACCAGTTGAGCTATCGCCTACCAGGAAAAACAAACAAACAAACAAACAAAACAAAACAAAACAAAACATTTTTTCCCCTCCTGCTGGGGTAGTAATGCATAGTTTTCTTCCTGTTGGGAATGCAAGATACCTCTCTTCGTGATGGATCTGCAAAGAACTGATGATAGGCAGTGGTGTGGTGTGAGATCTCCTGTGACTGGACTCCTGACTCATTTTAGTGAAGCTTTCCTTTATTAATATTGCATTATCCATTTTGATCAAGATCTTTCCTCAAAAGCATCACTGATAAAATACTAAGTTTTCCATATTTAGTGGTTTTGTCCCTCACAGCCAGGAGAGATTTTCCTGGTTGTCATATCTCACTTCAGAGGGAAAGTATATATCTGGTATAAACAACTTAATGCCACATTTGAGGAAAAAAAAGGTTAGGAGGGGAACTCCCAGGCCTTTTCTCATGTGAAGCCCATAGATTCTCAAGGTTGTAAGAATTGGAGATAATCTCAAAGCATTGAGCCAGCATCACCTTATTGGGTATATCATTTTTACAAAAGTTTGACAGGCAATACTGAATCAAAAGTGCAATGATAATTTCAAATTGCATGATGACTATATAAACCCAGAAGAACAAACATGTATGTCACCGTCTAAATAGAGGGCTATCTAGGCACACAGATGGGAGCCCTCTGATTTGTTACAAAGGGAAAACAGAACACTAACTACAGCAAGAATAGAAGGCGTTGGGGAGACAGTGCATGAAACATATAAAGCGATAACTGATACATTTTTTGCAAGACAGAGAAATTTCAAAGATATTTTAAAACAGTATTATTAACTCAAAAGAACCGTTTGGAACCAAATGCACTATCAGTAATACAGTCTGTAAAGATGTAAATTCAGAAACAATGAATTGGGATAATAATCCAGCAAAAACAAACTGAGGGTTTTGGAGGGGAGGAGGTGGGGGGATGAGCAAGCCTGGTGGTGGGTATTGAGGAGGGCATGAATTGCATGGAGCACTGGGTGTGGTGCATGAACAATTAATTTTGTAACACTGAAAAATAAAATAAAACTATTTGGGGGGAAAAAAAGAATCCAGGGTGAATTAATAATCCAGATGAAGAAAAAAAACTTTTCTGAATCCTGAACCTTCTAACCCATCAGAAAAAGAAAAAAAAGTAATTAAAAGCATTACTTTGCCAGGATATTATGACAACACTATTTCTTTTTTGTTTGTTAGTTTGGGGAAGCTTATTTTTTACTATTATTTTTTAAAATTTAAATTCTAGAGGGAGCAAGGCAAGCGGGTGGTGGGCTCCATGGAGAGCAGTGGACACCCGGACAGAGACGGAGTTTCCTCTCCAGCACTCCTGCTGCGGTGACCAGAGCTTGGGCCCTGCTCCTCCTGGAAGCAGTCGCGGGCTCTGTGACTGACCCGCCTCAACTGCCACTCCCTGCGCGGTGGCCTTGCCTCCCGGTGCCCCTGTTCCCGGACTCGACCACGCCCCAGCTTCCCCACGGGGTGGCGGGGGACAGGCCCCCTGGGTGGCGGCCTGAGCAGCAGCTACAGCAAGCCACACCCCACTCCCCGCCACGATGAAGTTCAAGCCCAAGTGAAAGCGGACAGATG
>CM053609.1:16971647-17001058 GCA_028646535.1 Procyon lotor | reverse complement strand
AAAAAAAAAAAAAAAAAGAAGCCGGCGGCATGTCTGTGCTTGCGGAGCAGCAGGAGAATGAGATGCTGCTCAGGAGCATAGCAAATACCAGGACCAGTGTATTGTAGAGGGGCGGGGGGGAGGAATGGAGACAGAGAAGCCCGGTGGCGCTGCCTTGAGGCAGGTTTATTAAGAGGCTGGAGTCAAAAGAAAATTAGGCAGATTCCTGGGCATATTTGAGCAGCACCAAGACCAAAAACATAGAACATGTTTATGTTCTTACTGTCACTGAAATATTAGAAAATTGGGAAGATTCTGTTAGTATAGGAAGGAAGAGAGAGTGGTTCAAAGTAGAAGATGCCATCAAAGTTCTCCAGGATCATTAGCCTGTATATGCAGAGTATCTGGAAAAACTAAAGCTGGGTTGTTCTCTAGCCAGTGGAAAATCCAGGGTCCTTTCCCTTCAAGATAACAACGCCTTGTCTCTGACTGCTGCACAGACTTCTGGGTTGCCATCCAGTATAAGATAGAGAGAACTGGGAGGACCTCCCATGTGCAGTCTTGTGGGGAGATGTCTCTATTTTCGCTGGCAAATATCTGAATGACGCTTGCAAACTGCCTGAATTTGCCATGCAGGATTTTCAAACAATTTTCATGTTTTTCAGATGTTTTCAAATCTTCTTTTAAAAAATTGTATATACAGTATATATATATACACATATATAATTTTATTTTTTTATTTTGTCTTTGTTATTTATTTATTACCCTTTTCCCCCCAAATATGTTTATTTATTTTTTGTGGGTCTTTTTTTTTATTGGGGAAAGTTTCATTTTTAAATTTAATTTTGTTTATACACTGAACTTAAAATTTTCAGTTTTCATTGTTTTTTTTTCTTTTTTTCCCCAAATATGTTTCTTTTATTTTTTCAATGTTACAAGACTGTTTATGCAACACACCCAGTGCTCCATGCTACACGTGCCCTCCTCAATACCCACCACCAGGCTCGCCCAACCCCCCACACCCTCCCCTCCAAAACCCTCAGTTATATATAATTTTAAAGATTTTAATTTTAGTATAGTTAACATACAGTGTGATATTAATTTCTAGCATATAATAGAATGATTCATCACTTCCATACATCACCAGTGCTCATCACAAGTGCACCCCTTATAAGCCAAAGCTATGTGGACTTTTATTTTTTAGATGCCTTAACTGTACCCCCAGACCCCGCCCTCATTTTAGCTGTAATTTTTTTCTACAGCTTTTGTTCAGTTTTTTTGTCCATTTGACATCAGTCTTTGGTTTTTGTCAGATTAGCTTACCTGTGGGTGTATCTTCTCTATAAATTATTTTCTCATACAGCATTAACAGTCAACAAATTGTTCTGTTGTGGAAATTTATGACATTAATTCTTTTTTTTACAATAATTCTTTATAAAATAAATTTATGAATCTGAAAAGTTTCATAGGATCACAATTTTAATATCCAAATGCCAGATTTGGACTATTTCTGTAAGGGTTAATAACTACTTTGACAAAGGACTTAATTTGCTATTTTCAGGAATTTGTCAACTCATTTGTCTAAATTTTCACAACTGGTATGTCACTAGCCACCTGATATGGCCAGTTACCCCCATAATCCAATAGTCCTTTAACCCACAGTTTAGCCATATACAGCTGGTGATTTTTAGAGAGGTATTTTAAGAAAGATGCATGTAGTAGATACATCATCCTGAAAAACTGTATTTATAGGATTTGAGTTAACATGCTAACTCACCAATTCCCTTTATCCATAATCTCTTTACGCAGAATACTTGAGAACTATAATTCCATCAAGGTAAATTCCTTTTAAAATATATTTCCAGGTTTTGAATTTACTGACACCTCTTTAGTTAAACTTTCTGGTTACCAGTAGTAACCACAGGATTAGAGTCTAACTTCAAGTGCTAACTTCAACTGTGAGTACATCACAGTTGAGTAAAATGGCCTTCTTGCTGTTTAGCTGTTAGACTTAGATTATTAGGAAACCTTAGGATGCCTCATCTTTTATAAGTTGCCAATAAGTACTATTTATGCCATAGCTAACTCTTGAGACACTGGAACATACCTGAACTAAGAATTGTTTTGTTTTGTTTTTATAGTCACTTTGGATCAAGAATCCCATTGATAAATACATAGCTACCTTGTCTGAAACTTTTGTACTTCCCCAACCAACTCAGAAGTAAGACTGGAGAACAAAAACCTTTGAATAACACATGGGGTGGGGGAGAGTGAAAGATCATTCTGTATGTAGGCATTAGCTTTGTAAATATTGTAACTAGTGAGTATAGAGTAGAAAGTAAGTAGAGTTGTACATTTGTTCTACCAATTGTTAACCCATAAAAATATAATTGCTGCTAAAAAATAGAGTGCTATTACACTTAAGGAAAATTGGTGCCACTGTTTTGAGAAAGGTATTATGCCATAAATGCAGCTGAACTAAATATAAATATTAGTTCACAAATTAATACTGCCAGAGGAATGAGTGAAGTAGAAAAACTTTTAACCAATGACATTTCATTAAATTATGTAGTGTGATCAAACATGATCATACAGATTTTTTTTTTGGAGACCAAGAACAATATATATATACCATCATTACCTGGTAACCACTCTATGCAAAGTGCAATATTATTCATGGTGGGGAATGTAAGATGAATGTGATCATCCAGAATACTTTTATTTTTCTTTGTACAGAGACTATGCATCCTGAGTGTTTTTTTTTTTCTGTTACATAAATTAACCCATTTATCATAGGCTAGCAATGTTTCAAATGATGGAGCTTCTACTGGTCTTTCAACTCCTTCAGTCTTCTGATGGCAGACTTTACTGTGACGGCAGAAGTGGTATTGTAGGTCCAGGCGCCACCCGCGATGGTTTTCATGCAGGAGCCACAATGCCAGATCCCCACAGCTCGTCTTTTCATTTTGGTTTTGCCACAGAAGGAGCAAGTGTACTTGGCGTGCTGGCTTATCTCAATCTTCTTCACCATTTTCCTGAGGGAGGCACCATAACGGGTCCCGTATTTGCCCACGATTCCGACCTTCTTGGTGCGTTTAGCCATGTCGCCGCCAAGTAGGTCTGAGCCCAGAGAGGACCTGAGTGGTTTTTTTTGAAGGAAACATTTTAAATCCACAGATTGACACTTTTAGTCTTCAATGGACTGTTTTTGTTTGTTTGTTTGTTTCTCAGTAATCTCTGAATTTTCATTAAATTACATACCTTAACATAGCAGAGAAACAGGATTTTGTATATAAAACTGTCCATCTGAAATGCTGTCACAAGTACTGGGGGAGAGGGGTATCTTGCACATAATATTCTTAGAGGTAATAACACATGAACTTGTTTTATACACTCTTGGACTACGTATCTGACATGTAAAATATGTACAGTATTATTGTCGGTCATCTCTTAAAAGTGAGTCTATAAATATTGTTGTATAATTTTTTGGTCAGAAACACTTGGCCTAAGTAATGCTATCTGGGACAGGATATTCTTCAGTGCCATTTAGCAAACCAACTCTCTTTAGTCTATGCAACTAGCAAAACTTTCTATGATGCTGGGGTGCCTGGGTGGCTCAATGGGTTAAGCCTCTGCCTTTGGCTCAGGTCATGATCTCAGGATCGGTCCTAGGATCGAGCCCCGCATCGGGCTCTTTGCTCAACAGGAGCCTGCTCCCCCCCCCCCCACCTGCCTCTCTGCCTACTTGTGATCTCTCTCTCTCTCTCTGTCAAACAAATAAAAATAAAATCTTTTAAAAAATTTCTATGATGCAACAGAATACTTTACAATTCTTACACTTTGAATTTCATGTGAGGGATTCTTTACTATTCCTCTGGAACCCAGTCTAGCAAAATTAGAGGAAAGGCCCTAAGGAGATTTCTGTTAAGGAGAAGAAAACCTTCATTTTCAGGCTTAATAGTTCAATCTACTATAGATAACAATAGTGTCTACTACCTCAACCCTCCAAAGTTTACAGAGTGGTGGGACTCATTTGTGTTTTCTGTGGGGTACATGAATAAAATTGAATTTTTCAGTCCCATGTGCCTCCTAAATAAAAGAAATTTCTAGGTTACAAGTTGATTTGCAGACACAAGTAGCAAACTATCCTGAATATTTGTTTTAGGGGATTTTGTATGTGTGTATTTTTTAATAAACAGGTGAAATTGTCTAACCAAGAATATGCCATTTAACTTTCTGTTAATCAAACAGTTGTATAAAGCAGCAAAACTGAAGGGTGGGAGACTGATTGTTGTATTCACTCTAAATTGGTCTGTATGGTCTCATTTGAGATAATTGATTTAAGAATCTTGAGATTTGGGGCGCCTGGGTGGCTCAGTGTGGTTAAAACCTCTGCTTTCAACTCAGGTCATGATCTTGGGGTCCTGGGATCAAGCCCCGCATTAGGCTCTCTGCTCATCAGGGAGCCTGCTTCCCCTCCATCCCTCCACCTGCTTTTCTGCCTACTTGTGATCTCTGTCAAATAAATAAACAAAATCTTTAAAAAAAATACTAATTAGAACTTTACACCTTGTGACCATTAACACTTCTCTTATTATCTCTGAGAGATTTACCTCACCCTCAAGATGGAAATCATCATCATCACCAGCATTACCCATTTCTACGTTTTGCAGTTCCTCTAACACATAAATAAAGGAATTGTTAAAATGTCTAAAAGAACCCACGAATATTAGGTGCTCACTAAGTGCTAACATATTTTCTCTTTTCCAAAAAGGAGCAAAAATCAGTAACTTTGAGTGATTAGGCAACATTTCAGGAAGAATAAAAAGTAACTCATTTGTCACTGGGTCATGGTCTCCTTTTTTGGAAAAGGTATAGAGAATACAACTGGTAAAAAAAATGAAAGAAAGCATGAGTGGCCATACTAGCCAATATCAGCCAGTCTGGGCTTCAGTAATGAAGTGAACATTTTACTCCACTGAGACGATTGCACCCCTTACCTGATCAATTATTTTCCTAATTTGCCCACCCTAAAAGGTCGTTTGTTCCCTCCCCACCCCAGACTCTTTCATCTCCTGACTCAATTTTCTAAATTATACTTTCTCTATTGTCTCCGTCTTTTCTTCCTTTTTGTGGTTGTGGTTACCTCCGCCCAAGACATCCTTTTTCTGGGCCAAAGTTGAGGAAGAGTGTAGGCCCAGGAATTCCAAATCTTTCCTCTTTTCAAATTCTATAGGTTCTTTCTTTGATTTGTTACAAGAGATCTCAGGTCAGACGTGTTTCCTCTCAGAAAGTATTCTTGCTGCTGAGGGTGCTTCTTCCTCCTTCCATCTTAAAATTTTAATTTTTCCTTCACGCAGGGCTGTGTATGCAAAAACATTGTGTTGTGGGGACTGGTATTTACTTTCAGGACCAAAATTAACTATTCACTTGCCAAATGATTAACACTTATTCTACAAAATAAAGGGTCATAATTCTGGTGAATATCAGACTCTGAAACTAATTCTCTAGCTTCATCCACTGAGGATTGGACAGAGGGCCTTGACAGGAGGACTCTAGTAGGCTCTGCTCACTGCTAGACTCAACCTACAAAAGGGGCGGGGTACTCCTGAGGACAGTACAGGTGGTGCCCAAGAAGAGAGGGAAGGAAAGTGGCTGGAAAAGGCTGTGCTAGGAATACACAGATCAGTAGGACATGCTCTGACTTCTAGGCGCTCATCACTAATCATAAAGCCACAGGACCATGAAAGTTGCCTTCAGTGGGGAGTAAAGTTCTTATCGTGCTGTGTTGAAATTAGTCATTTGGTCTGTCTTTCCCGTTAGACTAGTGAAATTTGAACGACAGCAACCCATTGCGTTCTCAGGACCCAGGACAGGTCCCCTGTGAGTCAGAGTGCCAAAAACTTGCAGCAACTGAGTTTGCCCGGGGAGCATGCGCAGCACGCACGCCAGGGAATAACAGATGCGCACTTCCGGGCGCGGGCGCGCACAACGGGCTGAGCGTTCCCAGTGTCACCTCTCCACTCCGTCAACCACTTCTTTCCATTCCCGCGCCCACAGCGCCTCCAACTTCTACGACTCGGCCGGCTTAGGACACCGTAAGGCTCAAGTCATTTTCATAGCCGGGTCAGCTGAGCTCCCAGGATGTGACAGAGCTGCCGGAAGCGGAAGTTCTGTAATAACGCTTCCTGGACTACAGTCCCCACAATGCCCCTGGCCTCCTCCTCTCGAGGCAAGCACCCACTCCGACAGGAAGTTGGGCTCCAGATCCAGACAGGCGGCGGTGCAGCGACGGAAGTGCACTGGTCTTTTAATCTCTTAATTATTGAATAATTAATTAATTTAATTCTCATATTTTATTCTTAGCCAAACTCCAAAGTGGAGAGGAGGGACTTTTTTTCACTGTTGTCATTTAAATATATTGAGTATGTATTTATGCACATACGTTTTAAATGTATATTTTCATATTATACATTTAAAGCTCATATAGATCCTTTAACTTTGTTTTATGGTTTTAAAAAACTTCCAGTTTTAACTTATTAAAACAGTAGACTCAATTTTTTTCTCTTTGTTGTTACTGTTGATTTGAAATAGATATTTTTTTAAAAATGTTTTATTGATGAAGTTTCCTTTATTTTATTTTTTTAAGTAATCTCTACATCAGGTGGGTCACAACCCAGAGTTCAATAGTTGCACGCTCTACTGATTGAGCCAGCCAGGTGCCCCGAAATAGCTTTTTTATTTAAATATCAAGTATGTTTTATATATTTGTCCTTATATCTGTGCCTTTATTTTCTGTATATTTTTATATAATATGTGCTACTAGTATACAGTTATATAAAATAACTGCTAATATATAGTTATTTTATATAGCTGTATATTAGCTGATTTTAATATATATTAAATATCTTCAGTTCAGTTATATATTCAGTTCATATATAAACTGAATAGCAACTAAATATTTTCAGTTCAGATATAAACTGAATTTATAAAAATATAAATTCAGAATATTTAAAAAATTAAAATTCATCAATTGGAATATTCACGTGCCTTTTTGTCATCTCTTCCCAGTTTTATTTCTGTGATGGAATCCCTACTCTTGATTATTGATCTGAGGATTCTAAATTGTTACACTACTTGTCTTCAGATTACAGAGAATACTGTGGGATACCCTACCAAGAAATTAAGGAACTGAATAGTGATTATTTCAACACTCTAGCACATATTGGGTGAAAGTTTCTTTTCAATCCAGTGGTAACTTCTATTTACTGCTCTCAGCTAAGAGTACTATGCGTGTGTGTGTGTTTGTATAGTATTATATTATTATATGAGTTTTCATAAAACCAACCAAGAGTTGGCAAAATAGTATGAATTGCCAAACCAAGATCTCAGAGAAGTAAACAGAGTACTTGAAGCTACTTTTACCATGAAGATATATGCCCATCCTGAGGCAACGGGGATGGAAGTCAAAACCCGAGGACACCCAGATATAAGAAGTCTAATAGAGTTACTACGTATTATGTTGAAATTCCAAAAGGCTGAAGCCACAAAGGACATAGAAGTCTAGATTGGCAGCTATTTTAGCCCTCTCAGCTACTGGTTTCTGGCTTCATTTGCTATTGAGAAACCAACTGACACTAACTTCTGTTAGACACTCTGACGGTAGACACTCTGACACTGCCACTTGTTTATAATAGAATATCTTTAAACATTTTACTCTTTGTTTTTGGTTTTCTGATTTAACATTATTAAGTGGTCTTCTGTGTTCTTTCACATGATGATCAGTCAGGTGAGTCCATAGGAGGAGATACAGGAAAAGCTCAGAAAAACAAAGTATATTATACTGTTAGATCCTGGAAACAGGAGACACAACACATGCAGGACCACAACGGGAAGCACCAGCATTGGCCAGGAGGGAGAAGGGGCAGGAGCAAGGGAAAAGTCTAGGCTGTGGTCTTTATTGGAATTTCTGTGGAAAAGGTTAGGTAGTGGGGCTCCTGGATGGCTCAGTGGGTTAAAGCCTCTACCTTCGGCTCAGGTCATGATCTCAGGGTCCTGGGACCGAGCCCCACATCGGGCTCTCTGCTCAGCAGGGAGACTGCTTCCCCCTCTCTCTCTGCCTGCCTCTCTGCCTACTTGTGATTCCTCTCTCTCTGTCAAATAAATAAAATCTTTTTTTTTTTTTAAAGGCTAGGTATGACAGGGT
Source organism: Procyon lotor (assembly GCA_028646535.1). Lineage (NCBI taxonomy): Eukaryota > Metazoa > Chordata > Mammalia > Carnivora > Procyonidae > Procyon > Procyon lotor. The sequence goes on along the minus strand of CM053609.1, from coordinate 16,992,873 downwards.
AAACAGCTTAAGATTGGTTAGTTAGAATAATTTCAATGGGCTTTAAGGTATAGAGTGGTCTCTGGCTGCCTGGTACCTGGCACTGAGATGAGTAAGGCAGAGGAATAATATCTCCTGGGGTGTGTGGACCACATAGAGGAAGTACAGCTCTGGACTAGTTAGTTTGCATATCACAGATATGCTCTAGGCTGGGTCCTTCCCTATCTCTAAGAATTGGTTAGCCCTGAGAAGGGCAGTCTCCTGAGCCAGGAAGGATTTTAAGGTGTTCATGGTAGTCAAAAAGTAGTCAAACAAATGGTAGCAAGAAATAACAAATCTGAAATCACTGAAAGAAAAACCCTACAAAAATACTATATTCAACAAAAACAAAGTAATATAGGCAAAATGCAATTTCAGATTAACAAAACAGAAACAAACAAACAAAAAAAAACTGAGCAAGTCCATGTTGTAGCCATTTGCAGAGGAAATTAACTGTCCCCTAAAATTTGGTTGAGATACCGAAACTAATGATGACACACATACTCCAACAGAATATGAAAAGTGTTAAAACTAGGGGAGGCTTTCAAAGCTGATCTGAACATGTCTTGAAGAGCAAGGAAAGAAGACTGACTTGAGGTTTTTATGATGGTTGGGAGGCAGGGCTGGGGTAAAAGTTCCTGTGCAGTGTTTGAATATCCCATCTTTGACCAATCACCTGGTCTTTCTTATCAGCATGCTCATAAGTGAGACAGGGGAAAGTTGTGACAACAAATACAAAAAGAATAATTGGAGTCAGGTGCATCACCAGCAGACTTTGACCAAAGGAAATTCTAAAAGATGTGCATTGTAGGCAGAAGGCAAGTAATAAAGAAATGCAGAAGAGAGAAAGAGTAAGGTATAGAGTGGTATAGAGAAAGAGTAAGTGTGTGGGTAAATGTAACTGGGCTGTAATTTTAAAGCACAACAATAAAATTATCTGATGGAGTTAAAGGAAAAAAATGTAAAAACCAGACAAATAAAATCTTTAAAATAAAAATGGGAGTGCCTGGGTGGATTATTTGGTTAAGCAGCTGCCTTGGGCTCAGGTCCTAACATTGAGCTGCATGTTGCATTGGGTTCACTGCTCAGCTCTGAGTCTTTCTCTCTCTTCTTCCTTTGCCCTTCCCCTTGTCTGTGCTCTCTCACTCAAATAAATAAAACCTTTAAAAAAAACCAAACGAACAACAATGGCACATAAGAATGAGGGTGTAATAGATTAACTATTTCAAGTATCTTGTTTATGAAAAAAATAAACATTACTTTGATTAAATTTTGAAAAATTTGGCATTTTTGCATAACCATTAAAGACAACAATTAACAGCATGTGATATTTAAATCAGAAGGGGAAAAATGATGATTAAAAAGAAAGAGAATATTTCGCCCACGATCCAGGCAGGGTTTTGGAGGGGAGGGGTTGGGGGGATGAGCGAGCCTGGTGGTGGGTATTGAGGAGGGCACGTATTGCATGGAGCACTGGGTGTGGTACAGGAACAATAAATCTTGTAACACTGAAAAAAATTTTTAAAAATAAATAAATAAAAAATAAAACGTCACCCATAAAAAAACCATGAATTTTCTAAGATCTATACATTACACACATATTTCATTTAATTAATACCTGGTTAAGACATTTGACCCCTTGCTTCTCATGTTTCCATTAAGAAAGATAGTTTCCCTGACTCTGTTAAATCAAGGTCATTATAGTTCATTATTACTAGGCTGATAAGAGAATTTCCAGTTAAGCCCTTCCAGATTAAATACTACCAAGTCTAAAAAATAAATAAATAAAATAAATAAAAAGAAAGAGAAAATAGACAATATGGTTTATGTAAAAATAAAATGTTAGTAATTACACATAAATTGACTAAGTCCTCTATGTTTTAAAAAATATTGTCATATTATATTTAAAAATAAGTTGTCCATAACATACATCCCAATATAAAATCTCAGAAAAATTAATTGAACAAGGATGGTAAATATATCCAAGTGATTGCCAAATGAAAAATCTTATTGAGAAGAGACTTTAATAAATAGACTTCAAGGCAAAAGCTAATTAAAAAAAATTAGACTTTTAGGCAAATAGCATCATAATAAGTTTATTTCATTACAATAAAATGTTCAATTTACAAAGAATATGTAAGTATATTTGCAACTATATAGTCTAACTAATAGAAATGTAAGGAAAAATAGAAAATCCTAATTAATAGTGGGGTGTTTGGAACAGGTCCACTTCAACTGATAAAAAAAATTTAGTAGATAGGGGTGCCTGGATGTCTTATTCAGTAGAGCATGTGCCTTTTGACCTCAGGGTTGTAAGTTTGAATCTTACATTGAGGGTAGAGATTACTTAAAAATGCAATCTTAAAAAAAAAACGCAATCTTTAAAAAAAAAACTCAGTAGACAAAATATTAGTAAAGATATTAATCAAGTGAAATCCTTATTACCAAAATTGATTTAATACAAATATAGGAAACCTTGCACACATAAACTCTAGGATAAACTTTGTCAAGTACATATCTAGAAAATATGACTATGTCCTTGGCCATAAATAATATGCGAATAATTTATAAAAGTCTGAAATCACAGAGAACATGTTCTCTGGTAACATGTAGATCTGTTATATAAAATTGAAATAAATCATAAAAATTGAAATAAAGCAACATTTCAATGTTTCCCTGAGTCAAAGAGGAAACCAAGAGGATACTTGAAGGCATTTTAAACTGAGCAACGCTGCACATTAAGACCTGTCATAATCAAAAGAAAATATATTAATGTAACTATGCATATGTTAGGGAAAATTGTGAATAGTAGTGAAATAGGCAAATGTCATGTCTGATATATGGCAAACAGCAACATGAACTTTAAAATATTTAAAGGAAAATAAAGATACTAATAAAAGAGATCTAGCAATAGAGGGGCACCTGGATGTCTCATTTGATTAAGCATCTCCCTTTGGCTCAGGTCATGATCTCTGGGTCTTGGGATCAAACCTTACACCGGGCTCCCTACTCAGCGAGGGACTGTTTGTCCCTCTCCCTCTATCCTCCCACTCGGGCGCTCTCTCTCTCTCTCTCTCTCTCTCCTTCTCTCTAATTTAATAAATTAAATTAAATCTTAAAAAAAAAAAACCCTAGCAGTAGGCCCAAACTTCATCTAGGATCACTACCAGAAACAGTGAGTCTACTGTAATTGTGAGTGTACTGATGAGATCTAAGCAGATTAGAATGTGGAATACAAGGAAACAATTTAAAATACACACAATTTGAAATGTCAGTCTTTGAAAAACATTTATGGTAATAAAAAGGCTAAAAGAAAGGATGAGGTATCTTTTGGCATTACATGTTGAGGGGCACATGAAATAGAGACGTTTTAACTAAAAGGCAAAAGAAAATTGGAGGACACACCCGCATCAACTTTAAACCAACACAACAAAACCACTATATAACTGTAATCTGCTATACGGACAGCAGAGGGTGCGATTAAACTAGAAATCGTGTAAACCAAAAAAAAAAAAACAACCAAAAAAACAAAAAACAAAAAAACCAAAACCAAAACCCAAAAACATCCACAAAATGAAAAAATCTCAGAATCTTAGAGAATTACTATAGAAAATTAAATGCAAAACACTTCATTTAATTGAGAATCTCCCACAATAAAGAAATTATAATTAAAATAAAAGTCTACATCAATACTGAAAATGGAATAAAGTATATTCAAACAAGCATTTTGGGGTATGAAAAACCACTTCAAATTAGACATCTAAAAAAAGAAACCAAAATGGATAGAATTGTGAAGAAGTGAAAATATAGTTAATTAAAGTCAGAAAAGGAGTAAAAAATAAAAGACAAAATTATCTCATGAATGAAAAGTAGATTGCAAGGAGACAAAAGGAAGAGACTGAAATAAAAATGTAATAGCAGGCTTTGAAGAAAGACAAGGAAGAAAACTTAGAGACTAAAACTGGGATAAAGGAAAAAAAGGTCAGAAAAGAGTAGTAGAAATAGAAATTCAGCAAAGGTAGTATAATTGGAGTTTCTGGGGAAAAAAAAACAATGGATTAACTGAAGAGATATAATATTTTTAAGCATACTTCAAAAAATTTATGTCCCAGAAATCAACCTGAATATAATGGCTTGTTTCTCCTGAGGTCTCTCTCCTTGGCTTACAGTTAGCCATAATGAACCTACACCCTCATATGGTCCTCCCTTTGTGTACACACATCCGTTGAGTTTCTCTTCATGTATGGACACCAGACTTATTGGATTAGCCTCACTCTTGACCATGTTTAAACTTAATTACCTCCTCAAAGGCATCAACTTGAAATATATCCACATTGGGACTTAGGGCTTCAGCAAATGAATTTTTAGGAGGTCACAATTCATTCAGCTATAGACATTTTAGGTTCCAGGGTCTTAATTTAAATTTAGCAGTAAGAAATTAAAAAATCTCAACTTTTCTCATCTCTTACAGCTGGGTAACTAGTATTTAACAGAGACTAACATCAACAGCTGAGGGTAAGTTAGATTACCTTAGTGACCAGTAGCCTTAAGATAGTGTCCCAATGTCATAATGACCTACACTGTTACTTTTATTACGATTCCTTTATGGTGAAAGAAATAGATGCACATAGTAAAAATCTTAAAATGCAAAGAGATAAAAAGTGAAAAGTGTATCATCCTTCCTCCTATCCCAGTCTCTATTACTAACCTTTAACTTTTCAGTTATTTTCACGTATCAAAGTTCTGTTTCTGCGTTTATTTACTAAAAGGTGTTCAAACTGGCTTAAGGGGGGGGGGATGTATGGTTTCTAATAAAATGAAAAATTGGGGGTTTGTCTGGATTTCTGTTTCAAGTTAGATTATCATGTTTCTCACTGTCTTTGACTATCTCTCTCTCCTATGGGCTGACGTGTACTGCTTGGCCATACCTGAGTTATATGACTACTGTACTTTTATGGCACATACACAGGACAGATATATATTTTCTGGAAAGGGAAAACAAGGTGCTATAACAGAAGGGAAAAGGAACAATAGGTAAGCAAATGCAACAGGTATTCATATGCAACTAACAGTTCAAACTATAAAGCATGCACTTTTGTATTTAAAGAGAATTTATTTAACTCCTTAATTTGAAAGATTGTAATTTACCACATATCCTACAAAACCACCTGGTTAATTCTCATTATTGTGGCAGTTACATTATATAAAGTCATCATAATCACTGAATCAGCAAATACCAAACGATTACCCCCAGGGGAAACATAGAATTAGGTTCATGCAAGCCCCTGGTCACATTTGCATCAACCAATCAATACATAATCTTGTTTTATGTCTGTTTCTGTTTAAAGGCCTCTTTTTAAATGTGTATTATTGATTCATCAACACTGAATTCATGCTCAACAATGCTGTAGCTCATGTCTGATCAAAGTTTATCTAACATACAAATTTTCTCCAAAAGACACATCACAGCATTTTTGCACTTAGGTACAGTAGACAGCATGGCAGCTCTAAACTTGGAGGGCATTTTAAATAGTGAAATTACCAAAAAAAGCACAAAAATGCAAAATACATGGCATTAAGTAGACTGTACAGAGAACACTTGTTTTACAATATGAGGACTGAAACAATAAGGCATAGCCTCTTCCTGTTTGACCTCAGCTGGGAACCTGCCCTTTGGGTGACTCAAAATTTTTCTGCTCTGCACATGTTTGCAAATGATTGGAAAGCACCATGAGTCCTAATTTGGGAGTTACAAATGATTTTTGAGTTATAAAATCAAATTTAGCAAGTAAATAAATATGCAAATACGGAATCTGGGAATAATGAGAATCTATTTAATTGGACCCAAAAGGAGGGAAACCTAATCCTATCTTATTAATCCCATACTGCTTGAGGTGGACTGGTGCGAGTTTAGGTTCAATTATGTTTTCTTTAAATTTCACAAAATTATTTAGTATTTGTTTCACGTGACCTTTTGCTTTCTAATTGTCTTTCTTTATCTTGTTGAAAAAAAGAGCACTGGCAGTTAGATTCATCTAACTTAAGTTCATGTAATTTAATCCCATATTTTTTCAGTAGTTTAATTTGAACCAAGACTTTTACAAGGTTTTGCACAGATTCAGAGGCTTTAATTTCGTTGCCGGATGTCACAGCTGCTGGATGCGCTGGTGCAATTCTGAAAATAAGAAGCACTGCCGTTCCCCACGCCAGGTTTCCTTCCTATATAAGAGACAGGATAAAGAAGATATGGTACATATATACAATGGAATATTATGCCTCCATTAGAAAGGACGAGAATCCAACTTTTGTATCAACATGGATGGGACTGGAAGAGATTATGCGGAGTGAAATAAGTCAAGCGGAGAGAGTCAATTACCTTATGGTCTCACTTACATGCTGAGCATAAAGAAAAACATGGAGAGCATTGTGAGAAGGAAGGGAAAGGGGAATGGGGGGAAATCAGAGGGGGAGATGAACCATGAGAGACTGTGGACTCTGAGCAACAAACTGAGGATTTTGGAGGGGAGGGGGTGGGGGGTTGGGCGAGCCTGGTGGTAGGTATTGAGGAGGGTACGTACTGCATGGAGCACTGGGAGTGGTGCATGAACAATAAATCTTGTAACACTGAAAAAATAAAATAAACATATTTGGGAAAAAAAAAAACAGACAGGGAAGACAGAGTGGATTTCAAAGGCAACTGAAGCAACTAAAGGTCAAGAAATAATACCAAAATTCTTAGCTTTTTATGAAAAGACTTTCCTTATACTATCTCCATCATTACCCTTTGCACGAATTCCACCTCATGTCCTCTTTTAGCAGCCAGAATATAAAAACTAAATAATCACTCCCTCTTTTCCATGCCTATTTCCAACTCTCTTGTTAACCTAGATCTGTTTTGCTGACTAGGTCATATTTACTTCCTTACAAATCAGCACAGTGATTTCTACTGCCATGATTTATTTAACAAAGCATATTCAGGCACATTTGATATTTACAAAATAGAAAACCTTATAAGTTTTATATGTACTTTCCATTTAACCTAATAAAATATCTTATGTTGTAATAGTAGATTTTCTTCCAAGTTAAAATTACCCATTAAAACCCTTTGGTACTCTCCCTCCCCAAAGAAGCTAATATCATCACTCTCAGCCAACGGGACTTACAACTAACAGATTCTAGGATATGCAATCCATTTGTAGATGGCTGCACAAAGTGGACTTCTAACCTTAGATCAAGAAAGCCACCGATGATTTTAAGACAGATTCTTATCCTAAAATCAGTGGAAAGTATTTATCATCTGTCACTTTGCACTAGAATATTAACTCTATGAAAAGATATTCTTTATTCACTGCTGAAGCACCTGTGACTTGCTCTTTGAAGGCTTTAAGTAAATACTTTTGGAATGAATGGATGCATTAAAAAAAAAAACACTCCAGGGGCGCCTGGGTTGCTCAGTCATTAAGCGTCTGCCTTCAGCTCAGTTCATGATCCCAGAGTCCTGGGATTGAGCCCCGCTTCGGGCTCCCTGCTCGGCAGAAAGCCTGCTTCTCCTGCTATCATTCCCTCTGATTGTGTTCCCTCTCTCGCTGTGTTTCTCTCTGTCAAATAAATAAAATCTTTAAAAAAATCACTCCAGAACATAGTGACTTAAGGTGAAACATTTTTTTTAAGTCTTAATTTCTTATTTTTTATTATTATGGTCAATTAGCCAGCATATAATACATCCTTAATTTTTAATGTAGTGTTCAACGATTCATCAGTTGCATATAACACCCAGTGCTCATCCTATCACATGCTCTTCTTAATACTCATCACCCAGTTACTCCATCCCTCCACCACCCTCCCTTCTGAAACCGTCAGTTTTTGCCCCAGCATCCAGAGTCTCCCATGGTTCATATCCCTCTCTGATTTCTTTCCTACTTCTTCCCATTCATTTTTCCGTCCCTTCCCTTGTGGTCCCCCATGCTATTCCTTATGTTCCTTGTGAAACCATATAATCATACTTCTCTGCCTCACTTATTTTTTTTAAAGATTTTATTCATTTATTTGGCAGAGAGAAAGAGGTCACAAGCAGGCAGAGAGGCAGGCAGAGAGAGAGGGGGAAGCAAGCTCCTCACTGAGCAGAAAGACTGATGCAGGGCTCGATCCCAGGACCCTGAGATCATGACCTGAGCCAAAGCCAGAGGCTTAACCCACTGAGCCACCCAGGTGCCCCCCTCTGCCTGAGTTATTTCACTTAGCATAATCCCCTTCACTTGCATCCATGTTGATGTAAATGGTAAGTATTGATGCTTTCTGATGGTTGAGTAATATTCCATCATACTATGAACCACACCTTTTTTAGCCATTCAAGATAAAACATTTTATTACTATGTCTTGTGGTTCTAGAAGTTGGCTGGATTCCCCTGTAGAAGTGATTCTTATTCAAGGTCTGTCTTCTCTTTGCAGTAAAATGGTGACTGCAGCTGAAGTCATATTAAAGACATTCTTACTCACATGTCTGGAGGTTGTTGCTGGATGTCAACCAAAACATGTACAGGAGGCCCATCTATGTGGCTTGGACTTCCCCATAGCATGGTGGCTGGGTTCCAAGAGCTAACTTCTTAAGGAAACAAAGGAGGAAGAATGTATATCTTTATTAATTAATTTTGAAGTTTATTTATTTTTTCAGTAAACTCTACACCTCATGTGGGGCTCAAACTTAAGACCCCGAGATCAAGAGTGGCCTTCTGACTGAGCCACAGGCACCCCTATGAACTAGGTTGGGAAGTCATGTGTGTTGCAAATACCATGAAGTTCCACCCAAGTTGAAGGGGAGGGGTCATATTTCCCATTATTTGACAGAAGGTATGCCATTGCCATATTTAATGAGAATGTGGGATAAAATATATTGGGACAGCCATCTCTGGAAAACTCAGCCTTCCACAAAGGCTGACCAACAACAAGCTATACTTGACTATAAACACATATGAGGCATGCCCAGGTAGTATAAAAATAAGTTAAAAAAAAATAGGAGAAATTTTGAAGTCAGATGAAGATCCTCTGGTAGCACATAAGTTATGTGCTAAAGATAGAGAACTATATTATGGGTGCTTTATAGGTCTTGTCATGGTTGTGCAGAGATTCATGCAGACTCTTTTGCTGACTGGAAAGATCATCCACGGGGAAGGGAGCAATAGGGACATGGAGCAAGTGGAGGTCTTCTTCTCCTCTTCTACTTCAATCAAAGCATCTCCATTTTTAATTTGCTTTATATAAACAGAGAACTTTGGTTCAGTTGAAGGTAAATGTCTTGCTGCTTAAAAGGTTGATAACCTGTGGAAATGTATAAAATTATAAACATGAAAATATGCCTGATTTCTGTTGATTGAGATGCTGTCGATATTTCTTGTTTGTTTTTTGTTGTCATTTTTAGAGATTTGATGAGAAATGTTGAGAGAGAATTTCGAGGAAATGAATTGAAATTGCATGGTATTCATGCCACTATTTACACTTCCAGATATCAGATGTTGCTTTTTCCCTCTAATTTCTCCTTCCCACATATCCTGTCAGTTGGAATATTAGCACATTAAAAATAACTGTTGGGGTACCTGGGTGGCTCAGTCAGTTAAGTGTCTCACTTTTGACTTTGGCTCAGGTCATGACCTCAAGGTTGTGGGACTGAGCCCTGTATCAGGCTCCTCGCTAAGTGGGGAGTTTGCTGGAAATTGTGTCTCTCCCTCTACCCCTGACCCCCAGCTCTCTCTCTAAAATAAAACAATTCTTTAAAAATAACTGTTTACATGGCTCTCTTTGCTTATTAATGTCTCCATCTTTCAGAAAGATCACCATTCTCTCAATCTTCATGTGCCACAGTCTTGTTAGTTTCTCATTCATAAGAAGAAGGCAAGGAGGATTACATTTATTTTTCTTTTTTGACATGACTTTAGCAAAAGTTTATGGTGTTTTCTTTATAATTTACCATTAAGTATGAATAAAAAAAAAGACTTATGGGATAAAAGAACAAACAATGCTGAGCATAACCCCTGTATTAGGACATACAAACCTTATGCTATGGTAATATAACATAAAAATATTAGTGACTTAGCACATACATTATTTTTGCTCATACAATGTTGGTATGGCTTGGACTAATCTCCAAGTCTTCCACACGGTAACTCAATTTCCCAGGCTTCTTTTATTGTGTGGCCCTACTATCTCAGTATACAGCCTCAATAGGGAGGAAAGACACTAAAAGTTGAGTAAGCTTTTCACTACCTCAGCCCAGAAATGATTCTTCAGATCACTGTCCACTGGTTGAAACTAGTTCTGTGGCCCTGCCTAAGCCCAAAGTGGCTGGGAATTGTGATCTTCCATGTGCCCACGATGGAGAGGAGAGCCAAACACTAGACGTGCTTTCTATGGTATCAAATGCTGTCAATGTTTTTGCAACCATTTGGAAAGTACCGAGGATGTTCTTTGACTCAATAATTCTATTCTTGGAGAATTAGAAAATTATTCTGAAAAAACGATCTCTCCAAATTGCAAAAGGTATCTCCTTTGTTCTTCCATAACAATATGGACATTGATTTGCCACAGTTCACACTGCATTGTTTTATCATTATGCATTACTGTGCCTGATCTTCATGCTGTTGGGATCTTTAAGGCAGGGCCAAGATCTTATTTATTTTTTATTCCCAAGCTCTAGAGATGCATAAAGTTCATAAAAAATGGAAGTTGTATTATAAATGTCTATAATGGAAACCATCTATAAATACCAAAAGCCTGGTCTGCACTTGCTATGCCTGAGGTGTGTAAGCTAGTATAGAAGTTTCTGAAACATCATGTAAGAAGATATTTTATACTGGGTTTAATCTTCAACTGGGTTTGAAAGATTACTAAGATATATAGACTGAAGGGAAAGATGATATTAGATACCATCTTCACCTAGACCTTCTAATTCACAGGCACTGGATGGCTCAGTGAACCAACACTGAAAGGTATATATCTGTAGATTCAGGTTCACCAGCAATGAGGTCTAAAATTATTTTTGTTTTTTGTCTGGTTCTAGTGTATTCTGGGAGGAAGTGGGGTTAGAGTGCAAAGATATATTAATAAATATCTTTTATCCTTCCCACCATTTTCACCTCAGGTTCTGATTTATACATCAATTTACCTACTCCATCTTGGACAGCAATGGGCTCATCAATCTATGCCATCACTCCTGGTTCCGCAAGGATGTGGTCTTGCATTCCAATAACTTGGATCTTACACTAACTCAGTCAGACCATTGGTGACTATAATGATGCCTCTGGTTCTTGCTTTGCTGTGGACAGTACTGGGTGTCTTCTTTCATATAAGCATTGATCCACAATCCTCCTGTGAGCCTGAGAGGACTAAATAGGCTTTAGGTTGTAAAAGACCAAGTGGGAAAGTTGAAACAAAGATCATAACCTGATTCAAATTCATCCTACACCCACATTGTCTCTATGTACCAATGGCGTTTGGTCTAAATGTTCCTTCTTCTGCACCAGTCTAGAACTGAGGTCCTAGCATTAGTCTAAGGGAACATACCTGAAATATAGGTAGTATGATCTCAAGTTGAAACAGAATATGAGAAGGAACAAAGATGAGAATGCACATGGCATATATAGAAATGATAATAGACTACAGAGAGTAAACTTTGATCAAGCAAATGGTTTCCACCAGAGATGGTACATGTTCAGGCTTAAAAGGAAGGTGGGATCTATGTCATGGAACTCTTTGAATGCTAACTTAATAGAATATGAATTTACCCCATAGAGAAAAAGTCACTCTGGTGCAATTCATAGAACCTGAGCTTGTTATTAAACACAAGCTGAACCTTTTAGTTTTTGTTCAATTATTCATTCCCTGAATCATTAGGCAAATAGCTCTAACTATATGAACCTCTTGCAAGTTGAGCATACCCATTTTGCTGATTTGTGAGTATTAGAATCAGTGAATAACTAAAATAGTGAGCACAGTGCTGGCAGAGAGAAAGTATTTATAATGGGCCAAATTATCATTGAAATTTGGGGAGAATGTGTGGAAAGAGTGGTATTTCAGGAAGAATAAGTTTGTTTACTGGATGGGATTGTAATTTCAGCATATTATAAAGGCAAAGGTAATCAATCAATATATTTATGTAATAATAAAGAACCATCTTCTAGACCAAGACAAGATTTACTGGTAGAAAAAGAAAGAACAAAAACAATGTTCTGTATGTATGTTCCCAAAGTTTGAATAAGTGGGAGAATGTTGGCACTGAGAAAGTGATTGGTGGTGAAGATAATATTTGACTTTAGAACTATTGAGTTTTATATCAAAGTGGTGAATCCAAGAGGATAATATGCCTGAGATATATGCTGTACACAAAATGTTTGGATTTGGAAACTGTGCATATAAGTTGTATTGGGAACAAGGACAGTGGTTAAGGTCTGTTCCAAGCACAAAACATGCTTCTAAAGGGTTCAGGAGGGGGAAAAGTCCCAGTGAAGACACATGTGTGTGTATATATATATATATATATATACACACATGATATATACACACATGTATATATGTATGTATGTATGTGCGTGTGTGTGTGTGTGTGTGTGTATACATACACAACATGGAATTATACTCCTGTCTCTAAAGTTGCATCATTGGGTCAACACAATTTATGGACTTTGTGTTCCTGGATGCATATTTGTGCTTTTCTCATGTCACCACCAGGTGGAGCACACACATCACTATATTTAATGCTTTGGCCATAATCTAAGTTCAAGAAATTCTTGTAATACTGAAAAAATAAAATAAACATTTTTGGGGAAAAAAAAAAAGAAAAAAGAAATTCAGGGCCCTGGTGGGTACTGAGGAGGGCACATATTGCATGGAGCACTGGGTGTGGTGCATTAACAATTAATCTTGTAACACTGAAAAGATAAACATATTTGGGGAAAAAAAAGAAATTCAAGGCCACTTATTGTCTACTTCACTGAAGATATTTTGCATAATAATTAATTTAGATGGAATTTGTAAAAAGATCTAAAAGCAGGACAATATGTCTACTGTATTTCCCTAGAACATGGGCTTGTTATCACAGAGGGCCGTTTGCAGCTATTTTGAAGTAATTAATTGGAATAAATGAGTAGATAATTTCTGTTCTCTGGAGTCACTTTTACTTAGATGTGCTTGTTGTCCACAAACTTTAATCTTTTCCGAACCACAAATCAATATATTAACTATTATTATAATTCTGAGCAGAATGAATCTCAGGAAAAATAGTGTTAGAGTATTACAGCAAAATAAATCAAACTCTATGAACATTATTTTTTAAAGTTTTTATTTAAATTCTAGTTACCACAGTGTAATATTAGTTTCAGGAGTACAATTTAGTGATTTGACACTTCCATACAATACCTGGTTGTCATCACAAGTGTACGACATAATCCTCATCTACTATTTAACCTATCCTTCACCCACCTTCCCTCTGGTAACCATTAAGTTTGTTCTCTATAATTAAGAGTCTGTTGCTTGGTTTGTCTCTCTATCACTCTTTTTCTCTTTTTGCTCATTTTTTTGTTTCTTAAATTCCACATATGAGTGAAATCATATGGTATTTGTCTTTCCCTGACTGATTTATTTTGCTTAGCATAATACTGACGAGCTCCATCCACATTGTTGCAAATAGCAAGATTTCATTATTTTCATGACTGAGTAAAGCTTCATTGTATATCTGTGTGTGTGTATATACATATATAATCTATATATCTATATTTTATATATATCTAAGATATATCTTAATAATATATAAATTAATAAATAAAGAAGATCTTTATTTAGAAGATAGGTCAGTCAGAAGGCATTATTGTGGATGATGATGCTACAAATATTAGGTTCATGTATTTCTTCAAAATAGCATTTTGGGTTTTTTGGTTTTTTGTTACTTTGTTCTTTGTCTTATTATTATTATTATTATTATTAAAATTTTATTTTATTTTTTCAGGTTCCAAATTCAGTGTTCATGCACCACACACAATGCTCCCTGCAATACGTGGCCTCCTCAATACCCACAACCAGACCACCAGGCTCACCCAACCCCCCACCCCTCTCTCCAACAAAATCCTCAGTTTGTTTCTTAGAGTCCACAGTCTCTCATGGTTCATCTCCCCCTGTGATTTCTCCCAATTCACCTCTCTTTTCCTTCTCTCAATGTACTCCATGTTTTTCCTTATGCTCCACATGTTAAGTGAGACCATAAGATAACTGAATCACTCTTCCTGACTTATTACACTCAGCATAATCTCTTCAAGTCCTGTCCATGTTGATACAAAGGCTGGGTATTCATCCTTTCTGATGGAAACCTAATATCCCATTGTATATGTGGACCATATTTTCTTTATCCATTTGTCTGTTGTCGATTCTCTAATTTCCCTTTCCATATTTTCATTGTTAGTGTATAAGAAATCAACTGATTTCCATGCATTGATTTTGTATCCCGCCACATTACTGAATTGTTGTATGAGTTCTAGTAGTTTTGGGGTGGAGTCATTTGGGTTTTCCATATAAAGTATCATGTCATCTGCGAAGAGAGAGAGTTTGACTTCTTTGCCAATCTGAATAATTTTTATTTCTTTTTGTTGTCCGATTGCTGTTGCTGGGACTTCTAATACTATGTTGAACAAGAGTGGTGAGAGTGGGCATCCTTGTCTTGTTCTTGATCTCAAAAGTAAGGCTGTCAGCTTTTCCCCATGGAGAATGATACTTGCTGTGGGCTTTGCATAGATTTAATGAAGTTGAGGAACGTTCCCTCCATCCCTATACTTTGAAGAGTTTTAATCAAGAAAGGGTGCTGTATTTTTTCAAATGCTTTTTCTGCATCAATTGAGAGGACCATGTGGTTCTTCTTTCTTCTCTTATTGATTTGTTCTATCACATTGATTGATTTGCAAATGTTGAACCACCCTTGCATCCCAGGGATAAATCCCACCTGGTGATGATGGATAATCTTTTTAATGTGTTATTGGATCCTATTTGCTAGGATCTTGTTGAGAAATCATTACATCCATATTCATCAGGGTTACTGGTCTGAAATTCTCCTTTTGGATGGTGTCTTTGCCTGGTTTGGGGATCAAGGTAATGCTGGCTTCATAGAAAGAGTCTGGAAGTTTTCCTTCTGTTTCTATTTTTTGAAACAGCTTCAGGAGAATAGGTATTATTTCCTCTTTGAATGTTTTGTAGAATTCAACAGGGAATCCATCAGGTCCTGGGCTTTTGTTTTTTGGGATATTTTTGATCACTGCTTCAATCTCGTTACTAGATATTGGTCTATTCAGGTTGTCAATTTCTCCCTGTTTCAGTTTTGGAAGTTTATAGGTTTCCAGGAATGCATCCATTTCTTCTAGGTTGTTTCACGTCTTGGCATATAGCAGTTGATAATAATTTCTGATGATGTTTCTATTTCCTTGGGGTTAGTCTTGAACTCTCCCCTTTCATTCATAATTTTGTTAATTTGGTCCTCCCTCTTTTCTTTTGGATTAGTTTGCATGTGGCTTACTCATCTTATTCATTCTTTCAAAAAACCAATTTCTGATTTTGTTGATGCATTCTAGTATTTCTCTACTTTCTAACTCATTTATTTCTGCTTTAATCTTGATTATTTCTCTTCTTGTGTTTGGGATTGGCTTGATTTATTTGATTTTAAATTCAATTGATTTTCCAATTCTTTAAGGTGTAAAGAGAGCTCGTGTATTCGGGATTTTTCAAATTTTTTGAGTGAGGCTTCGATGGCTATGTATTTCCTCCTTACGACTGACTTTGCCATATCCCATAGGTTTTGGACTGATGTGTCTTCATTCTCATTGGTTTCCATGAATTGTTTGAGTTCTTCTTTGACTTCTGGTTGCTCCAAACATTCTTGAGCAAGTTGGTTTTTAGCCTCCAAGTGTTTGAATTCCTTCCAAACTTTTTCTTGTGGTTGAGTTCCAGTGTCAAAGCATTGTGGCCTGAGAATTTGCAGGGAATAACCTCAATCTTTTGGTATTGGTTGAGTCCTGATTTGTGACCCAGTATATGGTCTATTCTGCAAAAAGTTCCATGTGTGCTCAAAAGAATGAGTATTCTATTGTTTTAGGGTATAATGTTCTCTTTGTATCTATGGGGTCCATCTGGTCCAATGTGTTTTTCAAACCTCTTGTTTCTTTATTGATTTTCTCTTTGGATCATCTCTCTGTTACTGAGAGTTACGTGTTAACATCCCCTACAATTAATGTATTCATATCAATATGATTCTTTATTTTGATTAACAGTTGGCTTATGTCATTGGTTGCTCCTATATTGGGGTGCATAAATATTTACAATTTTTAGATCTTCTTGGAGGATAGACTCTTTATGAA
The DNA here is from genome assembly GCA_028646535.1 of Procyon lotor. Lineage (NCBI taxonomy): Eukaryota > Metazoa > Chordata > Mammalia > Carnivora > Procyonidae > Procyon > Procyon lotor. The sequence goes on along the minus strand of CM053609.1, from coordinate 16,976,476 downwards.
TGATGTAGTGTCCTCTGTATCTCTGCCTATTGTCTTTAGCTTAAAAACTAATTTATCTGATATGAGAATCACTATTCCAGCTTTTCTTGAGGCCCGTTAGCATGAAAGGTGATTCTCCATCTTTTCACTTTCAGTCTGGATGTATCTTTAGGTTCCACAGGTTATGGACAGGTCCTGTCCAACCCTATTTCATTTTATGGGAGCATTTAGTCCACTCACATTGACAGTGATTATTGAAAGATAAGTTTTTATTGGCATCATGTTGCCTGAGAAGTCATTTTTTCTATAGATAGTCCCTGTAAATTTCTGTTCTATGTCCCTCTTGGGTTGCTTCTTCTTTTATAGAATCCCCCCTTAATATTTCTTATAGTGCTGGCTTGGTGGTCACATACTCTTTAAACCTTGCTGGTCTTGGAAACTCTTTATCCCTCCATCCATTTTGAATATCAGTCTTGCTGGGTAAAGTATTTTCGGCTGTATGTTCTTCTCATTTAGTGCCCTGTATATGTCTTACCAGCTATTTCTGACTTGCCAGGTTTCTGTGGACAGGTCTGATGTTATTCTGGTTATTCTGATGGCCCTTCCTATGTATATAAGGAATCTCTTCCCCCTATCTGCCCTCACGACCTCTTGTCTAAAATTATAATTCGCAAATCAAACAATCATGTGTCTGGATATCTTTCTAGACTTGTTGATCTTGGGGGGTGTCCCTTCTTCCTCTAGGACATGAACACTTGTTCGATTTCCCAGATTTGGGAAATTTTCGTCCAGAACTTTTCAGCTATATCTTCTAGTCTTCTGTCTTTCTCTACCCTCTCAGGGATTCCAATAATTCTGACATTGGAAAGTTTCATGGTGTCCTTTATTTCCCTAATCCTGTTCTCATGGCTTCTAAGCAGTTTGTTCCAGCCTTCCTCTTGAACTTTCTTCTCTATCACCTTGTACTCTGATCGCTAATTATTTTTTTAATGATTTATTTATGTGAAAGAGAGAGAAACAAAGAGGAAACATAAGCAGAAGGAGTGGGAGAGGGAGAAGCAGGTTTCCTGCCAAGGGGGAAGCCTGATACAAGGCTAAATCCCAGGACCCTGGAATCATGACCTGAGCCAAAAGCAGACACTTAAGGACTAGCCACCCAGGCACCTCCCTACATGACTAATTCTATCCTCTGCCTCAGTTACTCTGGCTGTTAGACTATTTAGATTAGATTGGATCTCATTGAAAGCATTTTTAACATCAGCCATATTGGCTCTCAGTTCTACCCTTAGAGATTATATTTTGTTAGTAATATTTTTCTCCAAACTAGCCATTGCCTAGATAATTGTTACACTGAATTTCCTTTCCCACATACTGTTTATGTCCATATCCAATATTTCTGAGGGAGAGGGCCCAGTCTCTGGGTTTTTCCTCTGTTGGGTGTTCCTCCTCCTAGTCATTCTGATAAGTGGTTGAAGAGACGTGTAGCTGAGTATATCAACCACAATAGAGGCAACATGCAGGCTGGAACGTTTTGGAGCAATTGGAATTCACTGTCAAAAAGGAAGGAAAAAGAAAAAAAAAAGAGAGAGAGAGAAAGAGAAGAGAAAAGAGAAATCCCAGCCAAAATGAACCCCAAATGTAAGATTTATAAGGTATATAAACAAACACGAACAAACAAAAAGACCAACAAAAGTAAATAAGGGAAAAAAAAAAAGAACCCAACCAGAATGAATCTCAGGAATAAGATATGTATAATACCAGAACAAATACAAAAACACAGAAACACTGACAGAAAAATAAGATGGGAGGGGGTTTATAAATCCTTGATGTGGGCGGGGAAGGTAATTTTGATCTTCCTGGGTGTGTTGCAGTATTAAGCCTCTAGTTGTAATGCTAAGGAATTTTAAAAAATTAAAAGAACAAGAATTGTGAGAATGAATTAACCCCCCCCAGCAATTTGTAGGTATAAAATATACATGTTTTAGGGCAATATAAGGAGCTTAATATATTGTTTTCCCCTGATTTTGGGGTTTTACAGTTTAATGGGGACCCTGTGGTTATTGTCCCATTGCTTTTGGCTTGTTTTCTGGGGGACAGCCCTGCCATGTTGTTTTTGAGTCATTCTTGCTGGGGTTGAGTCACCCTGCCAGCTATCAAGAGGCTGGGCTCTGTGGAAACCGGTCTTTCAGGCTTTTGCTCTCTGGAAGTTTTTGTTCTTTTGTGGCTTTTTGTTGCTTTTTGGAGGGTCCTAGCAAAGAATCTACCTGTACCTAGACCTCCACCTCACAGAGAAGCCCTCAATCTGCTCCCTTCTTGGTGTCCAGAACACAGACTCCCGCTCTGCAAACTCCGCTGCAAACCACAGCTTCCCACAGGCAGTGAGCATCCCCAGTCACCATCCCAGTGATCAACTGGGGCCTCCACTGGTCTCTCCACATCCATGCTACTAAAACCATGATATATATTGGTCTGGGAAACTCGCTTCCATTGGCTGCCATTGCTGGCACTGCTTTCCCTGGTCCAGCCCATGCCAGGAGAGCTCAGGAAATAACATTTATTCATGTGTCTGTGAGACATTTGTAGGTCTTCTTTGGAGAAGTCTCAGTTCATCACTTTTGCCCATTTTTTGACAGGATTATGTGTCTTTTGAGTGTTGAGTTGGAGGAGTACTTTATAGATCTTAGATATCAGACCTTTATTATACTGTCATCTGTGAATATCTTTTCCCATTCTGTGGGTTGCCTATTTGTTTTGTTGACTGTTTCTTTGCTTGCAGAAGGTTTTTATCTTGATGACGTCCCAAAAGCTCACTTTTACTTTTGTTCCTTTGCCTTTGGAGACAGGTCCTGAAAGAAGGTGCCGTGGCCAATGTTGAAGAAATAAAAGGTATTGAAATTGGGTGAGCATGGTGGCGGGTATTGAGAAGGGCACGTATTGCATGGAGCACTGGGTGTGGTGCATGAACAATAAATCTTGTAATGCTGAAAAAATAAAATAAACATATTTGGGGCAATCTGGTGTAGCCACTTAGGAAAACAGTGTGGGGATTCCTCATGAATTAAAAAGAGAGCTACCCTATGACCCTGCCATCACACTACTGGGCATATACCCCAAAGAAGCAGATGCATTACAAAGAAGAGCCACATGTACCCCAATGTTCATAAGAGAAATAGCCACAATTGCCACTGTGGAAAGAACCAAGGTGCCCTTCCACAGATGAATGGATAAAGAAGATATGGTCCATATATACAATGGAATATTATGCCTCCATTAGAAAGGATGGATATCCAACTTTTATATCAAAATGGATGGGACTGGAAGAGATTATGTGGGGTGAAATAAGTGAAGCAGAGAGAGCCAATTACCTTATGGTCTCACTTACATGCTGAGCATAAAGAAAAACATGGAGGGCATTGTGAGAAGGAAGGGAAAGGTGAATGGGGGGAAATCAGAGGGGAGATGACCCGTGAGAGACTGTGGACTATGAGCAACAAACTGAGGGTTTTGGAGGGGAGAGGGGTGGGCATTGGGCGAGCCTGGTGGTGGGTATTGAGGAGGGCACGTATTGCATGGAGCACTGGGTGTGGTGCATGAACAATAAATCTTGTAACACTGAAAAAATAAAATAAACATATTTGGGGGAAAAAAGTTATTCAAATTGGCAAAGAAGGAGTCAACCTCTCTCTCTTCGCAGATGACATGATACTTTATATGGAAACCCCAAAGGACTCCACCCCCAAACTACTAGAATTCATACAGCAATTCAGCAATGTGGCAGGATACATGATCAATGCACAGAAATCAGTTGCTTTCCTATACACTAACAATGAAAATATAGAAATGGAAATTAGAGAATTGATTCCATTTACTGTAGCACCAAGAACCATAACGTACCTGGGAATAAACCTAACCAAAGAGGTGAAGAATCTGTACTCGAGGAACTACAGAATACTTATGAAAGAAATTGAAGAAGACACAAAAAGGTGGAAAAGCATTTCATGCTCATGGTTCAGAAGAATAAACATTGTGAAAATGTCTGTACTGTCCACAGCAATTTATACTTTCAATGCCATTCCAATCAAAATTCCACTGGATTTTTTCAAAGGCCTGGAATAAATAATCCTAAAATTGGTATGGAACCAGAAAAGACCCAAATTCCTAAGGAAATGTTGAAAAAGAAAAATCAAGCTGGGGGCATCACATTGCCTGATTTCAAGCTTTTCTACAAAGCTGTGATCACCAAGACAGCATGGTACTGGCACAAAAACAGACACATAAACCAGTGGAACAGAGTAGAGAGCCCAGGTATGGACCCACAATTCTATAATCAAATAATCTTTGAGAAAGCAGGAAAAAATACCCAGTGGAAAAAAGACAGTCTCTTCCATAAAAGGTGCTGGGAAGATTGGACAGCAATATATAGAAGAAGAAAACTTGGCCACTCTCTTACACCATACACAAAGATAAACTTGAAATGTTTTGTTTTGTTTTAGTCTTGCAGGGATTCAGAGTTTCTTGATTATATGATGTGAAAATTAGTGAAAGGAAAAAACATTTAAAATGAACTTGGGAGGCCAGCAGGGGGAGCCCTGACACTTTATAGCTAGTCCTCAATTGCAGACACAAGAGGCACTGACCCTGCAAGGGGATACCCCTGTACTACCCTAGTAAATGAAGGAAAGGTTTACCTCCTCTGGCAACTGCCCAGCCACTGAGACACTGACAGGACTCAGCCAATGAAAAGCCACTGTACTTCAAACTCATTGTTTACTGCAATGGAGATTTTGTTTGTAATAGCCCTCCTAATTCCCCCTTTTCCTCTATAAAAGAGAACATTGCTCTCGTTTTTT
>CM053609.1:16955876-16971147 GCA_028646535.1 Procyon lotor | reverse complement strand
TTTTTTTTTTTTTTTTTTTGGTGAGTTTTTCTGCCTCATCATTTTGTCAAGGTAAGAGTAGATGGGTGAGAGAGAATGATTCTCTGGAGTTCCACAGTTTTCACTGATTGATTAACTAGGTCTTGGCTGAATATTCCCGCCGATCTTCTGGGGGAGGGGTCCATTGCCGTGGTTCTCAAATGTCTTTGCCAGAGGTGGAATTGCACCGCCCTTGCCAGGGGATAGGCCAAGCACTTTGCTCAGGTTCACTCTCGGGAGTCTTTTATCCCTGAGTGCTTTCCATTCCGCTCAGGAGCCTGGGAATGAAAATGGCAGCCTCCCAGTCTCCAGCCCAGAGGAGCCTAGTGCTGGGTGCCATGCTCCTCCACACGCCCTCATAAGAAAGCGGTCAATCACTCCCATCTCCCTTGTCTGTGGCCTGCGTTCTGTGCTCAGCTAGCCCATGGCGGAGTGCCTCTATCTGTGGAATGTGCAATCCCGGCTGGAGTCCCCAAACCAGCAGATTCCTGCTGCCCACTCCCGCACCGCTCCTCCTGGAGGAGGAAGGAGGGAGTGTCTCTGGAGCTGCCTCTTGTGGGATCCCCACTGAAGTGCAACAGTCCAACCATGTCTCAATTCATATAGTCCAAGGTAAGCCTAAATGGCATGGCCTTGTGCGGCTCCTTCTCTGCCACTGGCTTCTCCACTCCAATACCTGGGAGCTCTGCCACACTCAGGCTCCCCTGGTCCCTCAGTGACCCCACAGGTCCTAAAACCATACTGTTCCTGCGAGGGCTGAACCCCAAGTTAGCCTCTGGAGCTATGTCCCTCAGTGGAGCAGACTAAAAGTTCCGGATTTTGTGCTCCGTGGCTCTGTGCCTGCTGGGAGCCAGCCCCTCCCCCTGGGGTCTCTCTTTCTGTCACTTTGGATTCACTTTTTCCATACGTCCTACTTTTCTGAAAGTGGTCAATTTTCTGCCCCTAGAATTGCTGTTCTTATTCTCCTTTCTCTCCTGTTGTGTTTGCTGGCTTTTAGAGTGATTTTCTGCCTCTTTAGCTGAACTTCTGAGAACCAATGCTTTCTCTGTCTCCTACACCTCTGCCATCTTGCCCCTCCTCTCATTTACTACATTTCTGCCACTATAAGATATTCTGTCATCATCTCGTATATTTTATGTGTCAATTCTATAATTGGCCATTTCTCCAAGGACTCTGCTTCCTTTCATTGGAGAAGGGTTTTAAAACCCCAAATCTGGGTGGAAGGTGTATTCATAGCTACTGGGGCATCTCTGTTTGTTTTGGCTGCTGTGACAAAATACCACAGACTAGGTGATTTATAAACAATAGAAATTTATTTCCTACAGTTCTGGAGGCTAGAAGTCTGACAACAGGGTGCAACCATGTTTGCATTCTGGTGAATGCCCTTTTTTGAGTGGCTAACTACCAACTGACTCACTGCGCCTTTACATAGTGTTACATAGGGTTACATAGGGTTAGATTTCTCTCTGGGGTCTCTTTCATATGGCACTAATACTATTTATGAGAGCTCTATCCTCACAACCTGAGAAATCCTAAATTCACCACCTACTAACACCATCACATTGGGCTTTAGGATTTCAATAAATGGTTTCTTGTCAGACACAAGCATTCAGACCATAGCAACTTGAAATAGAAAATTTCAAATACATTAAGAGTATTTATGAACAAAACTATAGTTCATTGTATAAACAATGATAAAGTTTTGAATGTTTCTCTTTGAGGTCAGGGACAAGACAAAGATATACATTACACCACCCTTATTCAATACTGTACTGGAGGTTGTATGCCCTGTTAAAAGACAAAAGAGAAATAAAAAGTAAGAATAGTGGAAATTAAAATGGTGAATTTTTACAATTTGCAGATTGTTTACATAGAAGCACAAAATAATCTACAAATGATTTTGATTTTAAGATTTTATTTATTTATTTGAGAGAGAGAGAGGGAGAGAGAGAGAGAGATTATTTGATTGATTGATTGATTGATTGATTGATTCCTGGGGAGGAGGAGCAGACAGAGAAGGACAAGCAGGATCTGCACTAAGCATGGAACCCAACTCAGGACTCAATCCCATGACCCTGAGATTATGGCCTGACCTGAGCTGATATCAAAAGTCAGCTCCTTAACCAACTGAGTCATCCAGGCACCCCCAAATGATTTTGATTTTAGCAAGTCTGCTGATAAAAAGGTCAATATAATATGTCAATTCCATTTCTACTGCATTTCTAAACATCACCAGCAAATAATCTAAAAAAACAAAACAAAACAAAACAAAACAAAACAAAACAAAAAACCCCAACATTTAAAAAGCAACTTAAGGAGCAACTGGGTAGCTCAGTCGGTTAAGAGACTGCCTTCAGCTTAGGTCATGATTCCAGGGATCTGGGATTGAGCCCCACATCAGGCTCCATGCTCAGTGGGGAAACTGCTTCAGAGAGAAGTCCCTCTGTTTGTGCTCTCTCTCTCACAAATAAATAAATAAATATTTTCCCTCAAATGGATATCTATTTTTCCCCAAATATGTTTATTTTATTTTTTCAATGTTACAAGATTTATTGTTCATGCACCACATCCAGTGCTTGATATCTATTTTTAATATGTTAGTCACCATAAAATACATCATTAGTTTTTGATGCAGTGTTCCAAGATTCATTGTTTCTGTACAACACCTAGTGCTCCATGCAATATGGACCCTCCTTAATGCCCACCACCAGGCTCACCCATTCCCCACCCCCAACTCCCGTCTAAAACCCTCAGTTTGTTTCTCAGAGTCCATAGTCTCTCATGGTTCGCCTCCCGCTCCAAGTTCCCCCAATTCACTTTTACTTTCCTTCTCCTAATGTCCTCCATGTTATTCCTTATGTTCCACAAGTAATTGAAACCATATGATAATTGACCTTCTCTGCTTGACTTACTTCACTCAGCATAATCTCCTCCAGTCCTGTCCATATTGATGCAAAGTTGGGAATTCATCCCTTCTGATCTTTCTTTGGAGGCATAATATTCCATTTTATATGTGGACTGTATCTTCTTTATCCATTCATCTGTTGAAGGACATCTTGGATCATTCCACAGTTTGGCTACTGTGGCCATTGCTGCTATGAACATTGGGGTGCATATGGCCCTTCTTTTCATTACATCTGTATCTTTGGGGTAAATACCCAGTAGTTTAATTGCAGGGTCATAAAGTAGCTCTATTTTTAATTTTTTGAGGAATCTCCACACTGTTTTCCAAAGTGGCTACACCAACGTGCATTCCCACCAACAGTGGAAGAAGGTTCCCCTTTCCTCACATCCTCTCCAACATTTGTTATTTCTTGCCTTGTTAATCTTTGCCATTCTAACTGGTGTGAGGTAGTATCTCAATGTAGTTTTGATTTGAATCTCCCTGATGGCTAATGATGATGAGCATTATAAATAAAATTTTCAATAAAAAAGCAACTTAAAGTGAAAATAATTTTACAACAGTACCAATCACATAAAATTTCCTATGAATAAATCTAATTAAAAATAAAAACATTACTGAGGAAAATTTAAAAGACTTAAGTAAATGGCACTGTATACTCTCAGGTAGATTGGACAATTCAATGCTGTTAATATGTTAATCTCCTTTGCCTTGAAAATTGATCTGTGGAGTGAATGCAATACAGTCAAAATGCAAGGATATTTCTCAGTTAGGATTCTTAAACTTATGTAAAATAAATAGAATGCAGAAGCCAGAGAAGTCTTGATTAAATAACAATGACAGAATATAGTAGAGAATTTATACTACTATATATCAGTAACTATTATAAATCATTAATTAATTGTGGTTACTGGCACAAAGAAAACAATAGGGTATTAGAATAGAAAAGCAATAAACAACCTATAAATTTTCAGCCACATGATTTACAACAAAAAAATGTATGAGATTCAGTGGAAAACATTAATGATGATTATTTCGATAAATAATGCTATGTCAAGTGGATAACGATATGTAATAAAAAAAATAGATCTTGCTTACCTCACACCCAACACAAACGTTAATTTGGAGTGGATCATAAGCCTGAATGTGAAAGGTAAAAAACAATATAATTATTTGAGGAAACACAGGAAAGTATCTGTATGACTTAACAGCAGGAAGATTTCTCAGATAAGACAAAAAATAAGAACTATGAAAAATAAAAGATAAATTTAACTTTATCAAAGTCAAGAATCTCCATTTAGGAGGGGCAAGATGGCAGAGAATTAGGAGACAATGTTTCAACCTGTCCCCTATAGTGAGCGAAATATCTACCAGAACACTCTGAACACCCATGAAATCAGCCTGAGATGTAAGATTATTCACTTCTGGATCTCTATAGGGGCAGAAGGCAACAGTGGGAAGGTAAGTGGAGTGGGATCACTCGGTCAAATATTAGAGGATTAACAGAAGACGGAGGGAGCTTCCAGAAGTGACCCAAGGAAAGTAATACCCCAAATGCAAGTGCCCTGTGATTGGGAACCAGCATTAACTTAGAGTCTGCTTAAAAACACTCAAAACCAGCAAAAGATATTAAAGGGCAACTAGTGGAATTGAGTGATCATGGGCAAAGGCTTAAGCCCATGTTCCCAGGAAGGACACTACCATGTGTGACCACCCATGTCAGAGAGAAACCAGTGGGGATCTAGTCCATGGCCCATGAGCCTGTGGCTTTCCACTACTTGCACCACTGCTTGGGTTGGGCGCACTCCCGGAAGTGCCTAAGAGAGCCTGATATGAGTGCCAGCTGGTGGTCTCTAGGACCTTGGGCTGTCCCTCTCCCACTGTGGGGTCTGAGCAATCAGCCCATGCCTGAGAGAACACTACCTGATCTCAGGCAGGAATCCTTCTGAGGCCAGCATCACCCCTGGATTCAGAGCTCACCTTGCTTGGGCCTGGACCCAGGAGAGCAGTCCTGGCAATGGCAGCCAATGGAAGTGAGTTTCCTAGACCAATATCGCTCATGGTTTTAGTAGCATGGGGGAGCAGAGACCAGTGGGGGCCTCAGGTGACCACTGGGGTTGTAGCTGGTGTGCTCACTGCCTGTTGGAAGCTGTGGTGTGCAGCGGAGTTTGCAGAGCAGGAGTCTGTGTTCTGGACATGAAGAAGGGACAGACTGAGGGCTTCTCTCTGAGGCAGAGGACTAGATACAGGCAGATTCTTTGCTAAGATCCTCCAAAAAGCCACAAAACCACAAAAGAACAAAAACTTCCAGAGAGCAAAGGCCTGAAAGACCAGATTCCACAGATCCCAGCCCCTTGATAGCTGGCAGGGTGACTCAACCCAAGCAAGAATGACTCAAAACCAAAATGGCAGGCCTGTCCCCCAGAAGAAAAGCCAAAAGCAATGGGACTATAACCACAGGGTCCCCATTAAACTGTAAAACCCCAACATCAGGGGAAAACAATATATTAAGCTCCTGATATTGCCCTAAAACATGTATATTCTATAGATACAAGTTACTGGGTTTTTTTAATTAATTCTCATGATTCTTGTTCTTTTAATTTTTTAAAATTCCTTAGCATTACAACTAGAGGCTTAATACCACAATACATCCAGGAAGAGCAAAATTACCTTCCTCAACTACATTGGGGATTTATAATTCCCTTCCCATCTTATTCTCTGCCAGTGTTTCTGTGTATTTGTTTTTATTCTGGTATCATACATATCTTATTCCTGGGATTCATTCTAGCTGGGTTCTTTTTTTTTTTTTTCCTTATTTACTTTCATAAGTCTTTTTGTTTGTTCGTGTTTGTTTATATACCTTATAAATCTTATGTTTGGGGCTCATTTTGGCTAGGATTTCTTTTCTCTTTCTCTCTCTCTCTTTTTTCTTTTTCCTTCCTGTTTGACAGTGAATTCCAAATGCTCTGCAACTTACCAGGGTGCACCTTGCCTGGATTATGGTTGATATATTCAGCTATACATCCCCTCAACTAGTTCTCATCAGAATGACTAGGAAGAGGAACACCCAACAGAGGAAAAACCCAGCGACTGCGCCCTCTCCCTCAGAAAAGGAGAGGTGGAAAAGCATTCCATGTTCCTGGATTGGAAGAATAAACATTGTTAAAATGTCTATGCTGCCTAGAGCAATCTATCTTTTCAATTTCCCAATCAAAATTCTACTGGTATTTTTCAAAGAGCTGGAACAACCAAACCGAAAATTTGTATGGAAACAGAAAACAATCTTCTTGAAAAAGAAAACAAAGCTGTCCAATTTCCCCAGCACCATTTATTGAAGTCTTTTTTCTGTCTTTTTTCCACTGGATATTTTTTCCTGTTTTGTCAAAGATTATTTGACCATAGAGTTGCGGGTCCATATCTAGACTCTTTATTCTGTTCCACTAGTCCATGTGTCTGTTTTTGTGCCAGCCCCATGCTGTCTTGGTGATCACCGCTCTGTAGTAAAACTTGAAATCAGGCAATGTGATGTCTCCAGCTTTGTTTTTCTTTTTCAGCATTTCCTTAGCAATTCTGGGTCTTTTCAGTTCAATACAATTTTTTCCCCAAATATGTTTATTTTTTCAGTGTTACAAGATTAATTGTTCATGCACCACACCCAGTGCTCCATGCAATATGTGCCCTCCTCAATACCCACCACCAGGCTCGGCCAACCTGCCACCCAGTTCCGTACAAATTTTAAGATTGTTTGTTCCAGCGCTTTGAAAAAAGCCAGTGTGGAATTTTGATCAGGATGGCATTGAAAGTATAGATTACTCTGGGTAGTATAGACATTTAACAATGTTTATTCTTCCAATCCATAAGCATGGAATGCTTTTCCACCTTTTTGTGTCTTCTTCAATTTCGTTCATAAGTGCCATGTATTTTTTCAGTGTTACAAGATTCATTGTTCACACCCAGTGCTCCATGCAATATGTGCTCTCCTCAATATCCACCAATGTTCTAATAGGGAGTTTACATCTTTGACTTAGCCTTCACTAACTGCCTTTCAGAACCTCAAGTTCATCCATAAGTGATAGATTTTGCACAACTTTTCCTTGATATGCGCATAACCTTATACCTGAACGTGGACTTCTACATCCCAGAAATTTATTACAGATTTTCAAAGAATTGTATGAACATTTTCATCTTACGGCTTTAATTTAGAAGTTTTTGATCAGTCTCTCTTTCATTTGTCCCCAAACTGAAAATTGCTTCAGGCAGCTGAAGTTAATTGCCTCTCATTGCTTTCGATAAATGCCCCAGGGAAAAGACTAGCAAGGTGATCTTCAATTCAGGTTAAATGAGGGCAAATACTGGAATTGGGGGTTTAGTGGGAGCTGCCAGATGGGTCAAATAATGACAATTCTCTGGAAAAGGAGCTTTAAGGGGGACTATACTGGTGTACTCCCTATAGCCTTTGTTTTTCAGAGCTACTGTAGTAGTAAAGCTGTTTCCAAGGCTACTACAGAGCTGAGAGAGAGAGTGGGATGGAAATAGGGCATATTAAATGCCACAATGCTCACTGTTCTTGAGATGATATTCATCCATGTTTTTCAATAAACACTCCTCAGATTGTTCCAAGCCTGGATTGATTGACTTTTGACAAATTTTTTTGTTTGTTTTATTGTTGGGTTTTTTTGAAAAATAGGTTTCTAGGAAGTTTTCACCCCACCATTCTTGAAGTGTTCCTGTCCCTACAATTTTTAACCATAAAAGAAAATGATGAATTTTTTTTGGCTAAATTTGCTTTATGGTGACCTTTATAGAAGCTGGAGACATTACATTAAAGGCATTTCAGTGAAATGCAGAATGAATTGTTATCAGGGAGTTTAAAGTACAGTTAGTATATAAAAATTATATAAGTAAAACTCTTAGAGCAAAACATAAAACTATTTGTAATCTGTTTGCAAACAAAACAAAACAAACAACAACAAACAAACAAAAACAATAAAAAAAATACCTAGGGCTTTGGAGAGCAAAAGGACCATGAAGACAAAAGCAAAATAAATTGTTTAACAAGGAACAGAGTGCTGTGGTCTGAGACAATCACCTCTAGATAGAATATGAATGATAAGCATTTATATTCACCTTTAATTTTTTAATATTCTTCATTTTTATGTTTCGAATTTGCATAGAAATTGTAGAGGTAGAGGAGACTTCTCATATAATGCGCACTAAGATTTTTTCTATTATTATATTGGTATGATACATTTGTTACTACTGATGATCTAATATGGATAAATTATTAATATTTAAAGCTCATACTTTATTTAGATTCACTCAATTATTATCTAATATTTTTTTTTTCCTGTTTCAAGATCCCAACCAAAATGAAAGATTAGTTGCCATGTTACCTCATAATTAGCTGACTTATCTCCTTAGGCTTCTTTTGGCTACGATAGCTTCTCTGACTTATTGTGTTTTTTATGATCTTGAGAGTAGTCAGGAAATTTGTAGAATGTCCCTCTATTTAGATTTGTCTGATGTGTTTTCAATGCTAGATTGCAGATGTGTGTTTGGAGGAGGAAGAATAGAGGGTAAATTGTCATTTTTATCATATCATATCAAGGGTACAAACTATTAACAAGACTTATCATTGTTGCTGTTCACCTGACTGAAGTAGTGTTCGTCAGAATTTTCCAAATAAAATAACTTTTTTCCACCTTTCTATACTGTAGTTTTTGGGAAGAAATCACTAGGTATAGCCCACACATAAGGAATGGGGAGTTATGCTATGCTTCCTTGAGAATGAAATATCTACATAGAATTTTGGAATTCTTCTACAGAGGAGATTTGTCTCTTCTTCCTTCTAATTTATTTGTTTAACAATCTATTTTTAAGATTTTATTTATTTATTTAAGAGACAGGGAAAGCACCACCCAGGGACATGGGGGAGGTGCAGAGGGAGAGGGAAGCAGGCTCCCCTCTGAGCAGGGACCTTTATACAGGGCTCCATCCCAGGACTATGGGATCATGACCTGAGCTGAAGACAGATGCTTAACCAACTGAGCCACCCAAATTCTCTTTAGCAATTATTTTTATCAATGTGAACTCAAAGATATTTATGTTATACTGTGGGTTATAATCCAATACTATAGTATTATTATGTTGCCAAAATTCTTCCAGCTTTGACCAGTGGGAGCCCATTTTGCCTGTTCTTGTGTCACTTTAACATACCACTACCATTATGGCTTTTGGGGTGTATGTGGATTTTTTGCATTTTCTTACCTTCTTTTATTACAGGATGTTTTAGGCTCATCTTGTACATTCCTGTCCCAATCTTAAAATCAGGCACTTCTTCAAAGGCTCAGGATCCTTTTCCTGGAAAATGACATTAGAACCCAAGTTCTCTGTGGCAGGTATACTGTTGCTACTAGAGTGTCTAACTCCACTCAGGCTACTCTAACAAAATACCACAGACTTGGTGACTTATAAACAATAGAAATTGAATTCTTATAGTTTTAGAGGTTGGAAGTCGAAGATCAAGGTGCAGAAGATTTAGTTTGGTGGAGACCTGCTTCCAGTTTGCAGACTGATGACTTTATGCTGTGTCTACACATGGTGGAATGAGCTAGGGAACTCTGAAGGGTTCCTTTTCTAAGAACACTAATTCCACTCATGGGGGCTCTACCTTCATAACCTACACACCTCCCAAGGACCCCACCTCCCAATCTTATTACATTAGGCATTAGGATTTCTGTATATGGATTTGGAAGAGACACGAACATACAGTCCATATCATTTTTTTAGGACATCTGAGCTGACATATAAGAAAATACATGTGTATATGCTAAACCATGTATTTGCATGGTTAATATTCAAAATACCTATAAATATTTTCATATGTACCATTTAGTAACATAATTTGAGTTACAATGATGAGCCAATGGTAATCATTTACTACATGGAATAATATTATATTCTCCTTCCCTTTCTTATCTATAAACTTCCACTCCTATATTGTGAAATCTGGCTCCCAGTTGCTTAATTCTTTAAGTACACATATAAAGCAATATCTGAATTGTCAACTGACACCATTGTATGAAACTACTTTATCAACTAGAGTACTGTGCTTCTGTACATTTACTTTCCCCCAATATATAGATACTATCACATCTTTAATATACAAGCAGATATTAAACAAAAATGTACAAATGCCAAAGACCTCAAAATCAAATTGACCAGGAAAAAAAGTAGCTGAAACTGAAGTAGACTGCCTCCTCCTAAGACGTCAGACCAGATGTACATTTACTTTTGTCATTAGCATACAGAATTCAGTGATATCCAAAGTTAGTTAGGTAAGCACCGTAATACTCCACCTCTTTCAAGAAAGTTCTTTCATACATATATAATGCAGCTTGATTCTTCTGCCACATTCTGTATTCCATTGTGGGATTTCCCTAACATTCTGATTCTCACATTCTAACTTAAAAATTCATACATTATAAAAATGCATTCATAATGAATTTCATACATGATTAAAATTTTATACAATTGTTTTGTAAAATTCCATGTAGTTTGACAAATGCATAGCATCATGTAGCAACTATTACAGTATCACACAGAGCAGGTTTACTGCCCTATAAATCCATTGTATTTCACCTACTTAACTGTCACCCCTACCACAGAAATTTGTCAACCACTGATCATTTTACTGTTTTCACAGTTTTGTCTTTCCAGAACGTCATATAGTAGGAATCATACAGGAAAAAGTCTTTTAGAATGACTTATTTCATTTCACAATATGCATTTGAGATTCATAAAAAAAAAAAGATTCATCTAAGGGGTGCCTGGGTGGCTCAGTTGGTCAAAACCTCTGCTTTGGCTCAGGTTATAATCTCAGGGTCCTGGGATTGAGCCCCAAATCGGACCTCACTTATGTGTGGAGCATAAGGAAAAACATGGAGGACATTGTGAGAAGGAAAGGAAGGGTGAAAGGGGGGAAATTGGAGATAGATGAACCATGGGAGACTGTGGACCCTGAGCAACAAACGGAGGGTTTTGGAGGGGAGGGGGTGGGCGTTGGGCAAGCCTGGTTGTGGGCATTAAGGAGGGCACGTATTGCATGGAGCACTGGGTGTGGTGCAGGAACAATAAATCTTGTAACACTGAAAAAAGAAAAGTATTTGGGAAAAAAAAAAGGATTCCTCTAAGCCTTTTTGTGGCTTAGATGGCTTTTTGTGGCTTATTCCTTTATATTATTGAGTAGTATTCTATGGTATGAATGTATCAGCTTGATTATTTGCCCAGTCAAAAGTATCATATTTAATTCCACTTTAGGCAATTATGAATATAGCTTCCATAAATATTTGCACACAGATTTTTGTGTGAACATTAATTTTTCAAGTCTACTGGGTAAAAACATAGGAGTGTGATATGTAAGACTATGTTTCACATTGTAAGAAACTCAAAATGTCTTCCAAAGAAGCTGTACCAATTTACATTTCCACCATACAAGAATTCGTGCTGGTCCACAAACTTGCTAACAATTACTATTATTTGAGGGGGGGGTCCAACCATTCTAATATGTGCATTGCTATCTTTTTGTTGTTTTAATTTGCCTTTCCTTAAAAACAAATGATGTTGAGTATTTTCTCATATACTTATCTGCCATCTGTATAACTTTTTTTTTCTCCCAGATTTGTGTGTAAATATCTTCTACCCATGTTCAAATTGGGTAATCTTATTTCTTACAGTTAAGTTGAACTTATTTGTACATTTTGGATATAAATCTTTTATCAGATATTTCCCCCAAATATTTCCCCCAGCCTATCATTTGTTTTATATATATGTCAGTATCTTTCTTATTTTTTCCCCAAAATTCATTTATTTACTTTCTTCAGTGTTACAAGATTAATTGTTCATGCACCATACACAGTGCTCCATACAATACATGCCCTCCTCAATACCCACCACCAGGCTCGCCCAAACCCACACCTCCTCCCCTTCAAAACCCTGTTTGTTGCTCAGAGTCCACAGTCTCTCATGGTTCATCGCCCCCTCTGACTTCCCCCCATTCACCCTTCCCTTCCTTCCTACAATGCCCTCCATGTTTTTCCTTAAGCTCCACACATAAATGAAACCATAAGATAATTGACTCTCTCCACTTGACTTATTTCCCTCTGCATAATCTCTTCTAGTCCCTCCATGTTGATACAAAAGTTGGGTATTCATCCTTTCTGATGAAGGCATAATAGTCCACTGTGTATATGTACCATATTTTTTTGATCCATTCATCTGTTGAAGGGCATTTTGGTTCTTTCCACAGTTTGCCAATTGTGGCCATTGCTGCTATGAACATTGGGGTACATGTCACCCTTCTTTGTATTACATCTCCTTTGGGGTAAATACCCCGTGCTCCGATTGCATGGTCATAGTGTAGTTCTATATTTAATTTCTTGAGGAATCTCCACATTGTTTTCCAAAGTGGCTGCACCAACTTGCATTCCCACCAACAGTGGAAGAGGGTTCCCCTTTCTCCACATCCCCTCGAACCTTTGTTGTTTACTGTCTTGTTGATTTTGGCCATTCTGACTGGTGTAAGGTGGTATTTCAGTGTGGTTTTGATTTGAATCTCCCTGATGGCTAATAATGATGAACATTTTTTCATGTGTCTTTTGGCCATTTGCATGTCTTCTTTAGAGAAGTGTCTGTTCATGTCTTCTGCCCATTTTTTGACATGATTATCTGTTTTTTGAGTGTTGAATTTGAGGAGTTCGTTATAGATCTTTGATATCAGCCTTTTGTCTGTAGTGTCATTTGAGAATATTTTCTCCCATTCCCTGGGTTGCCTGTTTGTTTTATTGACTGTTTTTGTCGTGGTGCGGAAGCATTTTATCTTGATGAAGTCCAAAAGTTCATTTATGCTTTTGTTTCCTTTGCCTTTGGAGAAATGTTCTGAAAGAAGTTGCTGTGGCTGATGTCGAAGAGGTTACTGCCTATGTTCTTCTTTTTTTGACAGATGGATAGATTCCTGCCTAACGTTGAGGTCTTTTTTCCATTTCAAGTTTATCTTCGTGTACAGTATAAGAAAATGGTCAAGTATAATTCTTCTCCATATAGCTGTCCGATTTTCCCAGCAACTTTATTGAAGAGACTGTCTTTTTTCCACTGGATATTTTTTCCTGTTTTGTCAAAGATTATTTGACCATAGAGTTACGGGTTCATATCTGGGCCCTCTATTCTGTTCCACTGGTCTATGTGTCTGTTTTTGTGCCAGTACCATGCTATCTTGGTGGTGAACACTTTGTAGTAAACTTGAAATCAAGCAATGTGATGTCTCCAGCTTTGTTTTTCTTTTTCAACATTTCCTTAGCAATTCGGGGTCTTTTCTGGTTCCATGCAAATTTTAGGATTGTTTGTTCCAGTCCTTTGAAGAAAACCTGTGGAATTTTGATCGGGATGGTATTGAAAGTATAGATTGCCTTGGGCTGTATAGGCATTTTAACAATGTTCATTCTTCTGATCCAGCTTTTTGTGTCTTCTTCAATTTCTTTCATGAGTGTTTTGTAGTTCCTCGAGTACAGATCCTTTATCTCTTTGGTTAGGTTTATTCCCAGGAATCTTGGTTCTAGGTGCTACAGTAAATGGAATCTATTATCTAATTTCCCTATCAATATTTTCATTTTTAGTGTATAGGAAAGAAATTGATTTCTGTGTGTTGATTTTGTATCTTGGCACATTACTGAATTGCTGTATGAGTTCTAGTAGTTTGGGAGTGGAGTCTTTGGGGTTCTCCATATAAAGTATCATGTCATCTGTGAAGAGAGAGAGGTTGACTTCTTCATTACCAATTTGAATACATTTATTTCTTTTGGTTTTCTGATTGCTGTTGCAAGCACTTCTAGCACTATGTTGAACAAGAGTGGTGAGGGTGGGCATCCTTGTCGTGTTCCTGATCTCAAAGGGAAAACTGTCAGCTTTTCCCCGTTGAGAATGATATCTGCTGTGGGCTTTTCAAAAATAGACTTTATGAAGTTGAGGAATGTTTCTTCATTCCCTAGACTTTGAAGAGTTTTAATCAGGAACAGATGCTAAATTTCGTCAAATGCTTTTTCTGCATCAAATGAGAGGACCGTGTAGTTCTTCTCTCTTCTCTTATTGATTTGTTCTATCACATTAATTGATTTGTCAGTGTTGAACCACCCTTGCATCCCAGGGATAAATCCCTCCTGGTCATGTTGAATAATCTTTTGATTGTGCTGTTGGATCCTATTAGCTAGGATCTTGTTGAGAATCTTGGCATCCATATTCATCAGAGATATTGGTCTGAAATTCTCCTTTTGGATGGTGTTGTTGCCTGATTTGGGGATTAGGGTAATGCTGGCTTCATAGAAAAAGTCTGGAAGTTTTCCTTCTGTTTCTAACTTTTGGAACAGTTTCAGGAGAATAGGTATTATTTCTTCCTTGAAAGTTTGGTAGAATTCCCCAGGGAATTCGTCTGGTCCAGGACTCTTGTTTTTTGGGAGGTTTTTGATCACTGCTTCAATCTCATTACTAAATATTCAGGTTTTCAATTTCTTCCTGTTTCAGTCTTGGAAGATTATGGGTTTCCAGGAATGCATCCATTTCTTCTAGGTTGTTTAACTTATTGGCATATAGCTGTTGATAATAATTTCTGATGATTGTTTATATTTCCTTTGGATTAGTCGTGATCTCTCCCCTTTCATTCATAATTTTGTTCATTATGGTCCTCTCTCTTTTCTTTTGGATTACTTTGGCCAGTGGCTTATCAATCTTATTGATTCTTTCAAAGAACCAACCTCTGGATTCTTTGATGAATTCTACTGTTTCTCTAGTTTCTAACTCGTTGATCTCTGCTCTAATTTTATTTCCCTTCTTGTGCATGGGTTGGCTTAATTTGTTGTGTCTTTTACAAAGCTTTTTTATTACAAGAAACCATAATTCATCAATTTATTTTTTAATTTATTATTGTTTTTATTATTTGGTCATGGGTCATGCTTGTAATGTTGTTTGTGGGTGTTCAGAATGACTTAGTAGATATCCAGTTATATTCTGGGGACTGGTTGAAATTGAGTCCCCCACTCTTCTGCCATCTTGCCTCACTTAGAATCAGTCAATCAGTTTACACTTTCAGTGCCAGCCTTATTAAAATACCATTGGCATTTTTCAAATACCTAGACAAGCTATCCTAAAATTTTTATGGAACTAGAAAAGACCTAATTGTCAAGGGGGTGATGAAAAAGTAAAACATGCTGGGGGATCTATGAAAAACCCACAGCAAATATCATTCTCAATGGAGAAAAGCTCTCAGCATTTCCCCTGAGATCAGGAACACGGCAGGGATGCCCA
>CM053609.1:16925378-16942239 GCA_028646535.1 Procyon lotor | reverse complement strand
TGCGGGTCCATATCTGGGCTCTCTATTCTGTTCCACTGGTCTATGTGTCTGTTTTTGTGCCAGTACCATGCTGTCTTGGTGATCACCCCTTGTAGTAAAGCTTGACATCGGGCAATGTGATGCCCCCAGCTTGGTTTTTCTTTTTCAGCATTTGCTTAGCAATTCGGGGTCTTTTCTAGTTCCATATAAATTTTAGGATTGTTTGTTCCAGGCTTTTGAAGAAATCCAGTGGAATTTTGATTGGGATGGCATTGAAAGTATAAATTGCTCTGGAACATGGAATGCTTGTCCACCTTTTTGTGTCTTCTTCAATTTCTTTCATGAGCGTTTTGTAGTTCTTCAAGTACAGATCCTTCACCTCTTTCGTTAGGTTTCTTCCCAGGTATCTTATGGTTTTTGGTGCTATCGTAAATGGAATAGATTCCCTAATTTCTCTTTCCACAGTTTTATTGTTAGTGTATAGGAAAGCAACTGATTACTATGCATTGATTTTGTATCCTGCCACATTGCTGCATTGCTGTATGAGTTCTAGTAGTTAGGGGGTGGAGTCTTTTGGGTTTTCCATATAGAGTAACATGTCCTCTGTGAAGAGAGAAAATTTAACTTCTGCACAGCGAAGGAAACAGTCAACAAAACAAACAGGTAACCCACAGAATGGAAGAAGATATTCACAAATGACACTACAGACAAAGGTCCGACATCCAAGATCTATAAAGAACTCCTCAAACTCAACACTCACAAAACCAATAATTACATCAAAAGATGGCCAGAAGACATGAACAGACATTTCTCCAAAGAAGACATGGCTAACAGACACATGAAAAAATGTTCATCGTCTTTAGCCATCAGGGAGATTCAAATCAAAACCACACTGAGATACCACCTTACACCAGTTAGAATGGCCAAAATCAACAGGACAGTAAACATCAAATGTTGGAGAAGGTGTGGATAAAGGGGCACCCTCCTACACTGTTGGTGGGATTGCAAGCTGGTGCAGCCACTTTGGAAAACAGTCTGGAGATTCCTCAAGAAATTAAAAATAGAGCTACCTTTTGACCCTGCCATCGCACTACTGGGTATTTACCCCAAAGAAGCAGATGCATTACAAAGGAGGGCCACATGTACCTCAATGTTCATAGCATCAATGACCACAATTGCCAAACTGTGGAAAGAACCAAAATGCCCTTCAACAGATGAATGGATAAAGAAGATATGGTCCGTATATACAATGGAATATTATGTTTCTATTAGAAAGGATGAATATCCAACTTTTGGATCAACATGGATGGGACTGGAAGAGATTATGCAGAGTGAAATAAGTCAAGCAGAGAGAGCCAATTACCTTATGGTCTAATTCTTTATCAAACCATTACACCCCGAGGAGGATATGCAACATGATATGTCCATTTAATGTGACGTTTCTTTGCTCATTGTTGGATAAAATGGGTTCTAAATGTTTTTAATTAAAAAATTAACTAGTGTGGTGTATAAACAATGAATCTTGGAACACTGAAAAAAATAAAATTAAATGAAAAAAAATTAACTTGGAAGTCGACATTAATACATTTTTTTCTGTTCATTTTATCATATTTTGGGTATTATCATCTAATTCCAGGCAAGAAAAACACAGTCTAGGGTAAGACACTATTCCTTTGAGGATGCATTTGTAATTTCTGGTGCTACATGAATTTCAGTGCATTGTTTGCCAATTATGTGAGAGGCCTTCTCCATGATATATCTTGATCTTAGCCATCTGAAATTTCTACTCTTTTTCTGGCACACAGAAGTGTAATTATTGGCACTTTATGTCTCATAGAGAGTGAAAGGAATATGTTGCTGGTCATCCATCTCTGCATTGCTGTAGTTCTCCATTGTTTTCTCATTTCATAGACTTAAGTGTCTCCAAATAGGAAGTACACAAGGATATCCACTTGCTGGTTCTTTTTCTTTCTTTCTTTTTTTTTTTTTTTTCCACTTGCTGGTTCTAATAACTTTCAAATTCTACAGGACGGTTCTTCTTTTTTTTATTTTTTAATTTTATTTATTTATTTATTTATTTTAGTGTTACAAGATTTATTGTTTTGCACCACAGCCAGTGCTCCATGCTCCATGCAAGGATGGTTTTTCTGATAGGTATTAACATATCTCATGTTAATGAACCCTTTACATATTTTTTCTTTTTTAAAAAAAATCAAAAATGCAACATAAAACACATAATTAGTTTTCGAAGTAATGTTCAATGATTCATTATTTGCATATAGCACCCAGTGCTCATCACATTAAATGTCCCCCTTAATGCCCATTACCCAGTTATCCCATCCTACCACTCACATCCCTTTCCACAACCCTCTGATTTTTTCCTATAATCCAGAGACTTTTGTGGTTGGTCTCCCACTCTGATTTTTTCTCATTCAATTTTCCCTTCTTTCCTCTATGATCCTGTGCACTATTCCTTATATTTCACATATGAGTGAAACAATATGATAATTGTCTTTCTTTGATTGACTTATTTCACTTAGCATAATCTCCTCCAGTCCCATCCATGTCAATGTAAATGGTGGGTATTCATCTTTTCAGATGGCTGAGTAATATTCCCTTATATCCATCAACCACATCTTTATCCATTAACCTGTTGAAGGACATCTTAGCTCCTTCCACAGTTTGGATATTGTGAACATAGCTGCTATGAACATCTAGGTGCATGTGTCCCTTCTCATCACTACATCTGTATCTTTGGGATAAATACCCAGTGGTGCATTTGCTGTTTTGTAGGGTATCTCTATTTTCAACATTTTGAAGAGCATCCATACTGTTTTCCAGAGTGGCTGTACCAGCTTGCATTCCCACCAACAATGTAAGAGGGTTCCCCTTTCTCTGCATCTTCACCAACATCTGTCATTTCCTGACTTGTTAATTTTAGCCATTCTGACTGGTGTGTGGTGTTATCTCATTGTGGTTTTGATTTGCAGTTCCCTATGCCAAGTGATATTGAGCATTTTTTCATGTGTCTACTGGCCATTTGCATGTCTTCTTTGTAGAAATGTCTGTTCATGTCTTCTGTTCATTGCTTGATTGGATTATTTGTTTTTTTGGGTGAGTTTGATAAGTTCTTTATAGATTTTGGATAATAGTCCTTTATTGATATGTCACTTGCAAATATCTGCTCTCTTTCTTTCAGTTGTCTTTTGGTTTAGTTGAGTGTCTCCTTTGTTGTGCAAAGTATTTTTATCTTGATGAAGTTCCAATTGTTCATTTTTGCTTTTGTTTTCCTTGCTTTTGGAGACATGTCTAGTAAGAAGTTAGTGTGGTGGAGGTGAAAGAGGTTGCTGCCTGTGTGCCAGTGTTCTTTTCATGGATTTTGATGGATTCCTGTCTCACACTGAGGTCTTTCATCCATTTTGAGTTTATTCTTGTGTATGGTGTAAGGAATTAGTTCAAGTTCATTCTTCTGCATGTGGCTGTCCAATTTTGTCAGCACCATTGATGGAAGAGACTTTCTTTTTTCTATTGGATATCTTTTGTTTGTTTGTTTGTTTGTTTGGGGTACTTTTTCCTTTCTTTTTTTCCAAAATATGTTTATATTTTTTTTCAGTGTTACAAGATTATTTGTTCATGCACCATACCCAGTGCTCCATGCAATCCATGACCCCCTAAATACCCACCACCAGGCTCGCACAAACCCTCCCATCCTCCCCATCAAAACCCTCAGAGATTCCACAGTCTCTCATTGTTCATCTCCCCCTCTGATTTCCCCCCATTCCCCCTTCCCTTCCTTCTCACAATGCCCTCCATGTTTTTCCTTATCTTTCACATATGAGACCATAAGATAATTGACTCTCTCCATTTGACTCATTTTACTGCATAATCTCTTCCAGTCCCATCCATGTTTATACAAAAGTTGGATATTCATCCTTTCTGATGGAGGCATAATATTCCATTGTATATATGGACCATATCTTCTTTATCCATCCATCTGTTGAAGGGCATTGTGGTTCTTTCCACAGTTTGACGATTGTGGCCATTGCTGCTATGAACATTGGGGTACAGGTGCCCCTTCTCTGTACTGCAACTGCTTCTTGGGGGTAAATACCTAGTAGTGCAATTGAAGGGTCATAGGATAGCTCTATTTTTAATTTCTTGAGGAATCTCCCCACTGTTTTTCCAATGTAGTGGCACCAACTTGAAATCCCACCAATAGTATAAGAGGGTTTCCCTTTCCACACACCCTCTCCAACATTTGTTGTTTACTGTCTGGTTGATTTTGACCATTCTAACTGGTGTAAGGTGGTATCTCAGTGTGGTTTTGATTTGAATCTCCCTGATGGTTAAAGATGGTGAACATTTGTTCCTGTGTCTGTTAGCCATTTGTATGTCTTCTTTGGAGAAGTGTCTGTTCATGTTTTCTGCCCATTTTTTGATGTGATTATCGGTTTTGTGAGTGTTGAGTTTGAGGTGTTTTTTATAGATCTTAGATATCAGATCTTTGTCTGTAGTGTCATTTGCAAATATATTCTCCCATTTTGTGGGTTGCCTGTTTGTTTTGTTGAATGTTTCTTTTGCTGTGTAGAAGCGTTTTATCTTGGTGAAGTCCCAAAAGTTCATTTCACTTTTGTTTTTAATTGCCTTTGGAGACATATCCTGAAAGAAGTTGCTGTGGCTGATGTCAAAGAGGTTCCTGCCTATGTTCTTTTCTACAGTTTTGATAGACTCCAGCCTCACTTTGAGGTGTTTTATCCATTTCAAGTTTATCTTCGTGTATGGTGTAAGAGAATGTTCAAGTTTCATTCTTCTCCAAATTGCTGTCAAATTTTCCCAGTACCATTTAGTGAAGAGACTGTCTTTTTTTCCACTGGATATTTTTCTTGTTTCATCAAAGAATATTTGACCATAGAGTTGGGGGTCCATATCTGGGCTCTCTATTCTGTTTCACTGGTCTGTGTGTACGTTTTTGTGCTAGTACCATGCTGTCTTGGTGATCACTGCTTTGTAGTAAAGCTTGAAATGAGGCAATGTGATTCCCCCAGCTTTGTTTTTCTTTTTCAACATTTCCTTAGCAATTTGGGGTCTTCTGGTTCCATACAAATTTTAGGATTGTTTGTTCTAGACCTTTGAAGAAAACCGGTGGAATCTTGATCGGGATGGCATTGAAAGTATAGATTGATCTGGGCAATATAGACATTTTAATAATGTTTATTCTTCCAATCTATGAGGATGGAATGCTTTTCCACCTTTTTGTGTCTTCTTCAATTTCTTTCATGAGTGTTCTTCCTTGAGTACATATCCTTTACTACTTTGGTTAGGTTTATTCCCAGGTATCTTATGGTTTTTGGTGCTACAGTAAATGTAATTGATTCTCTAATTTCCCTTTCCATATTTTAATTGTTAGTGTATAGGAAAACAACTGATTTCTGTGCATTGATTTTGTATCCTGCCACATTACTGAATTGCTGTATGAGTTCTACTAGTTTGAGTGTGGAGTCCTTTGGGTTTTACATATAAATTATCATGTTATCTGTGAAAAGAGAGAGTTTGACTTCTTTATTGCCAATCTGAATACGTTTTATTTCTTTTTGTTGTCTGATTGCTGTCAGTAGGACTTCTAGTACTATGTTGAACAAGAGTGGTGAGAGTGGGCATCCTGGTTGTGTTCCTGATCTCAAAGGGAAGGCTGTCACATTTTCCTAATGAAAATGATATTTGCTGTGGGCTTTCCATTGACAGATTTTATAAATTCGATTTATAAATCAGATTTATAAATTCCCTTTATCCCTGTATTTTTAATATTTTAATCAGTAATGGATGCTGTATTTTGTCAAATGCTTTTTCTGCATCAATTAGGAGGACGATGTTGTTCTTCTCTCTTCCCCTATTGATTTGTTTCATCACATTGATTGATTTGACAATGTTGAACCATCCCTGCATCCCAGGCAGAAATCCCTCTTGGTCATGATGAATAATCTTTTGAATGTGCTGTTGGATCCTATGAGCTAAGATCTTGTTGAGAATCTTTGCATCCATATACATCAGGGATATTGGTCTGAAATTCTCCTTTTTGATGGGGTCTTTGCCTAATTTGGGGATCAGGGTAATTCCGGCTTCATAGAAAATGTCTGGATATTTTCCTTCTGTTTCTATTTTTTGAAATAGTTTCATGAGAATAGGTATTATTTCTTACTTGAAAGTTTGACAGAGTTCCCAAGGAAATCCGTCAAGTCCTGGTCTCTTGTTTTTTGGGAGGTTTTTGATCACTGCTTCAATCTCATTATGAGATATTGGTTTATTCAGGTTGTCAATTTCTTCCTTTTTTTCAGCCTTGTAAGATTATGGGTTTCCAGGAATGCATCCATTGCTTCTAGGTTGTTTAACTTATTGGCATATAGCTGTTGATAGTAATTTTTAATGACTGTTTCTATTTCCTTTGGATTAGTCATGATCTCCCCCGTTCTTTCATAATTTTGTTAATTTGGGTCCTCTCTCTTTTATTTTGGATGAGTTTGGCCAGTGGCTTATCAATCTTGCTGATTTTTTCAAAAACCAACTTCTGGATTCATTAATGCATTCTACTGGTTCTCTAGTTCCTAACTCGTTGATTTCTGCTCTAATCTTAATTATTTCCCTTCTTGTGCATGGGGTTGGCTTAATTTGTTGTAGATTTTCCAGTTCTTTAAGGTGTAAAGAGAGCTGGTGTATTCGAGATTTTTCAATTTTTTTGAGTGTGGCTTGGATGGCTATGTATTTCCCCCTTAGGACTGCCATTGCCATGTCCCATAGGTTTTAGACCTATGTGTCTTCATTCTCATTAGTCTCCATGAATTGTTTCAGTTCATCTTTGATTTCCTGGTTGATTCCAGCATTCGTGAGTAGGTTGGTCTTTAGCCTTCAAGTGTTAGAATTCCTTCCAAACTTTTTCTTGTGGTTGAGTTCCAGTTTCAAAGTTTTGTGGTTTGACAATATGCAGGGAATCATCTCAATCTTTTGGTATTGGTTGAGTCCTAATTTGTGACCTAGTATGTGATCTATTCTGGAGAATTTTCCATGTGTGCTTGAGAAGAATGAGTATTCTGTGGTTTTAGGGTGGAATGTTCTGTATATATCTATGAGGTCCATCTAGTCCAATGTGTCATTCAAAGGTCTTTTTTCTTTTTTTCTTTTTAAATTTTATTTATTTATTTATTTGACAGAGTGAGAGAGAGAGGTCACAAGTAGGCAGAGAGACAGGAAGAGAGAGAGGGGGAAGCAGGCTCCCCGCTGAACAGAGAGCCCGATGTTGGTCTCAATACCAGGACCCTAAGATCATGACCTGGGCTGAAGGCAGAGGCTTTAACCCACTGAGCCACCCAGGTGCCCCCAAAGCTCTTGTTTTTTTATTGATTTTTTTTTTAGATGATCTGTCTGTTACTGTGATTGGTGTGTTAAGGTCTACTATTAATGTATTCATATCAATGTGACACTTTATGTTGATTAACAGTTGGCTTAATTAGTTGGGTGATCCTCTATTGGGGGCATACATGTTTACAATTGTTAGATCGTCTTGGAGGATAGACCCTTTCAGAATAATGTAGTGTCTTTCTGATCTCTGGCTACAGTCTTTAGCTGGAAATTTAATTTATCTGATAGGAGAATCACTACCCTAGCTTTCTTTTGAGGACCATTGGCATGAAAGATAGTTCTTCTTCCTTTCACTTTCAGTCTGGATGTATATTTTCATTCCAAATGTGTCTCTTGTAAACAGCATATGGACGGGTCCTGTTGTTTTATCCATTCTGCAACCCTGTGCCGTTTTATGGGAGCATTTAGGCCATTCACGTTTAGAGTGATTATTGAAAGATAAGTGTTTATTGACATCCTGTTGCCTGTGTAGTCCTTGTTTCTATTGATAAATTTCTGTTCTAAGTCACTCATGGGTTCTATCTACTTTTATAGAACCCCCTTTAATATTTCCTGCAGTGCTGGCTTCGTGGTTGCATACTCTTTTAATCCTCACCCGTCTTGGAAGCTCTTTATCTCTCCAACCATTTTCAATGTCAGCTTTGCTGGATAAAGTATTCTTGGCTCCATATCCTTCTCATTCAGTTCCCTGAATATATCTTGCCAGCCCTTTCTGGCTTGCCAGGTTTCTGTGGACAGGTCTGACGTTATTCTAATGGGTCTTCCTCCATATGTAAGGAATCTCTTCCCCCTAGCTGCCCTCAGGACCTCTTGTCTAAAATTATAATTTGCAAATTTCACCATGATATGTTTCTCTGATTTTCTAGATTTGTTGATCTTGGCAGATGTCCTTTCTGCTTCTAGGACACGAACCCTTGTTCCATTCCCCAGATTGGGGAAATTTTCATTCAGAATTTGGTCAGCTATATCTCTAGTCTCCTATCTTTCTCTACCCCCTCTGGGATTCCAATAACTCTGACATTGGAATGTTTCATGGTGTCATTTATTTCCCTAAGTCTCTTCTCATGATTCCTGAGCAGTTTGCTCCAGCTCTCCTCCTGACCTTTCTTCTCTACCATTTTATTCTCTAGATCACTAATTCTGTCCTCTGTCTCCATAACTCTAGCTGTTAAACTATTTAGATTGGATTGGATCTCACTGATAGTGCTTCTTACATAGGCTATACTGGTTCTAATTTCTGCCCTTAGAGATTATATTGTCATTAATGTGTCTCTCCATCCTAGCCATTGCCTGGATAATTGGCAGTCTGAATTCCCTTTCTGACATATTGTTAATGTCCATGCATAACTGTTCTGAGGGAGAGGGTGCAGTCTCTGTATTTTTCCTCTGTTGGTTGTTCCTCCTCCTAGTCATTTTGATGGGAAGTGGATGAGAGGATGTATAGTTGGATATTTCGCCCACGATCCAGGCAGGGTGCACTCTGGAAGGTTTAGGAGCAATTGGGATTCACCACCAAAAAGAAATAATAAGGAGAAAAAAGATAGATAGAAAGAAAAAAAGAAGAAATCCCAGCTAGAATGGGCCCCAAAAATAAGAATTATAAGGTATATAAACCAACATGAACAAACATATAGACCAACAAAAGTAAATGACAAGCGGGATCGTGGGTGGCTCAGTGAGTTAAAGCCTCTGCCTTTCGCTCAAGTCATGATCTCAAGGTCTTGAGATTGAGCCCCACATTGGGCTCTCTGCTCAGCGGGGAGCCTGCTTCCCCCTCTCTCTGCCTGCCTCTCTGCTTGCTTGTCATCGCTCTCTCTCTCTGTCAAATAAATAAATAAAAATCTTTAAAAAGAAAAAAAAGTAAATGAGAAGAAAGAAAAGAACCTAGTCAGAATTAAACCCAGGAATAAGATTTATGTAATACCAGAACAAAAGCAAATATGTATAAACACACACAGAAGGATAAGATGGGAGGGTGTTATAACTCCTTGTGGGCAAGAAGGTTTATTTCCCTGCTTTTATCGTATTAAGCCTCTAGTTCTAATGTTAAGTAGTTAAAAAAAATAAATAAAAAAACCCAAGAAATGTGAAAATGAGTGAATAAAAAAGTAGAAATAGAATAAGAAAGAAAAAAAACTTGTATCTATGAAATATAGAGGTTTGAGGGTATTATCAGGCAGTTAGTATATTGATTTTCCCTGATTATTTATCTTATCCTGCTGGGATTTAAAATTTTATGGTGACCCTGTGGTTATAGTCCTTTTTTTTTTTTTTTTTTTTTTTTTTTTTTGACTTTTCCTCTGGTGGAGGGGCCTGCTGTGTTGTTTTCCAGTCAATCTTGCTTGGGTTGAGTCATCCTGCCCCCCAATCTGAAGCAATCTGAGCTCTTTGGAAACTGGTTTCTCAGTCTTTTGCTCTCTAAAGGTTTTTGGACTTTTGTAGCTTTTTCACCTTTTCAGAGACTCCAAGCAAGGAATCTTCTTCTATGTACTCAAAACTCCGTGTGACAGAGAAGCCTCAGTCTGCTCCCCTCTGGGTGCTCCAGAACACACACCCCCTCTGCAAATTTCAGCTCACAGTGTAGCCTTTCACAGGTGGTGCACACTCCACAGTTTGGTGACTCCAAAGTGCTCCCCTACTCTTTGGGCTCTAGACCCGTGCAGGGTATGGTCAGATTCCTGCTGAGCTTATGCCTCCTGCCTGCATTCTCTCCTGGGCCAGCTGGGAGCCCCCAGACCATGCTGCAGACCACAAATATCTTTTCAGTCAGGGTTGCACTCAGTCCAGAGAGTAGGGTACGTAGGGAAAAGCTGCTGGGTCATGGACCACACCAGACTCTCTAAGGAGCTTACAGAAGAGTTCATGCACCACCCACAAAATGATGCAAGGAGTGGAAAGCTGCAGGTTCAGGAACCATGGACTGGAACCCACCCCCAACAGTCTCTCTTTGAGGTGAGTGGTGTCCTTCTTGGGAGCATGGGCCCAGGCCCGTGCCCATGACCACCACTTTCCACTAGTTGGTCCTCAGAACCTTTTGCTCTTTTTAAGTGTTTTTAACTGGACTCTAAGTTATTGCTCCTCCCCAATCACTGGGTACTTGCCTTTGAGTTATTACTGCCCTTGCATCGATTCTGGTGGCTCCTTCTCCTTTTGTTTATCCTCCCATATTGGTTCGAACGTTCCCACTTTGCTTTACCTCTCCACTGCTGTCTTCTGCTCCTTTAGAGATCCAAAAGTAAATAATCTTGCTCCTCAGGCTGATTTCATGGGTGTTCAGCGTGTTCTAGTAGATATCCAGCTCACTTTTGGGGACTGGTTGCAACAGGATCTCCTACTTCTCTGCCATCTTACCCCCTCTACCCTTTCCTTTTTTGTTGAAGATTAACTGACCATAAAGTTGAAGGTCCATTTCTGTGTTATCTATTCTGTTCCAGTGATCTATATGTCTGTTTTTGTCCCAGTACCATAGTGTCTTGATGATCACACCTTTGTAGTAGAGCTCAAAGTCTGGAATTGTGATACCACCAGCTTTGATTCTCTTGTTCGATATTGCTTTGGGTATTTGGGTTCCTTACAAATTTTAGGACAACTTATTCCAGTTCTGTGGAAAATAGTTGGTGGTACTCTGATAGGGATTGCACTGAATGTGCAGATTGCTCTACGTAGCATAGACATTTTAACAATATTTATTCTTACAATCCGTGAGCATAGAATTTTTTTTTCCATTTCTTTGTGTCTTCCTCAATTTCTTTCACAAATATTCTACAGTTTTCTGAGTACAGATTCTTTGCCTCTTTGGTTAGATTTATTCTTTTTTTTTTCCCAAAAATGTTTATTTTATTTTTTCAGTGTTACAAGATTTATTGTTCATGCACCACACCCAGTGCTCCTTGCAATACGTGCCCTCCTCAATACCCACCACCAGGCTCGCCCAGCCCCCCACCCCCACCCCTCCTAAACCCTCAGTTTGTTGCTCAGAGTCCACAGTCTCTCATGGTTCATCTCCTCCTCTGGTTTCCCCCCATTCACCTTTCCCTTCCTTCTCACAATGTCCTCCATGTTTTTCTTTATGCTCAGCATGTAAGTGAGACCATAAGGTAATTGGCTCTCTCTGCTTGACTTATTTCACTCCGCATAATCTCTCCCAGTCCCATCCATGTTGATACAAAAGTTGGATATTCGTCCTTTCTAATGGAGGCATAATATTCCATTGTGTATATTCTTAAGTATCTTATGGCTTGGGGTGTAATTGTAAATAGGATCAAATCCTTAATTTCTCTTTCTTCTGTTTTGTTGGTGTTTAGAAATGCAACTTTTTTTCACTTCGGTTTTTATATACTGCCACATTACTGAATTGCTGTATGAGTTCTAGGAATTTGGGGGTTGAGTCTTTTGGGTTTTGCACATAAAGCACCCTGTCATCTGGAAGTAGTGAGAGTTTGAATTCTTCTTTGTCAATTTTGATGCTTTTTATTTCTGTTTGTTGTTTGATTGCTGTGGCTAGGACTTCTAGTATTATGTGGAACATAAGTGGTGATAGTGGACATCTCTGCTGTGTTCCTCACAGCAGAAAAGCTATGAGTTTTTCCCCATTGAGAATGATATTCGTTGTGGGTTTTTCATAGATGGCTTTGATGATATTGAGGTATGTACCCTCTATGCCTACACTGTAAAGAGTTTCAATCAAAAAAGGATGCTGTACTTTGTCAAATACTTTTTCTGCACTTTTGAAAATATCATATAGTTCTTGTTCTTTCTTTTATTAGTGTATTGTATCACATTGATTGATTTGTGGATGTTGAACCAAACTTTCAGCCCAGGAAAAATCCCACTTGGTCATGGTGAATAATAAGTTTAATGTACTGTTGGATCCTATTGGCTAGTATTTTGGTGAGAATTTTTCATCCATGTTCATCAGGGATATTGGTTTGTAATTCTCCCTTTTGGTGGGGTCTTTGCCAGGTTTTGAAATCAAAGAAATGTTGGTTTCATAAAAAAAGTTTGGAAGTTTTCCTTCCATTTCATTTTTTTAAAAAACAGCTTCAGAAGAATAGGTATTAATTTTTATTTAAAAGTTTGTATTGCATGGAGCACTGGGTGTGGTGCATGAACAATAAATCTTGTTACACTGAAAAAATAAAATAAACATATTTGGGGGGAATAAATAAGTAAATAAATAAAATTATGGTAGAATTCCACTGGGTAGCCATTTGAGCCTGGGATCTTACTTGTTGGGAGATTTGTGATTACTGCTTCAATTTCCTTGCCGGTTATGGGTCTGTTCAGGTTTTCTATTTCTCCCTGTTTCAGTTTTGATAGTTTATACCTCTCTACAAATGCATCCATTTTTTCCAGATTCTCTAACTTGCTGGCATATAGTTGCTCATAATATGTTCTTATAATTGTATTCCTTTGGTATTGGTTGTTATCTCTCCTCTTTCATTCATGTTTTTTTTTTTTTTTTTTAGTCCTTTCTCTTCTTTTTTATAAGTCTGGCCAGAGGTATATCAAACTTATTAATTCTTTCAAAGAATTGGCTCTTAGTTTCATTGATCTGGTCTACTATTCTTTTGGTTTCCATTTCATTAATTTCTTCTCCAATCTTTATTATTTATCTTCTCCTGCTGGGTTTAAGATTTATGTACTGCTTTTTCTCCAGCTCATTTAGGTGTAGGGTTAGGTTTTGTATTTGAGAACTTTATTTTTTCTTGAGAGGCTTGTAGTGCTATATACTTACCTCTTAGGATAGACTTCACCTCATGCTAAAGATTTGAACCATTGTGTTTTCACTTTCATTTGTTTTCATGAATATTTTTAATTCTCTTTTAATTTCCTCATTGACCCATTCATTCTTTAGTAGCCTCCATGTATATGAAGTCCTTCTAACTTCCATCTTGTGATTGAGTTCCAATTTCAAACGTTGTGATCCAAAAATATGTAGCGGATGATCCTAATCTTTTGGTACTAGTTGAGACCTGATTTGTGACTCATGATGTGATCTATTCTGAAGAATGTCCCAGGTGCACTTGAGAAGAATGTGTCTTCTGTTACTTTGGGATGGAATGTTGTGAATACATCTGAAGCATCTGGTCCAGAGCTTCATTCAAGGCCCCTTTTACTTTGTTATCTTCCGCTTTTATGATCTGTCCATTGCAGTGAGAAGAGTGGACAATTTCCCTGCTATTATATTATTATTGATGTGTTTCTTTGACTTTGTTATTAATTGGCTTTATATAATTTGCTGCTCCCATGTTAGGTGCCTAAATATTTACGATTTTTAGATTTTCTACTTGGACAGACTCTTTAAGTATGATACAGTGTCCTTCCTCATCTCTTATTACAGTCTTTGGTTTAAAATTTACCTTATCTGATATAAGGATTGCCACCCCAGCTTTCTATTGATGTCCATTAGCATGATAAATGTTTTTCTACCTCTCACTTTTTTTTTTTTTTAAAGATTTTATTTATTTATTTATTTGAGAGAGAGAAAGTGAGAGGATGAGAGGAGTGAAGGTCAGAGGGAGAAGCAGACTCCCCGTGGAGCTGGGAGCCCGATATGGGACTCGATCCCAGGACTCCAGGATCATGACCTGGGCCGAAGGCAGCTGCCCAACCAACTGAGCCACCCAGGCGCCCCTACCTCTCACTTTTTAAATCTGGAGGTGTCTTTGTGTCTAAAATGGGTCTCTTGCAAACAGCATATAGATAGGTCTGGCTTTTTTATCCAGTGTGATACTTTGTGTCTTCTGATTGGGGCATTTAGCTCCTTTATTTTCAGAGCAACTATCAAAAGATATTAATATAATGCCATTGTATTGCCTGTAAGGTG
Organism: Procyon lotor; assembly: GCA_028646535.1. NCBI lineage: Eukaryota > Metazoa > Chordata > Mammalia > Carnivora > Procyonidae > Procyon > Procyon lotor. The sequence continues at coordinate 16,928,021 of CM053609.1, read as the reverse complement.
ACTGTTACTGTATATTGTCTCTGTTACTTTCTGGTCTATGTTATTTTTGGGCTCTGTTTTTGCTTACAGACCTTTTTCAATATTTATTTTAGGGCTATTTGGTAATCACAAATTCTTTTAGTTTCTGTTTGTCCTGGAAGTTTTTAAAGGGATTCTGTACTGTCTTATGTTTTTCTTCAAGCCAAGCTAGTATCTTTATTATCATTATTCTGAACTCTAGTTCTGATATCTTAGTAATGTCCGTATTGATTAGGGCCCAAGCAGTCAGTACTGCCTCTTGTTCTGTTATTGTTTGTTTGTTTTGTTTTGTTTTTTTGAGGTGAGTTTTTCTACCTTGTCATTCTACCTCTCTTGGTTGAAAAAGGAAAGAAAAAAAATTAAAAAAAAAAAGAATATGATCAGACAGGTGAATAGAACATAGTCATACATTAAATTTTGGGTGTATTTTGTTCTGTTAGAAGAAATTGCATCCCATAATTTTAAAGAAAAAAATATATATACACACACAAAAATAAGGTTAAATACAATGAAGGAATACACTATAACTGTAAAAGTGAAAATAAAAAAAGATTTTAAAAAAGGAGTTGATAAGAAGTTGGTTGATAAAGGAAAGAAGGAGAGGGAGGCAAGATGGCAGAGAAGTAGGAGACCCTGTTTCAACCGGTCCCCTAAAGTGAGCTACATATCTACCAGAACACTCTGAACACCCATGAAATCAGCCTGAGATGTAAGATTATACACTTCTGCCCTGTAAGAGGGCAGAAGACAGCAGTGGAGAGGTAAAGCAGAATGGTAACACTCTGACTGATATTGGAGAATAAACAGAAGGGGGAAGGAGCCACCAGAAGTGAACCAAGAAAAGTAATACCCCAATACAGAAGAGCCCTGTGATTGGGAAATAGCATTAACTTGGAGTCTGGCTAAAAGCACTCAAAAAGAGCAAAAGATCTTAAGGACAACTGGTGGATTTGTGAATGCTCACACTGGCCAGTTGTCCTCCATAGTCCTCCACAGACACTGAGTGCACTCCCACGTGGCTTAGAGAGCTTGGTGTGGGCACCAGCAGGCAGTCATCTGCAGCCTTCCATGTCCCACTGCATGGTCTGAGCACACGCAGCATGGGCCTGGACCCTAGAGAGGAGTCCGGGCATAGCAACCACCAGAAGCAGACTCTCCAGACCAATATCGCTCATGGTTTTAGTGACATGGTGGTGCAGTGACAAGCAGGGTCCTCAGGTGAACACTGGGATGGTGGTTGAGGGTGCACACTGCCTGTGGAAAGCTGTGGTGTGCAGCAGAGTCTGCAGAGAGGGAGTCTGTGTGTTCTAGACCACCCAGAAGCGAGCAGGTAGTGAGGCTTTTCTCTAAGGAAGAGGTCTGGAAAGAGGCAGATTCTTTGCTGTGACCTTCCAAAAAGCCACAAAAAGCAATCAAATAACAAAAACTTCCAAAGAGCAAAAGCCTGAAAACCCTTTGTCTGTAGTCATTTGTGAATATCTTCTCCCACTCTGTGAGTTGCCTGTTTGTTTTGTTGATAGTTTCCTTTGCTGTGCAGAAGCTTTTTATCTTGATGAAGTCCCAAAAGTTATTTTCGCTTTCATTTTCTTTGCCATTGGAGACATCTCCTGAAAGAAATTACTATGGTCGATGTCAAAGAGGTTACTGCCCATTCTCTTCTCTAGGATTTTAATACATTCCTGCCTTCTGTTGAGGTCATTTACCCATTTTGAGTTTATTTTTGTGTATGGTGTAAGAGAATGGTCAAGTTTCATTCTTCTACATATAGCTGTCCAATTTTCCCAGCACCATTTATTGAAGACTCTTTGTTCCACTGGATATTTTTTCCTAGTTTGTTGTAGACTATTTGACTATAGAGTTGTGGGTCCATACTGGGCTGTCTACTCTGTTCTACTAGTCTATGTGTCTGTTTTGTGCCAGTACCATACTGTCCTGATGATTACAGCTTTGTAGTAATGCTTGAAATCAGGCAATGTGATACCTCAAGCTTTGTTTTTCTTTTTCAACATTTCCTTAGGAATTCAGGGACATTCCAGTTACATACAAAACATGAACAGAAAGTTCTCTGAAGAAGACATACAAATGGCTAACAGACACATGAAAAAATTCAGTAAAAACTACCATCACTCATTCACTCCAACATCCAGGCTCTGATAGTCACCAATCTACTTTCTCTTCCTGTGAGTTTTTTAATACTCCACATATAAATAATACCATATAGTATTTGTCTTTTTTTATAGTATATTGTCTTTTTCTGCATCACTTATTTCACTTCACATAATGTTTTCAAGATCTATCCAAGTTATTGTAAATGGCATATTCCTTCATTTTTATGGCTTCATAGTTTCGAGAGAGAGAGAGAGAGAGTGTGTGTGTGTGTGTGTGTGTGTGTGTGTGTGTGTGTGTGTGTTTCCCTTTATTCATTTATCCATCAGGGATCACTTAGACTGTATCTATGTCTTGGCCATTGTAAATAATGCTTCAATGAACACGAGGTGCAGATATCTCTTCCAAATAGTGATTTAATTCCCTTCAGATATATACTCAGAACTGGGATTGTTTGATCATGCAGTAGTAAAAAAAAAATTGTACAATATTTTGTGTTTGGCTTCTTTCACTTGGTGC
>CM053609.1:16914027-16924878 GCA_028646535.1 Procyon lotor | reverse complement strand
GATTTGTGGCCCAGTATGTGGTCTATTCTGGAGAAAGTTCCGTGTGCACTCGAGAAAAATGAGTATTCTTTTTTATTTAGGGTGGAATCTTCTGTGTATATCTATGAGGTCCATCTGGTCCAATGTGTCATTCAAAGCTCTTGTTTCTTTACTGATTTTCTGTTTAGATGATCTGTCTGTTACTGAGAGTGGTATGTTAAGATCTCCTACTATGATTGTATTCCTATCAATGTGACTCTTTATTTTGATTAACAGTTGGTTTATGTAGATGGCTGCTCCCATAGTGGGGGCATAAATGTTTACCATTGTTAGATCTTCTTGGAGGATAGACCCTTTCAGAATGATGTAATGTCCTTCTGTATCTCTGACTACAGTCTTTAGCTGAAAATCTAATTTATCTAATAGAAGAATTGCTACCCCAGCTTTCTTTTGAGGCGCATTGGCAGGAAAGATGGTTCTCCGTCCTTTCACTTTCAGTCTGGATGTATTTTTTTGTTTCAAATGTGTCTCTTGTAGACAGCATAGGGACAGGTCCTGCCATTTTATCCATTCTGCAACCCTGTGCCGTTTTATGGGAGCATTTAGGCTATTCACATTTAGAGTGATTATTGAAAGATAAGTGTTTATTGACATCATGTTGCCTGTGTAGTCCTTGTTTCTATTGATTGTAAATTTCTGTTCTAAGTCACTCATGGGTTCTCTCTTCTTTTATAGAACCCCCTTTAATATTTCCTGGAGTGCCAGTTTCTTGGTCACATACTCTTTTAATCCTTGCCGATCTTGGAAGCTCTTTATCTCTCCATCCATTTTGAATGTCAGCCTTGCTGGATAAAGTATTCTTGGTTGCATGTTCTTCTCATTTAGTGCCCTGAATATGCCTTGCCAGCCCTTTCTGGCTTGCCAGGTTTCTGTGGACAGGTCTGACGTTATTCTGATGGCTCTTCCTCCATATGTAAGGATCTCTTCCCCCTAGCTGCCCTCAGGATCTCTTGTCTAAAATTATAATTTGCAAATTTCACTATGATGTGTCTCGCTTTATTTCTAGACTTGTTGATCTTGGCAGGTGTCCTTCTGCTTCTCGGACATGAACCCTTCTTCCATTCCCCAGATTAGGGACATTTTCATTCATAATTTGGTCAGCTATATCTTCTAGTCTTCTGCCTTTCTCTACCCCCTCTGGGATTCCAATAATTCTGATGTTGGAACATTTCATGGTGTCATTTATTTCCCTAAGTCTCTTCTCATGATTCCTGAGCAGTTTGCTCCAGCTCTGCTCCTGTCCTTTCTTCTCTACCATTTTATCTTCTCGACCACTAATTCTATCTTCTGTCTCCGTAACTCTAGCTGTTAAACTATTTAGATTGGATTGGATCTCCCTGATAGCACTTCTTACATAAGCTATACTGTTTCTCATTTCTGCCCTTAGAGATTCTATATGGTTATTAATGTTTTTCTCCATCCTAGCCATTTCCTGGATTATTGTCAGCCTGAATTCCCTTTCTGACATACTGGTAATGTCCATGTGTAATAGTTCTGAGGGAGAGGGCACAGTCTCTGGGTTTTTCCTCTGTTGGGTGTTCCTCCTCCTAGTCATTTTGATGAGAAGTGGATGAGAGGATGTATAGTTGGATATTTTGCCCACGATCCAGGCAAGGTGCACTCTGGAAGGTTTAGGAGCAATTGGTTTGCTCCTAAAACCACCAAAAAGATAGAATAAGAATAAAAAAGATAGAGAGAAACAGAAAAAGAGGAGATCCCAGCCAGAATAGGCCCCAACAATAAGATTTATGAAGTATGTAGACCCACACAAACAAACATATAGACCGACAAAAGTAGACGACAAGAAGTAAAAGAACCTAGTCAGAATGAACTCCAGGAATGAGATTTTATATAATAGCAGAATATAAGCAAATAGGTAGAAACACTGACAGAAGGATAAGATGGGATGGTGTTTATAACTCCTCGTGTGTGAGGAAGGTTTTTCAGATCTTCCTGGGTTTATCGTTGTATTAAGCCTCTTGTTGTAATGTTAAATAGTTTCAAAAAAATAGAAACAAAAAAAAAATCAAACCAAGAAATGTGAAATCAAGTGAATAAAAAAAAGAGAGAATAGAAAAGAAAAAAAAAAAAAACTTGTATCTATGAAATATACAGGTTTGAGGGTATTATCAGGCACTTAATATATTGATTTCCCCTGATGTTGGGGATTTAGTCTTATGGTGACCCTGTGGTTATAGTATTTTTGGGTTTCTTTGACTTGTCTTCTGGGGGAGGGGCCTGTCCAGTTGTTTTCCAGTCAATCTTGCTTGGGTCGAGTCACCCTGCCCCCAGTCAAGGGGCAGAGCTCTGTGGAACCCAGATTTCTCCGTCATTTGCTCTCTGAAGGCTTTTGGCCTTTTGTAGCTTTTTCTCCTTTTCAGATAGTCTAAGCGAGGAATTTCCCTGTCCGTACCCAAACCTTCCCATCACAGAGAAGCTGCAGTCTGCTCCCTTCTGGGTTGTCCAGAAGGGACACTCCCCTCCGCAAATCTCCCAGCGCAGCCTGTCCCATATGTTGCACACTCAGCAGTTCAGGGACTCCATGAGCTCCCCTGCTCTCAGGGCTCCAGGCTCTGGCAGGGTGTGGCCAGATTCTTGCCAAGATTAGTGCACTGGCCATGCAATTCTTGCCTTCGGGGGTGCACCATCTAGAGAGCGCTGTACATGGAGAAAAGCTGTCAGCTCCGGGACCACAGCAGACTCTCTAAGGTGCTTTCAGGAGTGCGCACACCCCACCCACAAAATGGTGCGGGGAGCAGAAAACTGGAGATTCAGACGCCCCCCACTCTAGTCTCTCTTTGAGGCAAGTGGTATCCTTCCTGGGAGCGTGGGCCCAGGCCTGTGCCCATGACCACCCCCTTCCACTAACTGCTCCTCAGAACCTTATGCTCTTTTTAGGTGTTTTTAACTGGGCTCTAAGTTATTGCTGCTCCACAACCACCTGATGCTTTCCTTTGGGGTATTACTGTCCTTGTGCTGCTTCTGGTGGCTCCCTCCCCCTTTTGTTTATCCTCCAATACAGTTTTGAGTGTTCCTGCTTTGCTTTACCTCTCTGCTGCTGTCTTCTGCTTCCATAGAGATCCAGAAGTGAAATATCTTGCTCCTCAGTCTGATTTCATGGGTATTCAGCGTGTTCTGGCAGATATCCAGCTCACTTTTGGGGACATGTTGCAACAGGATTTCTTACCTCTCCACCATCTTGCCTTTCCCCTATTCCAGCACTTTAAAAATGCCAGTGGCATTTTGTTCCAGATTGTATTGAAAGTGTCAAATATTCTGGGCAGTATAGACATTGTAACAAAGTTTATGCTTCCAATCCATGAGCATGGAATGCTTTTCCACCTTTTTATATCTTCAATTCCTTTCATGAGTGTTCTGTAGTTCCTCGAGTACAGACCCTTTACCTCTTTGGTTAGGATTATTCCCAGGTATATTATGGTTCTTGGTCCTAGAGAAAAAGGAATAGATTCCCTAATTTCCATTTCCATATTTTCATTGTTAGAGTATAAGAAAGCAACTGATTTCTGTGCATTGATTTTGTATCCGGTTACATTACTAAATTGTTCTAATACTTTGTGGGTGGAGTATTCTGAGTTTTCCATAAAAAGTATAATGTCATCTACAAAGAGCATTTGATTTCTTCTTTGCCAATTTGAATAGCTTTTATTTATTTATTTTTTTGATGTCTGATTACTGTTGCTAGGATTTCTAGTACTATGTTGAATAGTGGTGAGAGTGGGCATCCTTGTCATGTTCCTGATCTCAAAGTGAAGGCTGTCAGCTCTTCCCTGTTGAGAATGATATTTGCTGTGGGTTTTTCATAGATTTTATGAAGTTGAGGCATGTTCCCTCTATCCCTCTATTTTTAGATTTTAATCAGTAATGGATGCTGTATTTTGTCAAATGCTTTTTCTTCATCAATTTAGAGGACCATATGGTTCTCTCTTCTCTTATTGATTTGTTCTATCACATTGATTTGCGAATGTTGAACCACACTTGCATACCAGGCATAAATCCCACCTGGTCATGGTGGATAATCTTTTTAATGTGTTGTTGTATCCTATTAGCTAGGATCTTGTTGAGAATATTGGCATCCATATTCATCAGGGATATTGGTCTGAAATTCTCCTTTTGGTGAGGGTCTTTGCTTGGTCTGGGGTTCAGACTATTGCTAGCTTCATAGAAAGAGTCTGGAAGTTTTCCTTCTGTTTCTATTCTTTAAAACAGCTTCAGGAGAATAGGTGTTATTTCTTCTTTAAATATTTGGTAGGATTCTCCAGGGTATCTGTCAGGTCTTGGACTCTTGTTTTTTGGGAGATTTTTGATTACTGCTTCAATCTCATTAGTAGATATTTGTCTATTCAGGTTGTCCATTTCTTCCTGTTTCAGTCTTGGAAGTTTATAGGTTTTCAGGAATGCATCCATTTCTTCTTCTTGTCTAATTCATTGGAATAGAGCTGTTGATAATTTCTGATGATTGTTTCTGTTTCCTTGGTGTTAGTTGTGATCTCTCCTCTTTCGTTCATACTTTTGGTAATTTGGGTCCTCTCTCTTTTCTTTTGGATTAGTTTGGCCAGTGTCTTATCAATTTTATTGTTTCTTTCAAAAAACCAATTTCTGGTTTTGTTGATGCATTCTATTGTTTCTCCAGTTTCTAACTCATTGATCTCAGCTCTAATCTTATTTCCCTTTTTGTGCGTGTGGTTGGCTTAATTTATTGTTGATTTTCCAGTTCTTTAAGGTGTAAAGAGAGCTGATGTATTCCGTATTTTTCAATTTTTTTTAATTTTATTTTTTTAAAGAATTTATTTATTTATTTCACAGAGAGCAGAGAGATCACAAGTAGGCAGAGAGGTAGGCAGCAAAAGAGGGGGAAGCAGGCTCCCCATTGAGCAGAGAGCCCAATGAAGGTCTTGATCCTAGGACCCTGAGATCATAACCTGAACCAAAGGCAGAGAATTTAACCCACTGAGCTACCCAGGCACCCTGGGATTTTTCAATTTTCTTGAGTGACGCTTGGATGGTTATGCATTACCCCCTTAGGACTGCCTTTTTGTATTCCATAGGTTTTGGACAGATGTGTCTTCATTCTCTTTGGTTTCCATGAATTAAGTTCGTCTTTGATTTCCTAGTTGATCCAAACATTTGGGAGCAAGTTTGTCTTTAGTCTCCAAGTGTTTGAATTCCTTCCAAACATTTTTCTTGTGATTGATTTCCCGTTACAAAGCATTGTGGTCTGAGAATATACATGGAATAATTTCAATCTTTTGGTATTGGTTGAGTCCTGATTTGTGACCCAGTATGTGGTGTATTGTAGAGAACGTTCCATGTGCACTCGAGAAGAATGAGTACTCTGTTGTTTCAGGGTGGAATGTTCTGTATATATCTATGAGGTCCATCTCATTCAATGTCTCATTTAAAGCTCTTGTTTCTTTATTGATTTTCTGCTTGGATGATCTGTCTGTTCCTGAGAGTGGCATGTTAAGATCCCCCACAATCAATGTATGTATATCAGTATGACTCCTTATTTTGAGTAACAGTTGGCTTATGTAGTTCACAGCTCCAATATTGAGGGCATAAATATTTACAGTCATTAGATCTTGGAGGATAGACCCTTTAAGAATGATGTAGTGTCATTCTGTATCTCTGACTACAGGCTTTAGCTTAAAATCTAATTTTCTGATGAGAATTCCTCCCTCAGCTTTCTTTTAAGGCCCATTGTCATGAAAGATGGTTCTCTATCCTTTCACTTTCAGTCTGGATCTATCTTTAGGTTCCAAAGATAGGTTCCAAATGTGTCTCTTGCAGACAGCATATGGACGGTCCTGTCATTTTATGCAGTCTGTGACCCTGTGCCTTTTTATGGGAGCATTTAGGCAGTCCACATTGAGAGTGATTATTGAAAGATGTTTTTATTTACATCATGTTGCCTGTGAAGTCCTTGTTTCTAAAGATTGTCCCTGTAAGTTTCTGTTCTATATCACTCTTTGTTTCTTTCTTTTTTATAGAGCACCCCTTAATATTTCTTGTCATGCTGGCCTGGTTGTCACATACTCTTATAAACCTTGCCAGTCTTGCAAGCTTTTTATCTCTCCACCCATTTTTAGTATCAGCCTTGCTGGATAAAGTATTCTTGGGCATGTTCTTTCTTCTCATTTAGTGCCCTGAATATGTCTTTCCAGGCCTTTATGGCTTGCCAGTTTTCTGCAAACAGGTCTGATGTTATTCTGATGGGCCTTCCTCTGTATATAAGGAATCTCTTCCATCTAGCTGCCCTCAGGACCTCTTATCTAAAATTATAATTCGTGAATCTCACAATCATGTGTCTGGCTGTCTCCTGACTTGTCCATCTTGAGGTGTGCCCTTTCTGCTTCTAGGACACAAACACTTGTTCCATTCCCCAGATTGGGGAAATTTTCGTCCAGAATTTGTTCAGTTTTATCTTCTAGTCTTCTGTCTTTCTCTACTCTCTCAGGGATTCCAATGATTCTGATATTGGAACATTTCACGGCATCATTTATTTCCCTTAGTCTGTTTTCCTGGTTTCTAAGCAGTTTGTTCCAATCCTCTTCCTGATCTTTCTTCTCTATCAAGTTGTCCTCTATATCACTAATTATATCTTCTGTCTTGGTTACTCTAGCTGTTAGAGTAGTTAGATTAGATTGGAGCTCATTGATAGTATTTTTAACTTCAGCCGTATTGGCTCTCAGTTCTGCCCTTAGACATTCTATGTTGTCACTAATGTTTTTCTCCAATCTAGCTATTGCCTGGATAATTAATTGTTATCCTGAATTCACTTTCTGACATACTGTTTATGTCCATATCCAATAGTTCTGAGGGAGAACTAAAATCTCTGGCTTTTTCCTCTGTTGGGTGTTCCTCCTCCTAGTCATTCTGATGTGGAGTGGTTGAGGGGATGTATAGCTGAGTATATCAACCACAATCCAGCAAGGTGCACCGTGGAATGTTTCAGAGTAATCAGAATTCACCACCAGAAAGAAAGAAAAATGAAAAAAAAGGAGAGAGAGAAAGAGAAAAAAAGTGAAATCCCAGCCAAAATCAGCCCCAAATGTAAGATTTATAAGGTATATAAACAAATACGAACAAACAAAAAGACCAACAAAAGTAAATGACAAAACAAAAAAAAGAACCCAGCCAATATGAACTCCAAGAATAAGATTTATATAATACCAGAACAAAAACAAATACACAGAAACACTGACAGAAGAATAAGATGAGAGGGTGGTTATAAATCCCTGATGTGGGCGAGGAAGTTCATTTTGGATCTTCCTGGGTGCATCATTGTATTAAACCTCTAGTTGTAATGCTAAGTAATTTAAAAAAACATTAAATGAATAAGAATCATGAGAATGAGTTAAAAAAAAAAGATAAGCTTGTATCTATGAAATATACAGGCTTTGGAGCAATACCAGGTGCTTATTATATTGTTTTCCCTTGATTTTTGGTTTTTACTTTTTAAAAAAATTTTAATGTTTATTATAGCATTTTAATATTTATTTTAATATGTTTATTCATTTTTCCCCAAATATGTTTATTTTATTTTTTCAGTGTTACAAGATTTGTTTTTACTTTTTTATGGGGACCCTATGAATATTCTCCTCTTGCTTTTGGCTTGTCTTCTGGGGGAGAGGCCTGCCACATTGTTTTCCAGTCAATCTTGCTTGGGTTGAGTCACTCTGCCAGTTATCAAGGTGCTGGGCTCAGTGGAAAGCAGTTTTTCACGCTTTTGCTCTCTGGATATTTTGTTCTTTTGTGGCTTTTTGCAGCTTTTCAGAGGGTCCCAGCAAAGTATCTGCCTGTACCCAGACCCCAACCTCAGAGAGAAGCCCCAGACTGCTCCCCTTTGGGTGGTCCAGAACATACAGACTCCCCCTCTGAAAACTCTGCTGCACACCTCAGCCTCCTACAGGCAATGTGCACCCCCAGCTGCTGTCCCAGTGGTCAACCAAGACCCCCGCTTACCCGCTTATCTCTGCACCCCTATGCCACTAAAACCACAGGCACTGCCACTGTGGAGAGTGTGTTAAGGGGCCCAGGCCCATACCAGGTGTGCTCAGACCCCACGAGTTGTGTAGGCCATGGAAGGGTCCCATACTGAGATCACCCCATATTTTCTCAGCTGCAGGCTGGGATCCCTCAGACCCCAAAGCATAATGAGGACAGCCAAGGTCCTAAAGAGATCCCTGGCTGGTGCCCACACCAGGCTCTCCTAGGCACTTGCAGGAGTGTCCCCAGACTGAGTTGTGGTGCAAGCAGTGGAAAGCTGCAGGCTCATGGACAACAGACAAGACCTCCCACCAATCACTTTCTGACACAGGTGGTCACTGGTGATAGTGTCCTTCCTGGGAACGTGGGCTTAGACCCATGCCAGTGACCACCAATTCCACTAGTTTCCCCTTAAGATCTTTTGTTCTTTTTGAGTGTTTTTAACAAGACTCCAAGTTAATGCTGGTCCCCAATCAGAAGGCTCTTTCACACTGGGGTATTACTTTCCTTGGATCACTTCTGGTGGTTCCCTTCTCCTTCTGTTTATCCTCCAATATCAGTCAAGTGTTCCCACACTACTTTACCTCTCCACCGCTGTCTTCTGTCCCCATAGAGATCCAGAGGTGTACGATATTACATCTCAGGCTGGTTTCATGGTGTTTACAGTGTTCTGGTAGACATTTAGCTCACTTTAGAGCACCAGTTGAAGCAGAATCTCCTACTCCTCCACCATCTTGCCCCTCCCCCTCCAAGGATGGGGATAAAAGGATATATGAAGGACAATAAGACATCACAATGTTTGGGAAGGGTTTCAAGATAAGTGGAAATGAGGCAAACATCAGGAAAAATACTCAGACATGGTATGGCATGCCATACAGAATGAATGAAAGAATTTAAAGATGAGTCATCAGAAGAGTACTGCAATAGCTCAGCCCCTGGAAACAGAGCATGTATTACTTTGACTTTATGAATATAAATGGAAAGAACCAAAATTCCCTTCAACAGATGAATGATTAAAGAAGATATGGTACATATATACAATGGAATATTATGCCTCCATTAGAAAGGACAAATATCCAACTTTTGTATCTACATGGACTTGACTGGAAGAGATTATGCGGAGTGAAATAAGTCAAGCAGAGACAGCCAATTACCTTATGGTCTCATGTAAGTGCTGAGCATAAAGAAAAACTTGGAGGGCATTGTGAGAGGGAAGGGAAGGGGGAATGGGGGGAAATCAGAGGGGGAGATGAACCATGAGAGACTGTAGACTCTGAGCAACAAACTGAAGGTTTTGGAGGGGGGGTGGGGGGTTGGGCGAGTCTGGTGGTGGGTATTGAGGAGGGCACGTATTGCATGGAGCACTGGGTGTGGTGCATGAACAAGTAATCTTGTAACACTGAAAAAATAAAATAAACATATTTGAGAAAAAAAAGAACAATGATCTCAAAGAGTATTTAATGTACTAAATTAAGAAGCCAATAGGAGAGTATTCCAAGCTAAGTTATATGAACTTTCAATGAGAAAAACATGCAATTCCTTTACTTCAGTTATATGGGGATTTGAAATTTAGACTGAAGTATTTCTAGCTAAGCCACAATCAATTTCCATTTTGCTAAGCCGGGAGGAGATAGGAATTCAATGAGGTTTTTTAATCCTGCTGAAAATAGAGTAGAAATGGTCCTCAAGACTTTAAGGCTGCTTTCTTGAATGTTTATAGACCAGATATTGGGGTCTTGGCCTAGGAAAAGGCACAGAAACTCCTCAGAAACCCAAAGGCAAAGCAAGAAATAAAGCACTAAAAAAATATGCTGTAGTGTCTTTGGTGCTGCCATGGAGCATAACACCAGATCCTCAGCCCCATGTGGCATGTTCATCCTTTCCCCCATACCATGCACATGCACATTGCAAACCTTTGGTTCCAGGATCCTCTGCCCTGGTGATCTTTCACTTTCTTTGGGATGCTGTGGCTTCTGAATTGAGGTGTACAATGTGATAATTTGATACATGTATGTATTGCAAAATGATCACCACAAAATGGTAAGTTACAAATCTTTCATCTCACATTACCAATTTTTGTTGTTGTTTATGATGAGAAAAATCCCATTTACAATAACATCAAAAGCAATAAAATGCTTAGGAATAAATTTAACCAAGGAAGTGAAAAATTTATACATGGAAAATTGCCAGACTGATGAAAGACACTAAGAAAGATACAAATAAGTGGAAAGACATCCATGTTCATGGATTGGAAGAATTAGCATTGTTAATATGTCCAAATTATCAAAAGCTTTCTACAGATGTAATACAGTCTCAATAAAAACCTTACCAACTTTTATTTCATAACTTAAGATTGAAAAATATTCTTAAGTTAAAATCTTTGTTGAAATAAAATGGTGGTGTAAAAATATTTTAAAAAGCAGCATCTCAGTTTTATTGAGCTAAGTTATTTTTGTTTTGATGAGGATCAAAATCTTCTTTCTTCTAAATCAATATATATGAGTCCTGCTTCAGGCTTTTTTACTTAATGAATTATTTTCTAATTTGTAACATCATCTTTAACATACGATCATCATTTGCAATTTCTTTTCTTTTTCTTTTTTTTTTAATTTTGGTTTCAGAAGCAATTGTTTTTGTTTTGTTTTTTTTTTAAATTTTTTTCAGTGTTACAAGATTTATTGTTTTGCACTACACCCAGTGCTCCATGCAATATGTGCCCTCCTCAATACCCACCACCAGGCTCGCCCAACCCCCAACCCCCTCCCCTCCAAAACCCTCAGTTTGTTGCTCACAGTCCACAAACTC
>CM053609.1:16887747-16898689 GCA_028646535.1 Procyon lotor | reverse complement strand
AAAAAAAAAAAAAAAAGAATGACCATGAAGGTATCTCAAGAAATATGCTTTATTTAGAGTCAACTTCATGTAACAGGCTTAGAGAACAATAGTGTCCTAGTGGTAAATAGAATTTGAGAATAAAATTTAAGAGAATTTTCCCAGAAATTATATTTTATAGGACCTACAAAATTTAAACATATAGTTATTAAAATATTAAGTACAGAAATCACAAAATGATATTGGCTAAGAATGGACCTAATAAGCCATATCTGTCCCTGAAAATCTTATGGTCTAAATCTGTATAACAAGGCCCCCAAACAAAGAGGAAATTAGTACCCCTAGAACTCATAGGAGGGAGACCTTCTCCTTTTAACCAGGGAGATAAGATGTGGCTTTATCAAAGATGAGACATTGGTTCTAGTCCTAAAACATAGAAATAATTTGGAATATAAAAGTGGGATAACCTACCAAATACAAAGAAAATATGAAAGTAGAGTATTGTCAAGTATGGAAGGAGCTACCTCAGGAAACCATCACAAATAATAAAATGAACTCTGATATGCTAAATTAAATTTGATAGCTGGTTAAAGTAGAAGTTGGGTAGCAAGTATTGCCAGTGGTATTTTTCTTTATACCTATTTGGATCTGAGACAATTTTCCAGATTTTTATGACCCATAAGAAAAATGAGAAATAGGCTTTATCCTGATCACATTCTTTTTTCTTTTTCAACTAACTTATAAATTGCTTTATTTTCTTTTTTTAATTTAATTTTCTTTTTTAAAATTTTATTTATTTTTTTCAGTGTCACAAGATTTATTGTTTTGCACCACACCCAGTGCTCCATGCAATACGTGCCTTCCTCAATACCCACCACCAGGCTCGCCCAACCCCCAACCCCTCCCCTCCAAAACCCTCAGTTTGTTGCTCATAGTCCACAGTCTTTCATGGTTCATCTCCCCCTCTGGTTTCCCCCCATTCACACCTCCCTTCCTTCTCATAATGCCCTCCATGTTTCAATTGCTTTTTTTAGAATCTTTTTTAATTTTCATCTTTACAGTCATATTCCATCCCTTCATAATGGTTACCTTTTTTTGTATATATACAAGTTTTTCTTTCTTTAAAATTTTGGGAGGTAGTTTATTCTGACTGAATAAAATATACCCAAAATCAAGTGTGTGGCTCTGTACTATTGATACACACACACACACACACACACACACACACACACACACACACCTTATTTGGATAAAATGACAAAGCAGGAAAGGTCACCTCAAAAAAAAAAAAAAAAAAAAAGAACAAGAGGCAGTACTGACAGCTAGGGACCTAATCAATATGGACATTAGTAAGATGTCAGAAGTAGAGTTTAGAATGACAATTATCAAGTTGCTAGTTGGGCTCAGAAAAAGCATGGAAGATACTAGAGAATCCCTTTCTGGAGAAATAAAATCCCTTTCTGGAGAAATAAAAGAACTAAAATCTAAATAAATTGAAATGAAAAAAGCTATTAATGAGGTTCAGTAATAAATGGAGGCTCTTACTGCTAAGATAAATGAAGCAGAAGAGGGAATTGGTAATATAGAAGACCAAATGATGGAGAATAAAGAAGCTGAGAAAAAGGGACACAAACAACTACTGGACCACGAGGGGAGAATTCAAGAGATAAGTGATACCATAAGATGAAACAATATTAAATAACTGGGATCCCAGAAGAAGAAGAAAGAGAGAGAGGGGCAGAATGCATATTGGAGAAAATTATAGCAGAGAATTTCCTAATTTGGCAAAGGGAACAAGCATCAAAATCCAGGAGACACAGAGAACCCTCCACAAAATCAATAAAAATAAGTCAACACCCCGTCATCTAATAGTAAAATTTACAAGTCTCAGTGACAAAAAGAAAATCCTGACAACAGCTTGGAACAAGAGGTGTGTAACATACAACAATAGAAATATAAGATTGGCAGCAGACCTATCCACAGAGACCTGGCAGGCCAGAAGGGACCGGCATGGTATATTCAGAGAACTAAAAAATATGCAGCCAAGAATATTCTATTAGCTAGACTGTCATGGAAAATAGAAGAAGAGATAAAAAGCTTCCAGGACAGGGGCACCTGGGTAGCTTAGTGGGTTAAAGCCTCTGCCTCAGCTCAGGTCATGATCTCAGGGTCCTGGGATCAAGCCCCACATCGGGCTCTCTGCTCAGCAGGGAGCCTGCTTCCCCCTCTCTCTCTGTCTGCCTCTCTGCCTACTTGTGATCCATCTTCTCTCTATCAAAATAAATAAATTTAAAAAAAAAGACCCAATGATATGCTATCTGCAAGAAATTCATTTTGGTCCCAAAGACACCTCCAGATTTAAAGTGAGGGGTTGGAAAACAATTTACCATGCTAATGGACATTAAAAGAAAGCTGGGGTGGCAATCCTTATATCAGATGAATTAGATTTTAAGTCAAGGACTGTAATAAGAGATGAGGAAGGACACTATATCCTACTTAAAGGGTCTGTCCAAAAAGAAGATCTAACAGTTTTAAATATCTATGCCCCCAACATTTGAGCAGCCAATTATATAAACCAGTTAATAACAAAATCAAAGAAACACACAACAATAATACAATAATAGTAAGAGACTTTAACAGCTCCTCACTGAAATGGACAGATCCTCTAAGCAAAAGATCAACAAAAAAATAAGGGCTTTAAATGACACACTAGACTAGATGGACATCACAGATATATTCAGAGCATTCCATCTGAAAGAAATAGAATACACATTCTTCTCTAGTGCATATGGGACATTCTTCACAATAGATCACATCTTGGGTCACAAATTAGGTCTCAACTGGTACCAAAAGATTGTGATCATCCCCTGCATGTTTTCAGACCATGATGCTTTGAAACTAGAACTCGACTACAAGAGGAAAGTTGGAAAGAACTCAAATACATGTAGGCTAAAGAGCATCCTACTAAAGTATAAATGGGTCAACCAGGAAACTAAAGAAAATTTTTAAAAATTCATGGAAACAAATGTAAATGAAAATGTAGTGCATGAACAATAAATCTTGTAACACTGAAAAAATAAAATAAACATTTTTGGGGGGGAAAAAATAAAACACAACTGTTCAAAATCTTTGGGACACAGCAAAAGTGGTCCTGAGAGGAAAGTATAAACTAACACAAGCCTTTATCGAGAAAGAAAAAAGCTCTCAAGTACATAACTTAACCCTACACCTAAAGGAGTTGGAGAAATAACAACAAAGAAAGCCTAAACCTAGCAGGAGAATAGAAATAATAAAGATCAGAGGAAAAATCAGTGAAATAGAAACCAAAAGAACAGTAGAACAAATCAATGAAACTAGGAGTTGGCTCTTTGAAAGTATTAATAAAGTTGATAGATCCCTGGCCAGACTTATCAAAAAGAAAAGAGAAAGGACCCAAATTAATAAAATCATGAATGGGGGTGCCTGGGTGGCTCAGTGGGTTGGGGCCTCTGCCTTCGGCTCAGGTCAGGATCTCAGGATTCTGGGATCGAGCCCCACATTGGGCTCTCTGCTCCGTGGGGAACCTGCTTCCCCCTCTCTCTGCCTGCCTTTCTGCCTGCTTGTGAACTCTCTCTCTCTGTCAAATAAATAAATAAAATCTTTAAAAAAATAAAAAATAAAATAAATAAAAATAAAATCATGAATGAAAGAGGAGAAATAACAACCAAAACCAAAGAAATACAAATAAGTATAAGAACATATTATGAGCAACTATACGCCAGCAAATTTGACAACCTGGAAGAAATAGATGCATTCATACAGACGCATAAACTACCAAAACTGAACCAGGAAGAAATAGATAACCTGAACAGACCCATAACCAGTAAGGAGATTAAAGCAGTCATCAAAAATCTCCCAACAAACCAGAGCACAGGGCCAGACGGTTTCCCAAGGGAATTCTACCATTTTTTTTTTTAAGATTTTATTTATTTATTTGACAGAGCAAGAGATCTCAAGTAGGCAGAGAGATAGGCGGGGGCGGGGGGGGGAGCAGGCTCCCTGCTAAGCAGAGAGCCTAATATGTGGGGCTCAATCCCAGGACCCTGAGATCATGACCTGAGCCAAAGGCAGAGGCTTTAACCCACTGAGCCACCCAGGCACCTCTCTACCAAACATTTAAAAAAGAATCAATATCTATTCTCCTGAAATTGTTCCAAAAAATAGAAATGGAAGGAAAACTTCCAAACCCATTTTATGAGGCCAGCATTACCTTGATCCCAAAACCAGACAAAGACCCCATCAAAAAAGAGAATTACAGACCAGTATCTTTGATGAACATGGATGCAAAAATTCTCACCAAAGTACTAGCCAATAGGATGCAACAGTACATTAAAGAAACATTTACATTAAATAAATCCACCATGACCAAGTGGATTTATTCCTGGGATGCAAGGTTGGTTCAACATCTGAAAATCAATCAATGTGATACAATACATTAATAAAAGAGAAGAGGAACCAAATTATACTCTCCATAGATGCTGAAAAAGCACCTGGCAAAGTACAGCATCTATTTTGGATCAAATGCTTCACAGTATAGGGATAGAGGGGACATACCTCAATATCATATAAACCATCTATGAAAAAAAAAATTTATGAAAAACTCACAGAAAATACCATTCTCAACGGGGAACAACTGAGAGCTTTTCCCCTAAGGTCAGGATCAAGCAGGGCTGTCCATTATCAACATTGCTATTCAAAATAGTACTAGAAGTCCTAGCCTCAGCAATCAGGCAACAAAAAGAAATAAAAGGCAACCAAATCAGCAAAGAATAAGTTAGACTCTCATAGTTGCAGATGATATGATACTTTATGTGGAAAACCCAAGAGACTCCACTCCAAAACTGCTAGAACTCATTCAGCTAAATGTCAGGATATAAAATCAATGCACAAATGCAAATCTGTTGCATTTCTGTACACTAACAGCAAGACAGAAGAAAGAGTAATTAAGAAGTTGATCCCATTTACAGTTGCACCCAAAACCATAAGATACCTAAGAACAAACCTAACCAAAGAGGTAAAGAATCTGTACTCAGAAAACTATAAAATACTCATGAAAGAAATTGAGGAAGACATCAAGAAATGGAAAAACGTTCCATGCTCATGGATTAGAAGAACAAACTTTGTGAAAATGTCTATGCTACCTAGAGCAATCTACACATTTAATGTGATCCCTATCAAAATACCATCAACTATTTTCAAAGAATTGAAACAAATAATCTTAAAATTTATATGGAACAAGAAAAGACTCCAAATAGCCAGAGGAATGTTGAAAAAGAAAACCAAAGTTGGCGGCATCACAATACCACACTTCAAGCTTTATTACAAAGCTGTAATCATCAAGACAGTCTAGTACTGGCATGAAAACAGACTCATAGATCAATGGAACAGAATAGGGAACCCAGAAATAGACTCTCAACTCTATGCTCAACTACTCTTCTACAAAGCAGGAATGAATGTCCAATGGAAAAAAGACAGTCTTTTCAACAAATGGTGTTGGGAAAACTGGACAGCCACATGCAGAGTGGCTGTATGTGAATGAAGAATGAAACTGGATCATTTCCTTACACCACACAGAAAAATAGACACGAAATAGATGAAAGACCTCAATGTGATACAAGAATCTATCAAACTCCTTGAGGAAAACACAGGCAGCAACTTCATCGACCTTAACCACAGTAACTTCTTCCTAGAAACATTGCCAAAGGCAAGGGAAGCAAGGGTAAAAATGAACTATTGGGACTTCATCAACATCAAAAGCTTTTGCACAGCAAAGGAAACAGTCAACAAAACCAAAAGACAACCGACAGAATGGGAGAAGATATTTGCAAATAACATATCAGCTAAAGGACTAGTATCAAAAAACTATAAATAACTCATTAAACTCAACACCCAAAGAACAAATAATCCAATCAAGAAATGGGCAGGAGACATAAACAGACATTTCTGCAAAGAAGACATCCAAATGGCCAAAAGAAACATGAAAAAGTGCTCAACATCAATCGCCATCAGGGAAATACAAATCAAAACCACAGTGAGATACAACCTCACACTAGTCAGAATGGCTAAAATTAACAAGTCAGGCACGACTGGGTGGCTCAGTGGATTAAAGCCTCTGCCTTCGGCTCAGGTCATGATCTCAGGGTCCTGGAATTGTGCCCCACATCAGGATCTCTGCTCAGCAGGGAGACTGCTCCCCCCTCTATGTTTGCCTCTCTGCTTATTTATGATCTCTCTCTCTGTCAAATAAATAAATAGAATTTTTATTTTTATTTTTATTTTTTCCCAAGTACATTTATTTTATTTTTTCAGTGTTACAAGATTAATTGTTCATGCACCACACCCAGTGCTCCATACAACATGTGCCCTCTCAATACCCACCACCAGGCTCGCCCAACTCCCCATCCCCTCCCCTCAGTTTGTTGCTCATTGTCCACAGCCTCTTATGTTTCATTGCCTCCTCTAATTCCCCCCATTCACCCTTCCTTTCCTTCTTACAATGCCCTCCATGTTTTTCCTTATGCTCCACACATAAGTGGTACCATAAGATAATTGACTCTCTGCTTGACTTATTTTGCTCAAAATTAAATTAAATTATATTAACAAGACAGGAAATAACAGATGTTGAGGAGGATGTGGAGAAAGGGTAACCCTCCTACACTTTTGGTGGGAATGCAAGCTGGTGCAGCTACTCTGGAAAACAGTATGGAGGTTCCTCAAAAAGTTGAAAATAGAGCTACCCTACAACCCAGCAATTGCACCACTGGGTATTTACCCTAAAGCTAGAAACGTAGTGATCTGAAAGGGCACGTGCACCCAAATGCAGCAATGTCCACAATAGCCAAAGTATGGAAAGAACCTAATGTCCATCAACAAAGGAATGAGTAAAGATGATGTGAGATATCTATCTATCTCACATCTAGATAGATAGATATCTAGATATATATCTAGATATAGATATGGATATGGATATGGATCTGGATATAGATATAGATATATAAGGGAATACTATGCAGCCATCAAAAAAGCCAAAATCTTGGCATTTGCAATGATGTGGATGGAACTAGAAGATATTATGCTAAGCAAAATAAGTCAATCAGAGAAAGACAATTATCATATGTTCTCTCTGATATGAGGAATTTGAGAGGGAGTGCCAGCAGTCCTGGGGGAGGGGAGGGGGAAAATGAAATGAGATGGGGCTGGGGAGGGAGGAAAAACATAAGAGACTCAATCTCAGGAAGCAAACTGAGGGTTGCTGGAGGTGGGGGAGGAGGTATAGGGTGGCTGGGTTATGGACATTGGGGAGTGTATGTGCTGAGTGCTGTGAATTGTGTAAGACTGATGATTCACAGACCTGTGCCCCTGAAGCAAATAATACATTATATGTTAATTAAAAAAAAAAGAGATAAGCTTTTTTTGTTTTGTTTTGTTTCTTGATTTTTATTTTTATTTTTTAATACTATGCTCTCAAGATGAACATTTTATTTTATTTTTTAAATTTAATTTTTTCATGTTCCAAGATTTATTGTTATGCACCACCCCCAGTGCTCCATGCAATATGTGCCCTCCTTAATATCCACCACCAGGCTCACTTATCCCGCCACCCCCTTCCCTCCAAAACCCTCAGTTTGTTTCTGAGTCCACAGTATCTCATGATGGATGGGACTAGAAGAGATTATGCTGAGTGAAATAAGTCAAGCTGAGAGAGTCAATTATCATACGGTTTCACTTACTTGTGGAGCATAAAGAATAACATGGAGGACATTAGGAAAAGAAATAGGCTTGAATATACAGTCCTTTAGGGCTAGGCCTTGCTGTATCCAGGCCCCTCTGTGCCTCTTTTCCTCTCTGTGTGATTTGACCTCAACCTGCATGCTCTAGGCTTCTTGCAGGTCCAGGGCAGTTCTGTTCCAGAAAAAGAGTTATTAATTAGCTCTATCCACTTATTCTTGAATTCCATGTGGTGCAAGTCAGCTTTCCTGTGGGAACAGACAACCACAAAATCTCAGTATCTTACATCAACAGTTATTCTCCATTTGTGTTACAAAATGTCTGAATGTTGGCTGTGGGTCTGACCCACATATCTCCTTTGCTTCAGGGTCCAGGGTGAGGGAGCTGACCCCTCCTCGGGAATACCATGCTCATACGAGATAGAAATCTGTTTGAACCTGACACACTGACACTTCTCTTCTTATTTTATCAGCCTAAGCTAGCAACCATAAAACAGGAAAATGTCACCTACTTGTAATAAGAGTTATTACAACTCTTACAAGAGTTATTAAGGTCAGCACCTTAACATGCCAATAGGGAAAAAAGTAGAAAATGGGAGTGATAACTCATTCTACCACAAGCCTTAAGCCACTTTTCCTCCTAAAAAATCTTAACCCAGTGGTACCATTTTGAAAAATGCTGCAGAATTTCTTGGAATCCTAATTCTTCTGATAGATCTTGCCATTCTCTTGCCAGGTTCACATCCAGGGGATTGACCCTCTGAACCTAAACTCAATGACTACAGCCCCTCATCCATTCTCTCTCATCTAGCAAGCATGCCTAGTGCAGACTTTTTGCTTAGAGTATTAAGCCTTTCAAACATCCTTAATTGCTTATCCCATGATCTAGCTGGGTTTAGATAGATATTTTGTGATGCCAGATCCTTCCCCATCTCGGCACTCCATCACAGTGTTGTTGTACCATGTATTGACTTATATCTCAATATGGATGTACTACTCTTCAGATTGCACTTCCTCCAGCAGTGACAACTGGACCATTGCTCTTGCTCCCTCATATCTGTCCTCTCTCAGCTACTGGCCAACCTGCCTCATCTCCAGATGCAATTGGTCCATGACAGCTGAGTAATGAAAAATAACACTTTATTCTGCTTCTAGATGCTCTACTAATTTTCTGTAGCATATTTAAATTTTAATCCACATCCTTAGGTGTGTATAAAATAAAACTTGCATATGTGTTTGGACACATGTTCTGGTTCTATACATATGAATAGAATTGCCAGATCATAGAGTGTACTTTAGTTATAAATTGGCATATGGCAAAACAATCTTCCACAGTGATGGTGCCAATATACACTTGTACTAGCTATATAATGCAGATGCTGACATTCTTTAAATTTTAGCCATCATGGGGGCACCTGGGTGGCTCAGTGGGTTGAAGCCTCTGCCTTCAGCCCAGGTCATGATTTTATGGTCCTGGGATCAAGCTCTGTGAAGGGCTCTCTGCTCAGCAGGGAGCCTGCTTCCCCCTCTCTCTCTGCCTGCCTCTCTGCCTCGTTGTGATCTTTTCCAGTCAAATAAATAAATAATGTCTAAAAAAAAAATTTAGCCATCATGATAGATATGTAGTATTAGCTCTTAGTGGTTTGAATTTGCATTTCCTGGATGACTAATGATGTTGAGTAACTTTTGAAATAAACATTGATCATTTGCATATGCTCCTTTTGTGAAGTGCTGCTTCAAGTATTTTTTTTTCAAGTATTTTTTTTTCTTCAATTTTTTGAGTATTTTTCTTACTGATCTGTAGAACCACATTATGTATTCTAGACAAGGGCTTTTGTCTATTGCATGTCCTTAGATATTCTCTCCTACTCTGTGACCTTCATTTTTATGATTCTAGTGCTATATTTCAATAAATATATATCAACAAAATTTTAAGGGAGTCTGATTTATCCATGTTTTTTAAATTTAATTTATTAATTGTTTAAATTTAATTTTATTTTTCAGTATTCCAAGATTGTTTATGCACCATACCCAGTGCTCCATGCGATACATGCTCCCCCATTACCCACCACGAGGCTCACCAATACCCACCCCCTCTTCCAAAACCCTCAATTTGTTTCTCAGGGTCCACAATCTTTCACTGTTTGCCTCCCCCTCCAATATCCCCCAATTCACTTTTCCTTTCTTTCCCCTAATATCTTCCATGTTATTCCTTATGCTCCACAAATAAGTGAAACCATATGATAATTGACTGTCTTTGCTTGATTTATTGCATTCAGCATACAGCATAATCTCCAGTCCCATCCATGTTGATAAAAACGTTGAGAATTCATCCTTTCTGATGGATACATAATATTCCATTGTATACGTGGACCATATCTTCTTTATCCATTCATCTGTTGAAGGGCATCTTTTTTTTTTTTTAAAGATTTTATTTATTTGACAGGGAGAAACACAGTGAGAGAGGTAACACAAGCAGAGGGAATGGTAGCGGGAGAAGCAGGCTTCCTGCCGAGCAGGGAGCCCGATGCGGGGCTCAATCCCAAGACCCTGGGATCATGACCTGAGCTGAAGGCAGACGTTTAATGACTGAGCCACCCAGGCGCCCCTGTTGAAGGGCATCTTGACTCTTTCCACAGTTTGGTGATTGTGGCCATTGCTCTATGACCATTGGGGTATGTATGGTCCTTCTTTTCACTGCACGTGTATATTTGGGGTAAATACCCAGTAGTGCAATTGCAAGGTCATAGGGTAGCTCTATTTTTAATTTCTACAGGAATATCCACACTGTCTTCTAAAGTGGTTGCATCAACTTGCATTCCCACCAACACTGTAAGAGGATTTCCCATTCTTCACATCCTCTCCAACACTTGTTGTTTCCTGTATTGTTGAATTTGGTCATTTTAACTGGTTTAAGGTGTTCTTTCAATGTGTTTTGTTTTTTAAATTTTTTTAATTTTTTTTAGTGTTACAAGATTTATTGTTCATGCACCACACCCAGTGCTCCATGAAATACGTGCCCTCCTCAATACCCACCACCAGGCTTCCCCAACGCCCACCCCTCTCCCCTCCAAAACCCTCAGTTTGTTGCTCATAGTCCACAGTCTCTCATGGTTCATCTCCCCCTCTGGTTTCCCCCCATACACCCCTCCCTTCCTTCTCACAATGCCTTCCATGTTTTTCTTTATGCTCAGCAT
>CM053609.1:16870157-16887247 GCA_028646535.1 Procyon lotor | reverse complement strand
TTGGTTGCCTATTTGTTTTGTTGACTGTTTCCTTTGCTAGGCAGAAGCTTTTTATCTTGATGAAGTCCCAAAAGTTCATTTTTGCTTCTTTATCCTTTGCCTTTGGAGACATGTCCTGAAAGAAGTTGCTGTGGCTGATGTTGAAGAGATTATTGTCTATGTTCTTCTCTAGGGTTTTGATAGATTCCTGCCTCACGTTGAGGTCTTTTATCCACTTCGAGTTTATCTTCGTGTATGGTGTAAGAGAATGGTCAAATTTCATTCTTCTACATAAGGTTGTCTAATTTTCCCAGCACCACTTATTGAAGAGGCTTTCTTTTTACCACCGGAGTTTTTTCCCTGTTTTGTCAAGGATTATTGGACCATTGAGTTGTGGGTCCATATCTGGGCTCTCTATTCTTTCCACTGGTCTATGTGTCTGTTTTTGTGCCACTACCATGCTGTCTTGGTAATCACAGCTTTGTAGTAAAGCTTGAAATCAGGCATTGCGATGCTCCCAACTTGGTTTTTCTTTTTCAACATTTCCTTAGCAATTCGGGGTCTTTTCTGGTTCCATACAAAATTTAGAATTGTTTGTTTCAATATTTGATAAAAACCGGACTTCCAGTACTATGTTGAACAAGAGTGGTGAGTGTGGGGATCCTTGCCGTGTTCCTGATCTCAAAGAGAAGACTGTCAGCTTTTCCCCATTGAGAATGATATTCACTGTGGGCCTTTCATAGATGGATTTTATACGTCAAAGTGTTCTAATCAGGAACAGATGCTGAATTTTGCCAAATGCTTTTTCTGCATCAATTGAGAGGACATGTGGTTCTTCCCTCTTCTCTTATGGATTTGTTCTATCAAATTGATTGATTTGCAAGTGTTGAACCACCCTTGAATCCTAGGCATAAATCCCACCTGGCCATGACGAATAATTGTTTTAATATGCTGTTGGATCCTATTAGCTAGGATCTTGTTGAGAATCTTGGCATCCATATTAGTCAGGGACATTGGTCTGAAATTCTCCTTTTTGATGGGGTCTTTGCCGGTTTGGGTGGGGATCAGGGTAATGCTGGCTTCATAGAAAGAGTCTGGAAGTTTTCCTTCTGTTTCTCTTTTTTGAAACACTTTCAAGAGAATAGGTATTATTTCTTCCTTTAATGTTTGGTAGAATCCCCTAGGGAATTCGTCAGGTCCTGGAATCTTGTTTTTTGGGAGGTTTTTGATCACTGCTTCAATCTCATTACTAGATATTGGTCTATTCTGGTTGTCATATTCTTCCTGTTTCAGTCTTGGAACATTATAGGTTTCCAGGAATGGGCCTCAAAAGAAAGCTGGGGTAGCAATTCTCCTTTCAGATAAATTAGACTTTCAGCTAAAGACTGTAGTCAGAGATACAGAAGAACACTACATCATTCTTAAAAGGTTTATCCTCCAAGAAAATCTAATAATTGTAAACATGTATGCCCCCTATATAGGAGCAGCCAACTATATAAGCCAACTGTTAATCAAAATAAAGGGTCATATTGATATAAATACATTAATAGTAGGAGATCTTAACATGCCACTCTCAGTAACAGACAGATCATCTAAACAGAAAATCAATAAAGAAACAAGAGCTTTGAATGACACATTGGACCAGATGGACTTCATAGATATATACAGAATATTGTACCCTAAAACCACAGAATACTCATTCTTCTCGAGTACACATGGAACTTTCTCCAGAATAGACCACATACTGGGCCACGAATCGGACTCAATGGATACCAAAAGATTGAGATGTTTCATTGCATATTCTCATACCACAATGCTTTGAAACTGGAACTCAATCACAAGAAAAAGTTTAGAAGAAATGCAAACACTTGGAAGCTAAAGTCCACCCTGCTCAAAAATGCTGTGATCAACCAGGAAATCAAAGATGAACTTAAACAATTCATAGAGACCAATGAGAATAAAGATACATCAATCCAAAACCTCTGGGAGATGACAAAGGCAATCCTTAGGAGGAAATACATAACCATCCAAGCCTCACTCAAAAAAATTGAAAAATCCTGAATACACCAACTCTATTTACACCTCAAGGAACTGGAAAATCAACAACAAATGAAGCCAACCCCACACACAAGAAGGGAAATAATCAAGATCAGAGCAGAAATCAACGAGTTAGAAACTAGAGAAACAGTAGAATGCATCAATGAATCCAGAAGTTGGTTTTTTGAAAGAATCAATAAGATCAATAAGCCACTGCCCAAATTAATCCAATAGAAAAGAGAGAGGACCCAAATTAACAAAATTATGAATGAAAGTGGAGAGATCACGACTAATCCAAAGGAAATAGAAACAATCATCAGAAATTATTATCAACAGCTATATCCCAATAAGTTAAACAACCTAGAGGAAATGAATGCATTCCCAGAGATTGATTACTCTTGTTGAAAATGGCCAAGTCTTTAGTTCCTCTTCAACTCTTCCACTACTTACTTTTCATTTTCTTGTTGTTAGCTCTTCTAGAGAAAAAAAAAGGAAAGGACATATAGGATACTATTTTGTTCATTTTTAGCACAGCTGAAGTATTTGTAAGTAGGCATAAAAGCAAAATAACCCAAAGTTTTGAAATTTAATTAGTTACGGTTTTACAGAATGGGTATGAAAAGTTACACTGAAAGAAAAGGCTGGCTTCAGGCAAGAACAAGACACAAGGGTGTTCCAATTGATAGTATTGATTCACTCAAGGAATAATGCATCATTTAGAAGGAGAGACTCCATTGTGCATTTTCTATTTTCTCCATAAAATTTTCAGATTATCATTTGACTTATTTTAAATCAATATGAACATGTAGTTTTGTGGTAGTTAATGCTTTTTTATTATGACATGAATAATTATTTTGCTTTATATCCTGTATTCCTCTCTGTTATTTTCAATTCTTTTAGTGATGAGATGGAGCTGTGTTAGGGCATGGAGAAAAGTTTTCAGGTGGCGAAGTAGGTGTCATCCCCTGAAATGCCATGCCATAACTCAGTGCTTATGGAGAGAGTGCCCATCTGAAGCAAGTGTGCAAGCCTTCCTCTGGTAGCATCGTTTCACATGTCCTTGGCCTGATATTCTCTACAAGTTTTGGGGAGAAATAAGATGCCTTTAAATGACAGAGGATTTGAAGAGTTTATGTGGTTTCTACTTGTTTCTGTTCCTTGATTATTTTTTACAAGTAAGATTGAGTTGACCATAAACTTTATTGTTGGAAGGTTCCTGGGAAAGGGAATTGCTGGACATATTTAAAAATGATATAAAATAATCTGATTATTGTTTGATTTGTGAAATAATTATCTTAGATAAGTATCCCAGCTCAATGAAATTTCTAGGTGTGCTTTTATTTCTTGCAGCTAAAACCATTAAGGTCATTTTAGTTTTTATTTAAGATTTTATTTATTTATTATTTAAGAGAGAACAAACAGAGGGGAAAGGCAGAATGAGAGGGAGAAGCAGGCTCCCCACTGAGCAGGGAGCAAGACATAGTGCTTGATACCAGAGAGAGATCCCAGAGAGATCACTCTGAGAGATCACAACCTGAGCCAAAGGCAAACTCTTATTCTACTGAACTACCCAGTACCCCCTTTAAGGTGGTTTTAATGAGAAGATATTTGCAAATGACATTACAGATAAAGGGCTGGTATCCAAGATCTATAAAGAACTTCTCAAACTCAACACCCAAAAAACAAATAATCAAGTCAAAAAATGGGCAGAAGACATGAACAGACACTTCTCCAAAGAAGACATACAAATAGCTAATAAACACATGAAAAAAATGTTCATCATCATTAGCCATCAGGGAAATTTGAATCAAAACCACAATGAGATACCACCTTACACTACTGAGAATGACAAAAATTAAAAAGGCAGGGAACAACAAATGTTGGCAGGGATGTGGAGAAAGGGGAACCCTCTTACACTGTTGTTGGGAATGCATGTTGGTATAGCCACTTTGGAAAACAGTATGGAGGCTCCTCAAGACATTAAAAATAGAGCTACCCTATGACCAGCAATTGCACTACTAGGTATTTACCCCAAAGATACAGATGTAGTGAAAAGAAGGGGCACATGCACTCCAGTGTTCATAGCAGCGATGTCCACAATAGCCAAACTGTGGAAGGAGCTCTTTAACATATGAATGGATAAAGATGTGGTTCATATACAATGGAATATTACTCAGCCTTCAGAAAGAATGAATACCCACCATTTGCATCAACATAGATGGAACTGGAGAGGATTATGCTAAGTGAAATTAGTCAAAGAAATACAATTATCATATGGTTTCACTTATACGTGGAATAAAAGGAATAGCAAGGAAGGGGAAGGAAGGGAAATCTGAAGGAGGGGAATGAAAAGGGAGAAGAACTATGAGAAACTATGGACTCTGGGAAACAAACTGAGGGTTTCAGAGGGGAGGGAGATGGGACGATGGGGTAGCCAGGTGATGGGAGTTAAGTAGGTCATGTGTTGTAATGAGCACTGGGTATTATATGCAATTAACGAATCATTGAACATTACACCAAAAACTAATGATGGTGGCTATCTTAACATAATAAAAAAAGATAAAAAAGATTTAAAATAGAGTAAACATATTTTAAAGATGAAAAAATATGCATGGGAGCACTCTGGATTTTTGTTTTGCTTTGTTTTGTTTTGTTTACTTTTTGAGAAACAAAAATGAAAGGCATTGTCGTCCTTAGGAAGCTGAAGTTTTGTAATACTTTTTTTTTTCCCTTAGAGCTTTCTTTTTTTTAGGATTTTATTTATTTATGGAACGCCTGGATGGCTCAGTTGGTTAAGCAGCTGCCTTCGGCTCAGCTCATGATCCCAGGGTCCTGGGATGGAGTCCCACATCGGGCCTGCTTCTCCCTCTGCCTCTGCCTGCCACTCTGCCAGCTTGTGCTCTCTCTCTCTGACAAATAAATAAATAAAATCTTTAAAAAAAAAGATTTTATTTATTTATTGACAGAGAGAGAGAGCACAAGAAGTAGGGGGAGCATCAGGCAGAGGGAGGGGAGAAGCAGACTCTCTTCTGAGCAGGGAGCCAGACATGGGGCTCAATCCCAGGACCCTGGGATCATGACCTGAGCCAAAGGCAGATGCATAACAAACTGAGCCACTCGGGCACCCCCATTTCCCTAGAGCTTTCTACACCTTGTCTGTAAATTGAAAAATCAACAATGAGAACTTGTCTTTTTAAAATATTTTAATTATATATTTAATAATTTTGCCTTTATTTAATCAACTTCTTTAAAATTAAAAGCTTGATGTTGTCTCTATACATCATTGAGAACTTTGTGAAGAATAAAAGCTATACCCAGAAAAAAAAAAAAAGAAATAACTAAGATGGTGGTGGAAAATGGATTTGATGCTTTTGATGAATTAGTATTTTTTTCAAAAAGTATTTCAAAACACCAATATTCTCTAAAATTATTAAGTTGTTCAAATTTTCCATAAATCTGTTTGTATTTGAATATAATTTATAAAGGATGAAACTCAAGAATAGCCAGATGGAAGAAATGCTTAGGGCAAGGTATGGGGAGGTTAGAGGTTAGCACAGAGCTTCTATATCTTCTCTAAGTGCATCCCTCTCCCAGCATATTGATTTGTTCACCAATCCAGAAGTTTGCAAAATCTTGCTATTCAAAAATTTTTATTGAAGTTTCATTATATAGGTATGATTGATGAAATAATTGACCATTGGGAATTGAGCTCAATCTCAGGCCCTCACCCCTCCTCAGAGATCAAGGAATGGGGCTAATAGTTCTAACCCTCTAATCAAGTGGTTTATTGCTCTACTAACCAACCCTTATCCAGAAGCTATTAGTACTGCACACACTCACCAAAAGTTATCTCATTAATGTAAACTTGAGTCTCATATGTGGTTGAAAGGGACTCATTATAAATAACAAAAGACAGTGCTATCAGTCAGGAAATTGCAAGGATTTTAGGAGCTCTGTGCCGGGAATCAGGGACAAATATCAGGGGATATATATATATGACTAATAATATGATGAATATTATATAACTATATTAAGACAGTGTGTTATTGACAGAGGAATATACATATAGATGAATAGAATAAAATAGATACCCTAAAAGAGGCACACAAATAAGCCCAAGACAGTTTTGGCAAAGATGTTAATGGAGTTAATAAATATATAATGTAATATAATATAATATAATACAATATAATATATATATATAAAATATAGTAAAAGGATAGACTTTTTAATGACTGGGGCTGGAGCTCTTGGACATCCATAGCAAAACAAAACAAAAAAAATGACTTTAAAATTCATGACTAATACAAAAATTAAATTAAAATGTATTGTGGACATGTGTGCAAAATATAATTTTTACAAAAGACATAGGAGAAAATCAGGACATTATAGCTAGGCAAAAACATTTTAGACTTGGCACCAAAATCATGTTGTATAAAAAGAAAAACTGGACCTTATCAAAACTATTGCTCTGTGCAAGACCATGTGAAGTGGATAAAAAACTAGGAGAAAATATATGCAAATCATATATCCAACAAATGACTTATATCTATAATATAAAAAGACCCCTCAAAACTTGACAGTAAAAAAAAACAACCTAATGAAAAAATGAGCAAAATATATTTTACTGAAGAGGGTATCCAGATGACAAATAAGCACCTGACATGATGTCATCATAAACCACTAGGAAAACATAAATGTAAATGAAAATCACAATGAAACATCCATAAACACCTATCAGAATGGCTGAAAGCAGAAACAACACAAACAAAAAAGGTGATAACATCAAATTTTGGCAAGAATGCAGAGAATCTGGAATCATTCACACTTTATTATTTTTTTTGAAGATTTTATTTATTTATTTGACAGAGAGAGGTCACAAGCAGGCAGAGCAGCAGGCAGAGGCAAAGGGAGAAGCAGGGTCCCCACCGAGCAAGGAGCCCAATGTGGGACTCGATCCCAGGACCCTGGGACCATGACCCGAGCCAAAGGGAGTCGCTTAACCAACTGAGCCACCCAGGCATCCCTCATTCACACTTTATTGAGGGAAGTGTGAAATGATACAGCTGCATAGTCACTCTGGAAAGATTATGGCAACGCTTTACAAAACACAATATACTTATTATACAACTAAGCAATTATATTCTTGGACACTTCTTCCAGAGAAATAAAGACATTCACACAAAAACTTGTATATGAATGTTCATAGTAGCTTAATCAGTAATCACGAGAACTGGAAATGACTAAAAGGCCCCTTACTAGTCGAATGATTAAATTATGGTACACCTATACCATGGAATTTTCTCATACACAGATAGGAACAAACTATTTTCATACTAAAAAATTAAGATATTTCTCAAGGAGATTATGCTGAGCGAAAAAATAAACCACGAGTTATTACATACTGTATGTTTTCATGTTTTATGTACTGTATACCAAAATTTATAAAGTGTGTGATCTTATTAATATAACATTATTAAAATGACAAAATTGGGGCACCTGGGTGGCTCAGTCCATTAAGCACTTGCTTTTGGCTCAGGTCATGATCCCAGACCCTGGGATCCCAGGGTCCCCCTACATTGGGCTCCCTGCTCAGTAGGGAGCCTGCTTTTCCCTATTTGTGCATTTTTCTCTCTATCAAATAAATAAGTAAAATCTTTTTAAAAAAAATCAATGAATTGCATCAATGTCAACCCCTTGCTTATGAATTGTAACTATAGTTATGCATGAAGTTACCATTATGGGGGAATGAGGTGAAGGCAAATGGGATCCCTAGAATATTTTTAGACTTGTAATGTAAACCTATCATTATTTCACACTAAAAAGTTAGAAAACATATAAATTTTTCATGTTCTGGTTCCAAGTTTATCACTAAAATTTGAGGATGCCAAGAGCATAGCCAGGGTCTCCGTGAACAAAGCCATGCTTATTTATGGGGACAAATAATCTTCTAAGTTCATGTTTAGGGTACAGTTTAGCAAACCTTGATGGGGGAAACATAGGACGAGCCATTGTGATAGTTAATATTTTAATAGATTTCAGTAGTCATTATGGGGGAGGTGTGGAATGGGAGAGAGAATGAGAGAGAGAAAGAACAAATGAACAAATTAGGAAAATCACCATTTTGACTTCAATAAAATAAGTGATTGAGACAAAGATCATCACGAGATGATAAAAAGCACTAGAGGAAATGTGGTAAGAAACAGCACATTTCCAGTTTCATAATATCACCCTATAGAGTACTTGCTAATTAGAAAGAGGAAAAACATACCTTTATGATGGAGTATTCAGGCTGTTACACTTAGCTATGTGATCAAATTAGCATGACTAACAGAGACTCTTTAACATCACATCTGTCTCCTGATGTGATGTGATGTGAAATATATGGAAGTTGTATTATTGCCAAAAGTCTTTAGTCTAAGTCTATACAAGTTTTTAAATTTGATTTTATAGTTGTAAAAAATATGGAAAATAGAACAAAATAGAACAATCAACCATATATATCCAGAACACAGAATATTCCATAAGCTCAATGTCTTCAATAAGTCAGGATCCTTAAAAAAAAAAAAAAAAGGTGGGAGGGAGAAGGACACCTGGGTGGCACAAGTGGTTAAGTGGCTGACTCAGTTTTGACTCAGGTCCTGATCTCACGGTTGTGGGATAGAGCCTCACATGCAGTTCTTTTTTTTTTTTTCCCCAAATACGTTTATTTTATTTTTTTCAGTGTTACAAGATTGTTTGTTCGTGTACCACACCCAGTGCTCCATGCAATATGTGCCCTCCTCAATACCCACCACCAGGCTACACTCAGCATGGATTCTGCTTAGGATTCTCTCTCCCCTCTACTTTTTGCCCCTCTCCTCTCTTTCTTTCTGTCTCATAAGTAAATAAATCTTAAAAAAAAAAAGAAAGAAAAGAAAAAATAAGAGGAAAAAATAACATCAGCAGGATGACAGAATAGTAACTGTTCTCTGCCTTCATCTCCTGACAGATCATCAAGTTTTATAACCCCCATGGACAATACCTTTGTAAGAGTCAGAATGTCCAGCAGAGAAATTCTATAATGCTGTTGGAGCAAAAAATTCCCTGAGAATAGATACACTGAGCAAGGTAAGAGGAAAAGTCTCACTTTTCCCACATCACCTCCTCCCCAAAGCAGACAGCTTAGTGGCAAGAGAGGCCTCTTCAGTCAATGATTTCTCCCACAGAGAAAATAAGAACATATGAGTGACTGACAGGTTATACAAGATGCTTCCCAAGAAGACCATTTTCTTCTTGCCTCACCCAGATTATTGAGGTGATTTACAAGGCTGAAGGGTTGAGAGAGTCTGTGAGCACAAGAGCCAAACTTGGAACTCATCAAAGAGTGCTACTAACTGCTTCCTGGTTCAGACCACCCATGAGCCACTGGGAACACCTCACCGACAGAATGTCCCAACTGTCCCACAGGAACCACCAGCACTTTGCACACTTCTTCTCAGCCACATATTTCTCCCCAGCATGCCCAGCCAACCAGCACGTACTCACTGTGAATGGCAAGTGAAAGCCAATTGCAGACAGCTAGTAAGGAAGTCCAGAAAGCCAGATCAACTCAATGGAATTGGAAGAAGGCTTACAAACTTGAGCATTCCAAGCACTATCTTGGTGGAAACTAATAGAAGGCTCTTGGCAATTAGCATGGCTTTATGGGATTATGGAAAAGCATATGATCTCAAGAATTTCTCAAGAGGGAAGAATATCCATTCCCACTCTAGACTGGGAGAAAAAAGATCTCAAATCTAGAAAAGATATGAGAAAGCCTCAAAATCCTTAGCTGAACTGACTTGTGAAGTTATATCTCAAAACCAGTCAGTAAAGACTAAAGGGGGTAAGTGTTTCTTTGAATGCAAAGACAATAATGCAAGACTTCAAAGAGCACAAAAAAAATCAAAGACTTGACATCACTAAAGAACACAATAATCTTCCAACAACTGACTTCAGAGAAATGAAGATCTATGAATTTCCTAAAAATAATTCAAAATAATTGTTTTATGGAACCCCAGTGAGCTATAAGAGAACATAGACCAACAACTCAATGAAATCAGAAAAATAATACGTGAGTAAAGCAAGAAATCAAACAGAAAGAAATAAAAAATAGGGGTGCCTGGGTGGCTCAGTGGATTAGGCTTCTGTCTTCGGCTCAGGTCGTGATCTCAGGGTCCTGGGATTGAGCCTTGCATCTGGCTCTGCTCAGCGGGGAGCCTGCTTCCCCTTCTCTCTCTGCCTGCCTCTCTGCCTACTTGTGATCTCTCTCTTGCTCTCTGTCAAATAAATAAATAAAATCTTTAAAAAAAAAAAGAGAGAAAGAAGTAAAAAATAGAAGACAGGAGCTAAAGAATACAATGAATAAAATTTTTAAAAATGCCATGTGAAAATCAGCATAGGACTTGATCAAGTAGAAGAAAGAATTTGTAGACTCAATGATAGGTCATCTGAAATTATCTAATTGGAGAGAAAGAAGAAAAATAAAGAAAAAAGCTTATGTGAATTATAAGACACTATTAAGAGAAATAATATTTGCATTTCAGCGTCCCAGAAGAGAAAGATACAGGGGCAGAAAGCTTATTTTATAAAAACGTTGAAAACTTTCCAAATCTGGGGAGAGATATGGATATCCAGGTACACGAAGCTGATAGTTCCCCATACAGATTCAACACAAAAAGGACTTCACTGAGACACAATATAATCGAACTGTCAAAAATCAAAGATAAAGAGAATTTTGGAAGCAGCAAAGAATAGAAGAAAACTCTAATAAGACTCTAAATGGATTTCACAGCAGAAATTTTGCAAGACAAGAAAGGATGAAATGATATACTTAAGGTGTTGAAAGAAAAAACTGCCAACCAAGTATACTTATTTGACAAAGTTACCCTTCAGAAATGAAGGTGAGATAAAGATTTTTGGAGATAAATAAAAGTAGAGAGATTTATCACCACTACACCTTCTGTATGAGAAATGTTAAAAGAAGTACTTCAGGCTGAAATGAAAGGATGCTAATTAGTTACATGAAAACATAAGAAAGTATAAAACTCATTGATAAAGGAAAGTATATAGTCATATTCAGAATCCTCAATTAGTGTAATTGTGATATGTAAATCACTTAACTGTAGTGTAAGGAAAACACCTAAAAAAAGAAAAAATTCAAGCATATCATTACAGCAAATCAAAGGACAACAGAAAGAGAGAAAGAAAGAAACAAAAAAACTACAAATGACTTAGAAAACAATGAACAAAATAGCAACAGTAATTGCTTACCTATCAATAATTATTTTAATAGAAATGGATCAAATCTCCAATCAACTAATATAAAGTGGCTAAATGGATGACATGATCTAACACTATGCAGCCTACAAGAGACTTGTTTCAGCTCTAAGGACAACACAAACTGAAAGTGAAGGGGTGAAAAAAGATATTCTATGCAAATGGAAACCATAAGAAGCAGAGGTAACTATACTTACATCAGACAAAATATACTTTAAGTCAAAAACTGTAACAAGAGACATAGAAGGTCAAGCACTAGTGGAATATTCTCCAGGATACATTCTTTATTAAGCCACAAACCAAGTCTTAGCTAATTTAAGAAGATTTAAATCATATCAAATATCTTTTCCAACCACAACGGCATAAAATAAAAATGTCAGTAACAGGAAGAAAGCTGAAAATTTCACAAATATATGCAAATTAAACAACACAGTCTTAAACAACCAATGGGTAAGAAAAGGAATCAAAAGAGAAATGATAAAATTCTCTGAGACAAAATGGAAAGACAACATGCCAAAACTTACGGGGTGCAACAAAAACACTTCTAAAAGGGAGATTTATAGTGATAAATGCCTACACTGAGGAATAAGAAAGATCTCAATTAAACAACCTGATTTTATACTTCAATGAACTAGAAAAAGAATAAATGAAGCTCAAAGTTAGTAGAAGGAAGTAAATGACAAAAATCAGAGTGGAAATAAATATAGACTAAAAAAAGACAATAAGCAAGATTATTGAAACTAAGGGCTCTTTTTTTTAAAACAGATAAAATTGACAAATCTTTCATAAACTAAGACATAAAAAAGATAAGATACAAATATATAAAATTGGAAATGAAATAAGAGACATTACAACTGATACCACAAAAATATGATAGAGTATAAAAAGCTACCATGAACAATATATGTCAATAAACTGGACAACAGAGAAGAAATGGATAAATTCCTAGAAGCAGATAACCAACTAGGACTGAAACATGAAGAAATACAAATCTGAGTAGATCTATAATAAATAAGGAAATGAAATCAGTAATCAAATTCTTCCAAAAGGACCAGATGGCTTCACTGATGAATTCTACCAAGCATTTAATGAATAATTATTGCCAATCTTTCTCAAACACTTCAAAAGAACTGAAGAGTAGAGAACCTTCTCAAACTCACTTTACAAGGCCAATGTTACTCTGATACCAAAGCCAGACAACGACACTACAAGAAAATAAAACTGTAAACCAATATTCCTGATGAGCATAGATGCAACAATTCTCAAAAATAAAAACAAAAAACAAAAAAAACAAAACACTAGTAAACAGAATTCAACAGCATATTGAGATAATTATATACTATGATCAAGTGGGCTATAACTGAGGGTTACAAGAATTTCAGCATATGCAAATCAATTAAAAATATACCATATTAGGAGAATGAAAGGTAAAAATATAAGATCATCTCAATAGATATAGAAAAAGCATGTGACACAATTCAACATCCTTTCATAATAAAAACTCTCAACACATTAGGTGTAGAAGGAATGTCCCTCAATACAATAAAGTCCATATACAACAAACCCCCATTTAACATCATACTTAATTCTGAAAACCTGAAAACATTCCCTCTAGGATTAGGAACAAGACAGAATGTTTCAACCTTGCCACTTCTAACTACATAGTACTGAAAGCCCTAGCCAAAACAATTAAGCAAGGGGAAAGAAACCAAATACTCATAATACAAAAGGAGAAATATAATTGTCTCTGTTTGTAGATGATGTAATATTGTATACAGAAAACCCTAAAGGCTACACACACACACACACACACACACACACAAAGGGGGAAAAAAAGTTGTTTTAGCCCAGGGCCTCTCACTTTCCTGGGGATCCTCAGTCCAGCAGTGCGCCCCAGCCCATGGCCGCCTACTCCTACCACCTGGCCAGGTGGCCCAGCTCCAGGCACGGCACTGCTGGACCAGAGTTTCTTGTGGAACATTTTCCAGAGGGTTGATAAAGACAGGAGCAGGATGGTATCAGACAATGAGCTTCAGCAAGCACTACCCAAAGAGTTTGAGTTACACTTTGAAGAGTAGAAGACAGGGTTACTAGAAAGATGTCAAAACAAGCTGGAATCCAGCAGGCTACAATCTGGCAAATCTCGCTTAAAACTTTCTAAGTGTTGGGGCGCCTCCGTGGTTCAGTCTTTGAGCTTCTGCATTTGGCGTAGGTCCTGATCCCCTGGGTCCTGGGGTCGAGCCTGGGGTGGAACCCTGTCCAGTCCCGCGTTGGGCTCCCTGCTTGGCAGGAAGACTGCTTCTACCTCCCCAACTCTTCTTCCTTATAATCTTTCTCTGTGCCAAATAAATAATGAATTTTAGAGGTGTTTTGTTTTGTTTTGTTTTTTAAGATTTTACCCATTCATTTGAGAGAGCTAGCTGAGAGCACGGGGATGGGAGAGGGAGAGGGAGGGGGGAGGGAGAGGGAGGGGGAGAGGGAGAAGCAGGCTCCTTATAGGAACCTGATGCCCTGATGCCCCGAGGATCCCAGGGTTCTGGGATCACAACCTGAGCCAAAGGCATATGATCAATCAACTGAGCCACTAAGGCGCCACCCCTCTGCCAGAAAACCTTTTAGAACCAATATATAAATTCAGTAAAGTTGCAGGATCCAAAATTACACAAAAATTAGTTGTGTTTCTATACACTAGAAAAAAACAATGTGACAAAGATTAAGAAGACAATCCTATTTACAATAATATCAAAAATAGCAAAATATGGGGCACCTGGGTGGCTCAGTGGGTTAAAGCCTCTGCCTTCAGCTCAGGTCATGATCTCAGGGTCCTGGGATCGAGCCCCGCATTGGGCTTTCTGCTCGGCGGGGAGCCTGCTCTCCCCCTCTGCCTGCCTCTCTGCCTGCTGGTGATCTCTCTCTCTCTGTCAAATAAATAAATAAAATCTTTTAAAAAATAGCAAAATATTTAACAATGTATTTAACCAAAGAGGTAAAAGATATGTACACTGAAAAGTATAAGACACTGATGAAAATTGAAGAAAACAAATAAATGAAGACTACTCTTTATTAAAAAAAAAAAACTATATTATAAAAGACAAATCAAACAGTATGGTACTGGGGCGCCTGGGTGGCTCAGTGGGTTAAGGGCTCTGCCTTTGGCTCAAGTCATGATCTCAGGGTCCTGGGATGGAGCCCCACATTGGGCTCTCCGATCAGCAGGGAGCCTGCTTCCCCCGTCTCTTTGCCAGACTCTCTGCCTATTTGTGATCTCTCCCTCTCTGTGTCAAATAAATAAATAAAATCTTTAAAAAACAAAACAAAACAAAACAAAAACCCAGTATGGTACTGGTATAAAAAGAGACACATAGATCAATGGAACAGATTAAAGAGCTCAGAAATGAATCTATGCATATACAGTCACTAGTCTTTGACAAGGGTATCAAGAACACAATGAGGGAGGGATAGTCCTTCAATACAGAGTATAGGAAAAACTGGATATCCATATGCAAATGAATGAACCTAGACTTCTATCTTACATCTGAAACCATAGAACATGTAGAAGTAAACAGTGGAAAAGTGCTTTGGCATTCGTCTTGTGAATGTTTTTTTTTTGGATACAACACCAAAAACACTAGCAACAAAAGCAAAATCAACAGAGGAAAGACACTAAAAAACTTCTTCACAGCAATGGAAATCATCAACAAAATGAAAAAATAACCTATAGGATGGAAGAAAATATTTGCAAGTCATATGTCTGATAAGAGATCAATATCTAAAATATGTAAGGAACTTATACAGTCTGTAGCAAAAATAATTATTATTAATAATAATCCAATTTAAAAAGGGGCAGAGGATCTAAATGACATGTCTTCAAGGAAGACATCCAGATGGCCAACAGCACAAGAAAAGCACAAATCCGATCATCAAGGAAATACAAATCAAAACCATAAATGAGTTATCACCTCACACCTATTAGAATGGCTATTATAAAAAAGGCAAGAAATAACATGTGTTGGGAACCATGGAGAGAAATGGGAACCCTTGTGCACTACTGGCAGAATTGCAAATTGGTGCAGCCATTATGGAAAACAATTTGCAGGTTCTTCAAAAATTAAAAACAGAACTACCATTTGAGCCACCCATCCCACTTCTAGGTCTAAATCTGAAGGAAATAAAATCAATATCTCAAAGAGATATCTTCACTCCCATGATTATTGCCTCATTATTCATAATAGCCAGGATATGGAAACAACCTAAGTGGCTGTTGATGAATAAATGAATAAAGAATATGAGATAAATATTGTGACATATATTGGGATATACACATATAAATACTATGTAATTATATATAATATGTAATATAGCATATTATATATTATTATACATAACCATAGTATATAATAAACATAAAATACTAATATGTACAATGAACTATTAATCAGCCATAAGAAAGAAGAAACTGGACTGCATTACTCTAAGTGAAATAAACCAGACATAGGAAGATAAATACTAAATGGCATCGATTATATGTATAATATATATTTACATTTATATTTTATTATATATTTTATACATATATATATCAAGTTCAGGAGCAAAGTGTTGCATGTTGGTTACCAGGGACTGGACAGGGGAGAGAAGATAGTAGGATGTTGGTCAAGGGACATAAACTTTCAGAGTAAGTTGAGAA
The DNA here is from genome assembly GCA_028646535.1 of Procyon lotor. NCBI lineage: Eukaryota > Metazoa > Chordata > Mammalia > Carnivora > Procyonidae > Procyon > Procyon lotor. The sequence goes on along the minus strand of CM053609.1, from coordinate 16,871,244 downwards.
TCTAATGTATAGGATAGTAGCCATACTTAATAAAGCTGTGTTATACACTTGAAATTTGCTAAGAGAGTAGATCTTTAGCATTCTCACCACACACACACACACACACACACACACACACACACACACACACAAAATATGTGAAGTGAGGTGATGGATATGTTAACTTGATTGTGGTAATAATTTTACAATATTACACAATGTGACAGTGTACACCTTAAATATATACAATTTCATTTGTATGGAAATGAAAAAGGAGAGGAAAAAGGAAAGGACTTTCTTAATCAAAGATATATATTAACAAAATGTAATGCATGAATGTAGACAGTTTTTTCTGGTTTTAATGAAAGTTGTAAAAGTCATTTTTGAAGCAACTGAAAAATTTGAATATGGACTGTGTATTAGATAATATTAGCAAATCACCTTGAATTTTCTCATCTTTGATTATGAGATTATAAGACTTTTCTGATAGTTCAACATAAAAATACAATATTGCATGGAGCACTGGGTGTGATGCATGAACAGTAAATCTTGTAACACTGAAAAGATAAAATGAACATATTTGGGGGAAAATACAATACTGTTAATTGTAATGTTTATCTAGTATATGGTTTATCAATGTACTATTCTTCCAACTCTACTGTATCTTTGAAAGTTTCAATCTATGAAAGTTAAAAAGCAAAAGAATCATACAAAGATGAAAGAGGTACTTTGAGAAGTGTGAGTGTCACTGAAGCAGGATTCCACTTATGAACAGTATCTGTCAGAGAAGTCATGAGGGGATTTCTCCACTGACTATAAAAATTGACAATGCTGCTAAGGTCCTACCCATCTCTAGAGGTCTATAACTCCATGATAATGTATCATGTTGCTAGAAAACAGTTTGGCTTAAGGAAAGATTAAATGAGATAACATCTGTGTCTGGAACAAGTACTTTACTTATGGGAAAAAGAGGTCCTATATTAATGGAACTGAGAGTTTCAGGTATAGAAAGATAATATCCAACTTTTGTATCAACATGGATGGGACTGGAAGAGATTATGCGGAGTGAAATAAGTCAAGCAGAGAGAATCAATTACCTTATGGTCCC
>CM053609.1:16837822-16859740 GCA_028646535.1 Procyon lotor | reverse complement strand
AAAAAAAAAATGAAAAAAATGATGGCAGAGAAGCAAAAGATGCAGGGGTGATGCAGCTTTCACTTTGCTGTTTTAAACCTCCCAGACTCCCAGTCCACACCGCTGGCCTTGGTGGGGCAAGCAAACACTCTGCCCATCCTCATTGCTGTGTACTTCTTGGATGAAGGTGTTTTACTGGAATTGGCCTCCCTGCTCTCTCTGCCAGATAATATCCTTTGCTTTCCAAATATTTTCATGAAGCATTTTCTCTGTGAAATCTTCCCCATGAACTCTCACCCCTATGCCTTCCACAGGGGCAGTGAAAACTGCTTATCTCAAAATTCTCTTCCTGCTCTGGTTCAGTGGCGAGCAGCAGAGTTGCCTTTGACCTTCCTGCCACCCCTGGCTGACCCCTGTGCCCAGAGAATGGCATTCCTCAGGAGAGATGGCATTTTCTGCTCTGACATTTTCTTAACAAGCTTCATGTCAGTGTACCAGTCTCTCTCCACACTGCTTAATGTACTGGCCATTGAAAAGAAAGAAAACAACTTCAGTTTCATTTCAGACAAAGGAGAGTTCTTTATTATGAAAAAAGGTATGATTCTCAGTGAAGAACTACCAGTTATGAAAACCTGCACCTAATTATACAATATCAACAGTTAGACTGCAAAAGCTATAGAAAATACAGGAAAGAATGGTAAGGAACTTGAATGTTTTGCACTTGGTCCTTGAGAGGGCAGTATTGCCACCAAAAAGACTAGAAAATATTTAAATCACAGAATTAACCAGGTAAATTATTGATCAAGTAAATTATTGTTATTTTTCTTTTTAAAAAGAGAGGGATAGTGTGCAAGTGGTAGGAAGGGGCAATGAGAGAAAGAGAGAGAGAATCTTAAGCCAGCTCCATACCCAGTATAGAGCCTGACACAGGGTTGATCTCATGACCCTGAGATCATAGCTGAGCCAAAATCAAGAGTCTGATGCTCAACTGACTGAGCCATTCAGGCACCCCTAAGTAAATTATTATTATTAATCAGTGTGGAGTTTGAAATTTGTACACATAGTGAGTTGTACTTTATATTACATATTTAACTATCAGGTGAATTATACCACATATAATTCTTTATATGTACATATATGTATAGACACATATGTATAATTTATATATGATAGATACATGCATATGTATATATACATATGTAAACTCAGACTATAGAGAATGTACCATCATTCTTCCACATTCAGATTATAGAGAAGGTAGGACCATTATTGCAGGTAACAACATACACGAAATTTGACCACGTATTAAGCCACAAAGTAAAACACAATAAATTCCTAAAAGTAAAAGAAAAGCAGACAAAACATTTTCTGATTCCATTACTGTGAAACTAAAATCTTACAGCAAAAATATCATATACAAATATCAGAAACTGGAAATAAAATCTCTTGGGTTAAAAACGAAATTAAAACCAGAGATTATATTGAGTGAAATTAATCAAGCAGAAAGAGTCAATTATCATATGGTTTCACTTACGTGTGGAGCATAAGGAAAAAGATGGAGGACATTGGGAGAAGGAAAAGAAGGGTGAATTGGGAGAAATCAGAGAGGGAGACAAAACATGAGAGACTGTGGACTCTGATAAACAAACTGAGGATTTTGAAGGGGGGTTTGGTGGGTTGGGTGAGCCTGGCGGTGGGTATTGAGGGCACATATTGCATGGAGCACTGGGTGTGGTGCATAAACAATGAATCTTGGAACACTGAAACAAAACACAAAAATTTATAGAAAAAATTAATTAATTAATTAATTAATTAATTAATTAATTGAAAATTAAAAAATTAAAAGCAAACAAACAAACAACAACAACAACAGTCTACAGCCCTACCACCATGAACACGCCTGATCTCATCTGATCTTGGAAGCTAAGCAGGGTCAGGCCTGGTTATTATTTGAATGGGAGACCACTAGGAAACCAGGTGCTGTAGGCTTTTCAAAACTCTCTGGGGCGCCTGGGTGGCTCAGTGTGTTAAGCTTCTGCCTTCAGTTCAGGTCATGATCTCAGGGTCCTGGGATTGAACCCCGCATTGAGCTCCCTGCTTTCTGCTTGCCTCTCTGCCTACTTGTGATCTCTCTCTGTGTCAAATAAATAAATAAAATCTTAAAAAAAATAAAATAAAACCAGTATGATACAATATAAAGAAAATGGTATATATCAGGCACTATGAAACATATATATCAGGCACTATGGGATCCAGCTAGAATAATGCTCAGGGTCAAATTCATGAAATACAGCCAAATTAATTGGTGCAGAAAGAAGCCATTAGTAAGGATAAAAGATTTTTAAAATAATAAAATAGAAATAGGAGAATTGTAGGACCAAAATTCTGGAATCAGATTCTTAAAACTAATTAGCTTTAGTTAACATAATCAAGGGGAAGGGGGGGAAAAAAAGCAGTGTTTTAATACCAAAAAAAGAGAACATTAATAAATAAAACTAATTGGCTCAATTTCATGAAAACATATGGAAAGGGACACCTGGGTGGCTTAGTTGGTTAAATATCTGACCCTTGATTTCTGCTCAGGTCCTAATCTCAGGATCATGACATCAGGGTCCTGAGATTCTGCCAGAGTCAGGCTCCATCCCCAGCATGGAGTCTACTTAAGATTATCTCTCTCTGTCTCCCTCTACCCCTCTCCCTGACACTCTCTTTATCTTCCTCTCTAAAAAAAAAAAAAAATTAAAAAAAAATATATATGGGAAAACCTGAATGAACTAGATGACTTCCTAAGAAGTTCTTGAAAAATACCAAAAATGATCTCAGGGGAAATTGAAAATGCAAACAGAACAATTTTCATAAAAAAGTTAGAATAATTTGTCAGTAAGTAAGTTATTCAAACACCAGACCCCAATACTTACATGGAGAATACTTTATCAAATCTTTAAGAACTGCATAAATGCTGTATTTAAGCCATTCAGAGCACAGTAAAAAATGAAATTTTCTTAATGAAACAAAATTTATAATTATTTCAACCAGATAGCACAAAAGATACATATCCATCTTTATCATGAATTTTAATGTAAATTCCCTAAATAAAATATTAGAAACAGAAGCTAGAGCATAGCATTATTCCAGCAATACCAGAATGGTTTAATGCTGCAAAACCTATTTATTTAATTTATTATGTATTCAAATGATGTATTATATTAAATAAAAAATGAAAAAAGTCATCTTTAAAAATTCCAAAAAGATATTTTAATATCATTTAACATTTATTCTTGGTTTTAAAAATGGATTTTAAAAGAAATCATGACTGATGAAATATATATATCAACCTCAAATCCATTATTATAATGGGAGAACACTGAAGCATTCCATTTAAGTTCAGGACCCAGATTAGGATATCAAGAACCATTACTACTATTAAACATCGCTATAAAAGCAATAGCTGAAAAATTTAGGAAGAAAGAAAACATATGGAAACTGGAAAGGAAGAGGTAAAGTTATCTTTGATTGCAGTTAGAATGTTTGTATACCTGGATAACCTAAGATAATCAATGGATATAAGATAAAAAAATAACTTGATAAAGGCTCTGGGTAAAATATATATATTTATATATATATATAATCTCCATCTGCACACATCACTTATAAGTGATACCAAGGACAACAGAAAGAATTACCCAACATTTATTTATTTATTTTTTAAGACTTTTTATTTATTTGACAGAGAGAAACACAGTGAGAGGGAACACAAGCAGAGGGAATGGTAGCGGGAGAAGCAGGCTCCCTGCTGAGCAGGGAGCCCCATGCAGGGCTCAATCCCAGGACCCTGGGATCATGACCTGAGTTGAAGGCAGACACCTAACGACTGAGCCACCCAGGCGCCCTACCCAACATTTAAATAAGAAATTTGTAAGACCTTTATGAGGAAAATTGTAAAGTGCTATTGACGAACTTAAAAGAAGTCTGAAACTGAAACAAATGGAAAAGCATACAGTGATGCTGAGTTGAAAGAGACAGTAATCAGATGTCAGTTACATTAAGCTGTATTTGAGATCCAATAAAAGTGCCATTAGGATTTTTACTTTCGAACCAGAGAAGTTGATTCTAGGTTTGAAAGAGGAAAATGGAAAAGGAAAGTAGTAGGAAAATTCTGGAAATGAAAAATAATAAGGGTGGAAAACCCATTCAGATATTAAACTGTATTATAAATATAAACTTAATAAAAGAGTGTGCTACTGGTACATAAATCCACAGAATAGAATTAAAAGTCCATAAATACAGCATAATATATAAGGGCATTTAGTCAGTTGTTATGGCAATATTTTAAATAAGTAAGAAAAAATATATTCTTCAAAATATAATGTTGATAATGTGTATATATGGAAAAAAAAGTTAGAGCCCTAGTTGACATGGCATACAAATAAATCACAAATAATCTAACTCTGATATCCTAGGAAAGAAAACATAAAAATACTAGAAAAGCAATGAAATTTTCCATTAAGAAGTAGAAAAGGGAAGGCATATTAAACTATTTCACAACAATGAAAGGTATAAAAGTATTGATAAATTTGATATTGAAATGAATGTGATATATTCTGCTTATATCGATAATTAAAAAAGAGAAATGAAAAACGGAAGCATATTTGCAACTTATATGACAGTAAAAGAGTGGTATATATATTCCCATAATATATAGAGTACTTATAAATCAATGAAAACAAAGACCAAATGCCCAATAAAAGTGAACAAAAAAATAATAAAACATTAAAGCACATGGTAAAAGAACACAAAACAACTATTGTGCTTCTTTTATAGGTTAAAGATGCAGACTAAAACCAATCATATACATTTTTTGCTTATCAGATTTGATAAACAATTGGAGAAGTTATGGTGTATACATTGCAGGTAGGAGTGCAATCTGACATAACTACTCTGAGAAACAATAAGTTCCTGTCTAATCAGAATTTAAAAGTTCACATACTCTTTGACAAATACATCTACTTTTAATAAACTCCCACCTGACTAAATGAGATATGAACATGATTATTTTTGCAACATTGTAATAGAAATATATCAGTGATGCGTATATATCCATCCATAGAGAGCTATTGGCTTAAAGTACAGAGGACCCATTTGATTTAATGTGAAGCAAATTAAAAGGACAAAGCTTTACATATACTGTAAAAGGATGAAACGAGTAAAAAACAAAATGAGAAGGTACAAAACAATGTATCTGGTTTGAGCACACATATTTATAAATTTGAAGACCCAAGAAACCAATCTTAGATATTCCTTCCTGGGAAAAGAATAGTCTGGGAAACAAATGAGGATGGTGACCTTCTTCTCAGTACAGACTTGATTTAAAAAAAAAAAAAAGTGCACCATGCAAATGGTTTTCAGTTTAAAATTAATAAATAAAATGGCTATTGGAAAACTCAGTGGGGAAAAATACAAGAAATATGATAAATGACCACAGTGCTTGGGGTTTTTGACTATCTTACATTAATTCTACTGCACCTGCTGCTGTTTACTTCTCAATATATATGAATCTATCATGGTAATGCATGAAGAGAAAATAATCTTCAGTAAGAGGCCCCAAGATGAAAGAATCAGGTATGCGAAGGGTCAAAAGAGAATGGAAAGAAATGAGGACAGAAGTGAGGCCAGAAAAAAAAAAAAAAAAAAAAAAAAAAAGAAGTGAGGCCAGAAGGAGCATAAGCATCAAAAATTTTGGAATTTGCTCTAAGTCTCTAAAGTGTTCTAAGCACATAATGAGAAAATCAGATTTAGTTTTTAAAGGGCATTATTAAAAAATTTATTTATTTATTTGAGAGATTGAGTGAGAGAGAGACAGAGAGAGAGAGCACAAGCAGGGGGAGGAGCAGAGGGAGAGGGAGAAGCAGACTTCCCACTGAGCAGGATGCCTGATGTAGGGCTCGATCCTGGGACTCCGAGATCATGACCTGAACCAAAGGCAGACACTTAATCCACTGAGCTACCCAGGTGCCCCTAAAGAGCATTCTTAATGAAAAAAAAAAAAAAAAACAGTCTGGGGGAAATATTTATAATATGGGTAAGAAAAAAAATAGTTGATAACCAGATAAAAAAGTTTTTTGAATCCTGGAAGCAATGCAGTTAAGTTAGATAGAACACATAAATGAGCAATTCAGAGAAAAAGGCCACATAATTGACAGATAAATACTGAAAGGCCTAAAATTTCATATGCCACTTTGGCATCTTTGAACCTCATGGGGCTCCATATGTCTAAGTGTGGCTTCCCCTGCTTTCCCCAGACAGGACCCCCACCCAGGGGGGAAAGGCTTCTAACCTGGCTAATTCCCACTTCAGCTGGACCAGATGCACTCCTCCTCCTGGCCTTCACTTCCTTGCCAGCCCATGAAATTATTCAAACAAGTCAATCACATCCTCTGAAAGTCTGTCTCCCACAGCCCCCTACCCCCAGCATGATATTCGGTGTCTTCCTCCCCAAGACCATGAGCATATGTGAATAATAACCTGCTGACAATCTCCTCTGCCCAATGTCAGATGTCATCTGTCACATCCTATTTAGGACAGAGGATCCCTCCCTCCCTCATTTCCCACTTTTCATACTGTACTATTTGGAATGAAGTCACTGTAAATCAGCTCATACTTAAGTGTGAGGAAGTTATGAGAAGCATTACTTCATTTGCGATTTGAGAAACATTTACTGAAAACAACAACAAGGTGAGATTTTTTACCCAACAGATTCACAAAATTATGAACAACTGATTGTAACCTGTGATGGCAATAGTTTGGCTGGGCATATAAATTTGATGTTTTTTTCTTGTGGTATCTCTAATTTGTCTTCTATTTATCTTGTAGAAACCTTTACTTAGATGCACTGTTGATAACCGAGAAAAAAAATGGATAGGGCTTAAGGGTCCAGCAGTAATATAATAGTCTGATGAATTTTGAAACAACCACCTGCATTTAATTCTTGTGGACTGGCTCACTCATCATCGTTTCTAAACTTCTTATATGTTTCCCTGTACTACAGAGGTTGGAAAGCTCAAAACTGTATTTGCCAAGCTCCCTTGATTACAAGCATAACTTAGGTCTGCAAATTAAATGTGCTCATGTGTGATTTGACTTTGTGTCTATGTTAAGTGAGATAGAGGCACATGAAGCACTGTTAAATATTAGAACATGATTAGATTCTATTTTACTTGATTTATAGAAACAATTAAGAAGATAGTACAAAGCTCCCACAATACCCTCACACTCTATTTGTTACAATTAATGACCAATATTTCTTCTTCTTCTTCCTCCTCCCCTTTCTCCATCTTCTTCTTTTTCCTCTTCTTCTTCTTCTTTGTCTCCTCCTTCTTCTTCTCCTTCTTCTCCTTCTTCTTCTCCTTCTTCTTCTTCTTCTTCTTCTTCTTCTTCTTCTTCTTCTTCTTCGTAGTAGTAGTAGTAGTAGTAGTAGTACTTACTACTACTGCTTACTTACTAAGTAGTACTTACTACTACTACTACTACTACTACTACTACTACTACTACTAAAGTCTATAGTTTATTGAGATTTCCTCAGTTTTTACAGAATGCCTTTTTTTTTTTTTTTTAGGAACTGCCAAAGTTTTAGTGTTTAATACTTAACAGCACTGACCAAAGTCCAAGATATGGAGTTACCATGTTCAAGAAACTGGGGGGAGAATCACTCTATAAACTATATAGTGTGTGGTAAGAAGAATGCACACTTCAGAGTTGAAAACCTGGTGATCTGGAGTACATTGTGAATTAGCCCCCTTCAACTCTTTGGTATGTCAGGGATCTCATCTTCACCCTCCAGCTCTTCCACCCCAGCCCGTGTCATGAGGTCTGCAATGTTTTTCTCCAGGTTGTCAATGCAACTGCTCATGTCATCAACTCTTCCAGTGACCTGGTCAGATATGGTCTGAAATTTATCTTGCATCTGTTTCAAAAGTGTCTGCACCACTGAGCTGAGATCCTGCAAGGTCTTGGGGTCAGTCTCAGCCATCTCCCCAGTTCCCAGCTGGACAGTGAATCCCAGAATGTCCTTTTCTGTATTAGAATTTTGTTCAGGATCCTTTACATTTACTTGTCATTCCTTTACTTTACATTTCATTACATTACTTTACATTTACTTGTCATTTTTCCTTGGGTCTTTCCTTCCTCCCTCCCTTCCTCCTTCCCTCTTCTTCCTTCTTCTCCTTTTTCATTTTTTTAAATTTTATTTATGTATTTGACACAGAGAGAGATGACGAGTAGGCAGAAAGGCAGGCAGAGAGAGAGGAGGAAGCAGGCTCCCTGCTGAGCAGAAAGCCCAATGAGGGACTGGATCCCAGGACCCTGAGATCATGACCTGAACAGAAGGCAGAGGCTTTAATCCACGGAGCCACCCAGATGCCTCTCCTCCCCCTCCTCCTCTTCCTCTTCCTCCTCTTCCTCCTTCTCATCCTCGTCCTCCTCCTCCTCCTTCTTCTTCTCTCTCCTCTTTCTTTCCTTCTTTCTTATGTTAGTAACCATATAGTACATCATTAGTTTTTGATGTTGTGTTCCGTGATTCATTGTTTGTGTATAACACCCAGTGCTACATGCAATACCTGCCCTCCTTAATACCCAACACCAGGCTATCCAATCCCCTCAGCCCCTCCCTTCTAAACTCTCAGTTTGTTTCTCAGGTAAATGGATGAAATACCTTAGTGTGAGACAAGGATCCATCAAAATCCTAGAGGAGAACATAGGCAGTAACCTCTTGGACATCAGCCACAGTAACTTCTTTCAAGACATGTCTCCAAAGGCAAGGGAAACAAAAGCGAAAATGAACTTTTGGGACTTCATCAAGATAAAAAGCTTCTGCACAGCAAAGGAAATAGTAAAAAAAACAAAGACACAACCCTTGGACTTTTTCTTGGCTGTGGCATAATTCTCATACTTTCCTTGTTTTTAATGATCTTCACAGATTTGAGGAGCATTGATCAATTATAATATAAGATGTCCCTCAAATGGAATTTGTCTGAATTTCTTCCTCATGATTATAGTGGGGTTGTAGGTTATTGGGAAGAAAACCGCAGAGGCAAAGTGCCATATTCATCTTTCATATCACGGATACATACTGTCAACATTACCTATCACTGTCAGTGTTGACCTTGAACACCAGTTTGGGATAGTTTGTTAGACTTCTCCACTATAAACTCTATGTCTCTTTCCCATTTTTCATACTGTACTATTTGGAATGAAGTCACTATAAATCAGCTCACACTTAAGGAGTGGGGATTTAAGCACACCAGAATGGTTTCTCCACTCTAAAATTCCCTTCTATTTCTTCTATTCAACCCCTCCACACTCCTGAGCCCCTGACAGTCCCTGATCTTTTTATTAAGTCTACAATTTTTCATTTTCCAGAACGTTATAGATTGGCATCATATGATATTTAACCTTCCGAATTTGGCTTTTTTAATACAGCTATATGCATTTGAAGTCCATCCATGTCTTTTCTTGGATTAATAGCTCATTTCTTTTTATTGTTGAAACAATATATGCCCCTGGTTTTGATATAAGGACAATGCTGGTCTCAGAATGAGAAAGAGTTACCTCTGCTTATTTTCTGGAAGAGAATGTAGAGATTGGATATCTCTTCTTTCTCAAATGTTTGATAGAATTTGTCAGTGAAACATATTTGGTTCTGGTGCTTTCTTTTTTAAAAGATTATTAGTTATTGGTGTAATTTATTTAATAAATAAGGACTTTTTATGATGTGACTTTTAGTAGCTTGTATCTCTCAAATAAATGGCCATTTTACCCAAATTATCAAATTTATGGGTATAGAGTTGTTCATTTTATTTATTTACAATTTTCTTTTATCCAAGGTATCAGCAATTTCAGCACTTTTAACTTTTTTTTTTAAGACAGACTGCCACATGCAGTGGCATTTTGGATGTGTCTGGAATCTTGGAAACTTGATCACTCTACTCTTTTTCTACAAATGGACCTAGAGAGCTTATTTGGAGATTCTAGTAGGGAAGTGCAGGTGATCTTATACCTTGACTGAAGAAAATGGTCCTCCTGTATGAAGGAAGGTTGTCCTCTTGGGCCAAGCACTCAGCTTCAGGAGGAGCAGTGAGGGAGAAAGGGGACACCTACCTAGCCAGCCAGACCAGCCAAGCCAACACTGGTGATCAGTGAAGTGACAGATATCACAGTCAGATCACCCTCACCTCCTTAACTAACTTTTAACTACTGGTATTGGTAATTTTTGTCTTCTGTGGCTTCTTGGTTTGCTTCACTGGAGTTTTATCAATTATACTGATATTTTCAAAGAATCTATTTTTGATCTTTTAATTTTTCCCTATCATTTTCTTGTTTTCACATCCGTTGTTTTCTGTTTTATTTATTTTTTTTAAAGATTTTTATTTATTTGACAGAAAGAAACACAGTGAGAGAGGGAACACAAGCAAAGGGAATGGTAGTGGGAGAAGCAGGCTTCCTGCCGAGCAGGGAGCCTGATACGTGGCTCGATCCCAGAACCCTGGGATCATGACCTGAGCTGAAGGCAGACACTTAACGACTGAGCCACCCAGGTGCCCCTTCTGTTTTATTTCTTTTCTTCTGATTGCTTGAGGCCTAAATGGCTCTTCTGTCTGTAGTTTCTTATGGTAAAAGATTAAATTATTGAGACTATCCTATCTATATTTGGAAAGAACATGGTGGATTTGTCAAGTTCCCTTCTCTCTGGTTGATATATTTTCTATCACATTTCTTCACATCTGTGATTTCTATGAGCTTGATTAGTAGCCTCCTTTATAAGACTAGTCACATAGCCCCCACCTATCTCTCACCACCTAGCCCCATTGCTCCCTAACTCAGTTTTGCCATATATAGGATTTGTAGCTGACAGGTTTTTTTTTTTTTTTCTTTCCCTACTTTGAATATATTGGCCCACTACCTTCTGAAAACCAAAATTTCTGATGAGAAATATAATGATAATCTTATTGAGGATCACTTGTATGTTATGAGTTGCTTCTTGTTGTTTTCAGTATTTTTCTCTTTGTCATCTTTTAAAAATTCGATTATAATGTGTCTCACTGTAGGTTTTTCTTAGTTTATCTTCTTTGGAATTGGTTAAATTCTTTGGATATTTATAATCAAGTCTCTCATAAAATTTGGGAAGTTTTCAGTCATTTTGTTAGGCAGAAAGCTAGGCATGAGTGACAGGAGGATGAACCTTACACGTCATGATAGTCCCAACTGAGGACTTTCCAGGGACTGCTCCATTCTACCTGTCTAACAGTGCGTTTGTGGTCACAACATCCCAGCAGAGATAGAGTTAAGTTTGTTGGGCTTGCTGCACTTCTGCAGAAAGCAGCTGCTTGTCCTTATCTGACCTATGTCCCTAGAATGAAAATAATATGGTTTCCTACTGAATGCAGGCATTTTGAATACATCTTGGGAAAGAATATGCATAGGTGGTTAATTATTATATAATCCAAGCCTATGACTCAAAGGACTCACCCAAAAGAAAAACTTGATATAATCCCATATCCTGGAGTTTCTGGGTCTTTGTCTCTCTCCTCTGGCCCACTCTTCCCTTGGAGTGTGCTTTAATAAAACTTTGCTTTGCTTTACTTTCCCTGCCCTGCAATTATTTACCATGGCAGCAAGAAGAACCAAGTCTTCTTTCTTTTATCATCCAACTCTTGGTAACAATTTCTTCAACTATTTGCTTTGTCCCTTTCTCTCTCTTCTCCTGAGACTGCCCAGTCGTTTATGTTGATATGTTTGATGGAAGCCCACAGGTCCCTTAAGCTCCGTTCACGTTTTCTCAATCTTTTTTTTTTTTTTCCAGACTAGATAATCTCCATTGTTCTATCTTCAAGTTCACTGATTCTTTTTTCCTATCTGCTCAAATCTGCCTTTGAACTACTCTAATGAATTTTTCATTTCAGCTATTATATTTTGCAGCTCTAAAATTTCTTTTTGGTTTCTTTTTAGGTTTTCTATCTCTTTATTAATATTTCCATTATGTTTACACAACATTTGCTAACTTTTATCACATTTCTTTCTGTTCTTTGAACACTGTTAAGGCAGTTGTTTTAGTCTTTGTCTAGTAGAGTTGCTAATGGGTCTTCTTCAGAAACAGTTTCTGTTGATTTATACACAAACACAGACATATATACATACATACACACACATATATATAAGATTTTATATATATTACATACAATTATATGTTTTATATTACATATAAACATTATATATATAATATATATTTTTCCTATATATATATGTATTTTTTTTATTTGAATGAGCTATACTTTCCAGTTTCTTTATACGCCCTGTGATTTTTTTGTTGTTGTTGAAAACTGGATATTTGAATCTAGTAACATTGTAACACTGCAAATAAAATACCCTCCTTTCCTAGAATTTTCTAATTGGTTTTGCTTTTTTCTTTGTTCATATTTTTAAATTGTAGCCTCTCTGTACCACAGATCAGCTAGAAATGTAAAGTTACAGTGTACTCGGGTCTTTCCTGAGCCTCAGAAGCCTCAGATCTTTTCCCTGGGCATTTACAGTCACTTTCTCATGTTGCCTGTACATGCAGTTGCTTTTGAAGTCCTAGTCTTTAACAGTTGGCTCCCAAAAGGGGAAAAAAGAGAAAAATAAAGGCGAAAGAAAAGGGTGCCAGACTTTTAAATGTCATGGAGCTCCCTTCAGCCAGACAGAAGGAGGGTCTTGCGACAAATGGTGTAAATACAACAATGGCTTCCACCTCTCTGTCTGCGGCTCTGTGATCAGAAGCAGCAATAAGAGCACTGATTCCTGATATTTGGGATAACTTTTTGCCTATCCTGGCTCCCATAAGCTAGGCATAGGTTGCCCTAGGAACACATGCACAGTTCCCTGCCTGAGCTTTGAGCTCTACTATGAGCTGAAACGGACTGAAATTAACTGCAATTTACCATTCAAATCTTCCCCTGGAGGTTGAAAGCTTCAGTAGATTCCAGAGTTCCAAAACAGTTATATCAGATTCTGCAGTATAGTTGTTGTCTAGGTGAAGAGAGAGATTCTTGGCGCTTCATACTCTGCCATTTTCCTCCACCCATTTACTATAATGTGTCTGTGTCTTCATACTTAAAAGGGGTATGTTGTGTAAAATATATAACTGGATATTTTTCATCCAATATGACAATCTTTGTCCTTTAATTGGTATATTTAGATATTTAACATTTAATGTGATTGTTGATATTATTGGATTGTAACTACCATGTCTAGAAGTTTTCTGTTTATTATAGTTCTTTCTCTGTTTTTTTCTTCTTTTGCTCTTCTCTAGTTTTAATTTAGTATGCATATAATTACATTTTTCTTCTTTCTTTGCATATGTCATACTTTAAAAAACTTTAGTGATTACCCTACAATTTGCAATATGCATTTACAACTAATGTAAATTTACATAACGTGATACCTCTTCATGGGTAATACAGGTAACTTATAACAGAATATTCTTAATTCCTCCCTGCTTCCCTTATAAAATTACTGTCATTTATTTCCCTTATCTGTATCACATAATCACACAGTACACTGTTCTGTTACTGCTATTGTTTTTAACAAGCATTTATCTATTAGATCAATTAAGGATAATAAAAATAAAAGATTTTATTTTACTTTCATTTATTCTTTCTCCAGTGTATTCTCTGATCTTTTGAAAATGTAGATCCAAGTTTCCAGGCTATGATTTTCCTTCTCTGTGAAGAACTTCATTTCTTGTAGGGCATTCTTTTTTTTTTTTTTTTTTTTTTTCCTTGTAGGGCATTCTACTGGTGATGAATTCCTATCATTTTTTAGTTTTCTGGTAAAGTTTATATTTATAATTCTCTTTTGAAAAATATTTTTTTTGGATATAGATTCCAGATTTGAAGGGGAGGTTCTTTTAATATATTGAGTATGATATGCTTGGGTGCAAGGTTCTTTGTTATTTATCCTACTTTGTATTCTCTGAGCTTCCTAGATCTGTGGTTTGATGCCTGCCATTAATTCTGAAAAGTTCTTATCCATTATTGTTTCTAATATTTATTCTACTCCATTCCTTCTCTCTTCTCTTGGTATTTCATTATGCATGTTACATCTTTTGAAATTATTCCAAAGTTCTTTGATATTCTCTTATGGTTTGTTTTTTTTTATTCTTTTTTGTTCTCTTTGCATTTTAATTTGGGAAGTTTCTGTTAACATATTTTCAGGCTCACTGATTCTTTCTTTGGCTGTTTCCAGTCTACTCATTAGTCCATTAAAGACATTCTTTATTTCTGCCATAGTTTTATTTTTTCGAGCATTTTCTTTTGACTCTCTCTTAGAGCTTCTAATCTCTTTTAACATTATCCATCTGTTCTTGAATATTGTTTACTTTTTTCCCATTATTATCCCTAGCAAGTTAATTATAATTATTTTAAATTCTCTCTGTCTCTGATAAGTCCAAAATCTATGTCAGGTGTGAGTTTTATTCAGAATTGCCTTGTATAAGGTTTTAAGTTAATCTGACTAGAAATATTTAATGCTTATTATAGCTGTAGATGCCAATGGTTTTAAATTTGTCTAGTTTTCTTGTTTCTGTCTCTCTTGTCTGGGTCTCCTTAAGAACTTCTTAAATAGGGTCTGATCCTTGCAGCAATTTTAGCTCTTCTAGTTGTAACTCACTGTTAACATATTAGAGCCCTATTAATGTATTGGTAAGAAGTGAAGGAGAGTCCTTCACGGTTTGCCTCACTCTCTATTTTTGTCACTTAACGCTAGGAAACAAACTGAAGGTTGCTGGAGGAATGGGTAATTGGGTGATAGGCATTAAGGTGGGCACTTGAAGTAATGAGCACTGGGTGTTATATGCAACTGATGAATCACTAAATTCTATCCCTGAAACTAATAATACAGTATATGCTAACTAAATTGATCTCTAAAAAAAAAAAAAAAAAAAGGCAAGAGCAGGGGGAAGAAGGGCAGGAGAGGAAGGTTCCATAACCTTAATATTAAATTTCAAGGTTTTCTTCGTGGACTGAGTCCTTCGCATTGACCTAAGGACTTTTTAAGTGAGACAGAAGGTCATGAGCCATTACATATAAGCTTTATTTGATGTCACACATCCTGGGCTTATTTAATGATTACTAACAGAAGGGACTCATTCAGTTGTCCAGATCTGTCTTAGGTCTAGAGATCATGGCTTTCCCAGCCCTGCATGAGTCTGAAGGCACAAAGTTAGAACCTCAAGATCGTCAAGAAAAAAATGAAGTAGTTGTGGATTTTCCTCACTCCCATTTGACTTCCTTGAAGAAGATATGGCTTGTACAAGACCTGGCACTTTCTATCTGTCTTCTTCTTCTCTGTCCCAGAGACACACAGGAGATTCTGCTTAATCCTTAAAGTGCACTGTTGATAATATGAAAATGTGTTTCTAGGGAACTTTCTCAGTGGCTACGACTTTCTCAGATGACCTGGTACTATATTAATAAAATGTTAAACCCACAAACTCCCCACTAGTCAATAAATAATGCAAGCTGAAATCACTAAATATTATGCCTCTGAGGGCTGTTTCATTGAAATTCACTGATTCAACAATTTTCCAAGGAAGTTCTGCCTCATTCAGCATTCTTACTGAGTTTGCCAGCCTGAATACCAAGGTCCTTCAAGGCCCTTCTTACTGCTGTCACCCTTTTTCAGCACTCAAATGATGGTACTATAAGCCTGGTTCTCAGAGAATTGCAATTGTATTGAGTCTCTAAAGGCTGGTTCATTTCTACTCAGTCTCCAAGTTTGTGGAAGAAAATCAGATATGCTCTCTCTGTGCCTGATGAGCAGATTTTGCTTCTCTCTACTCCCACTATAAAGTTTAAAAGCACAAGTTAAAAAGCTTTAAAAGGCTGACTCAAAGCCTTTCCTTCTGTTAACAATCTCTTAGAGTATTATATTTGGAAGACTTGGTTTCATAATGTATCAGTGTTTGTATTCTGGAATTTCCAGAGCCAGTTCTTCAAAAATGGCTTCTCCAGCAAACCCATGCAAGTTGTGTGCTATCAATATGTCTACTAACACCAAGGTTAAAAAAGTTGGCAACCCTTCTCACATTTCCTTCCAGAGTGAGAATGGAAGGTACTCATTGGAGAGATTGCTGGGAGAGGAGGGGAAATACGAGCCCAATTGCATCCTCAGAACAATTACAGTTGGGATTCAAACCACACATTGAAGAAAGTACCCTGACTCTTCATTTCCAAATTCCTGCAGCATCACATGATTTTCAGTGTTGAGTGCCCCCAGGCAGAGAGATGTCTCATGTTGCCACCCAGACATCTGTCCTGTATGTGCTGCCCTTGACTAGGGAGCAAGGAAAGAGTTCTAGAGCAGGTTTGTATACTCCAAGCAGGTCTGATTCCCAATAAACATGTATGTTGGGCTCCACATTTGCTTCCTTCCACTTCAGCAGTCAATGGTGATTTATAAGTATTCTTCTGAACGAATTTGTGGTATTGAAGAAAGACCTGGGAACACTGCATTTACAAAAACAAATAGGGGCCAAAGTAAGTCTTGAGCCTTTCCTTGTTGGTTGTGAGTTTGAAGGCAGGGAGATCACTTACCTTACACTTTCTTACCACTGAAATGGGGTCACTGATACCTTCTACACACGGATATAGTCAATAATGGGCATTTGCAAATAATTATAGATGTCAAGGAAAACATAATGTACATCTACTATGCTTTTCATTACCTCTTCACTATGTTACAAGTTTCTTATAACTTTAGTTATGCAAGCTACAAGGGACTTCTATCAAACTAATTCAAGACTGACTTCTGGTGGGATATTATACACAAAACAATGGCTAAATGGTTGCAAAATGGATGTAAAGAACAGCACAGATACTAAAGGCAGAATGGGAACTCAGGATTGTTGGCCTCTCTCAAGGATGAGGGTCAGCAGAATGAATTTGAAGTTGATGTCTAAAACAATTTTTAGTCCATCAAAATCCTTTATCAAAATGTGAAAGCATTTGTCCAGAAGGCTAATTTCTTCTTAGGACAAGGTTTTTGCATTACATCTCACAAAAAGTTCTGTTCCAGACCAAGACTGAAATAAGCTTTCTTGTATAAATATTTGCCAAGTATCTAAAGCTCTCTTAGTATCTGTTAAAAAGCAAAAGACTGCACCCGCTTTTTAATTTGTATTTGCTCTTTGAGTCTGGAGGAAGTCATATTGCCCAAGGAAACATTTAGGAGGTTTAGAGTCACCTGATAGACAACACCAGGCCAGCTTCAATCTAGAAGGGATACTTGATTTCAGGAGCTCAGGATGCTAATTTGTAATGGAGGGTAGAACCTCCTTTGCCCTAGAGTGATGGGAAGGCAGACTTTGGCAGGACTCCCCATCCCTATGTGAAACCACTGCCCTTGGTCCAGAAGGGACTGGACATTTCTAAAGGTTAAACTGTCTTAGACATTGAGTTAAGAGATCCATCATTTCTGGTTGTATATTTTGGGGTTATTTTCTTCTTCCCTTGGGGGCTGTGAGAGGTAAATTTCAGTGAAAAAAATCTAAACGTTCTGTCATTTGAAATATTGGCTTCTATTGTCCTTATGCTGGCTGTGTGGGACTTCTTTTCTTTAATAAGATCTTAATTTAAGAGTAGAGTTGAAGATCCTGGCTGAGTTCACAGAGGCCACTTAACTCTGCCTGCAAGTAATAAGCAAACCATAAAAATTATCCAGAGGATAAAAGGTGTGTTATACAGACAATCAAGCCCCAAGATGTCATGATCCCCAGGCTAGCCAAAGTACAACAGTGAAAGCAGAATGATCCCCTGCCCACCCAAAGAGAGGGTTTTGAGGTGTCATGGCCTTGGGCAGCATACTATGGCCTGATCCATGCCATTAGGTCACTCACTGAGGAGTTCTTGAACCTTACCCCATACCTACAGCTTATAGCTCAGCCCTGGGTCTGAAGTGTCCAATTACTCATCCTTATCCTCCAGGTAGTCCCACTCTGGCTTTTGAGAGAGAAGAACTTAGAGAACAATCATCTTATCACAATGAGGAAACTTGAGTTTGAGTAGTTGTCATTAAAAATTCATGTTATCTCTGGCTATATATTTAATCTCCCTGATCCTCAGTTGTTTATTTTTTTATCCTTGCCTTTCACTGCAGTGAGTGGATCTTAAACTGTTTCTAGAGCATAAGAATTCTTATGAAAATGAATATGTGCATAAATTTATATACCTATGCACATTACACAAATACATACGTATCATATGTGTACATATTTAAGGATACCATAGCACATTCATACATGCAGATACACAAAGAAACATGCATATAAAAAGCACAACTGCTTTGGTTGAAACTCAGTCTCTGTCTCCCAGTCTAGCTTCCATAGTGACCCCAGGCACTTTCACAAAATTCTTGGGCTCCACCCAATTCTGCTAAAACTGCCAACTAAAACTGCCAAGCTTTACAATTCAAAGTCAAAGGCTTGTCCCCACCAGCCCTACTGCCAATAAATCTGAAATTGTGGACCTTTACGTGAATTGTACTGCGTAAACTAAAATCTCTTGAAGGAAAGGGGACAATTTTTTTAAAATTTTATTTTGAGGAATTAAAATTGGCAAAAAGCAAACTTCCTTTAACAACCATAAGAGTTCAGTAAGTGTGGGTCTCGAACAACCCAAACCTTTAGGACCTTTAGACCACCCAAAATATCTTTGGAGTGGACAGTCTGTGTTTTAAGTACTTTTTGTCACAAATAAACTCTAGTTTTCTGTGGTTTCTGCCTCTGGGCAAAGCTTAACTTCCATAAGTTTCAGTTTCCTTAGAAGTAAAATAAGAATAAATACAACACTTCTCTCGTGAGGTTTGGGTGAGGATTGTACAAGATGATCCATGGAGAGGACTTATCCCAGTTTCTAGAACATAATAAACACTTCCTAGATGGTGTCATCTTTACAAGTTCCTGCTCTTGCCATGGTAGAAGGACTAGTGTTAGCAGCACTGGCAAGAGAGCAGCTAGCAACAGTCATAAAAACATTTTTGGAGAAGAGTAAATATGACTTGGTGACCTTTCAACTTTAGGGGCAAAGGAGAAAGAAGGAAGCATTCAAGCCAGATAGAAGACATGTTATAGGATATGGAAGAATGAGGTGATGAAACAAAAGCTCATCAAATGAAAGGAGCGGCATTAAGCATTAACTATGTGATACTAACAGCTTAGAGCCAGGTGAAGACCTCAGGGGAGGTATGATATGCGAGTAGAGCATTTAGAAGTTGATGGGTATTTGGATACATGGTAAGTAATATTGTGGGAAGGGAAAAGTGAATAAAATCAAAGCTCCTGATGATCACAGAATTCATGACACTTGAGGAATTTACGCTATGAAAGGGAGAGCTTGTAGTTGAGATCAGTGAGAAGATGAGAGAGGTTTGTGGGACTTGTGGAGAGCTGATAAGGGGCAGACAGGATGTAGAGCCTGATCTCGGAATGGGGGAAAAGCTTTGCTAGGCTGGGTTCAGGACTCAGTGAATGAAGGCAGTGGCCTCATCCAGACTTACATTGAGTGAGCAATTAAGTGGCTCAAAGGAAACTGTGATTAGATTACCTTAGTTACCTGTTGGGTGGGTACCTTCTGGCAAAATTTATGAAAATTTGTGTCAACTTTACCTTAAAGCATGCCTCATCTTATAGTATATCTCAGTGCCAAACATTCACATACTCCCTGCTCAAATAAACTCTCTCTCTCTCTCTCTCTCTCTCTCTCTCACACACACACACACACACACAAATACTCCTAGCTGCTATAGTCCCTATTTCTATAATTGATCACAGGGTCATAGCTGATATGTCTCAAATAGTTGTGGTTTCCCAGGTAGGTGACCTAAACTTTAATTCCTGAAGGGTCTGAGTCCTTAGCTGTCTCACGTTTATGAAGTTGTTGTTGTTGTCTGCATTTGTTTCCAAACAATGTCAAGCAAATTATCACAAACTGGATGTCTTAAAACAATAGATATTTATTCTGTCACAGTTCTGGAAGCTATCAGCCCCAAATCAATGTGTTAGCAGGCGCAATTCCTTCTATAGTTCTTGAATAAGGAAATATCCCCTGCCTCTCTCCTAGTTTCTGGTGGTGACTGACAACCCTTGTCATTCCTTGACTTGCTTCTACACAACTCCAACCTCTCTCCACTGGCACATAGCATTCTCTCCGTGTGTGTCTACATCTCTTCTACACTTCTCATAACGGCACAAGTCACATTGGATCAGGGTTCACCCTAAGCCAATATGACCTTAACTTGATTCTATCTGCAAAGACCTTATTTCCAAGTAAGATCACATTCACAGGTACCAGAGTTTAGGGTTTCAGCCTATTTTTGTGAGACACACAATTTAATTCATGAAATTATTCACTAATATCTACTCTTGGACATGATGGAGGCATTCCAGAGCATCCTCTGCATTCCAGATAGAGTCCTCCTAAATCCTTTGTGTAGCAGAAATGCAGTTCCTCCTTAGTAATCAGAATCAATCACCCTGGCCAGGACAGTAATTCTCTTCTTTATAGCAGAATAAAGAGCCCCAAATAACAGGATACAGCTTCAACTTCAAATTCAATGGATACATCATTGTATTCCCTGGCAGAAGCATTCCTCCCTTTGGAACTAAAACTTTCAAACCAGCAAAGCACAAAGTTATAGTGATGGGAAGCCAAAATTCTGCCCAAAGAATATTAGGCATAATAATGAGAAGAACCATCCCCAATAATGCCTCTTCAATTTCCAGATTAGTGTATTCTAATTGTTGGTTGCTATCTCAAAGTATATACCACCTCCAGGGTGCCATCTCCCAATTGGCATAACTGAGTCTTCTCAGGTCATTCTGACATTATATCAAGCCAACTGTTTCTGAGTGATGGGGAATATAGTAGGATGTATAAGTTGGGCATGAGCCTATGGCCATAATCCTTTGATTATGAAGTGAGTTCCTTGATCAGAAGCAGTGTTGTATGAAATAACTGATTGTGGAGGTGGCATTCCAGATCCAGAAATGTTAGGGCTGGGAGAAACATTACCAGCATGGAAAAAAAACATAATTCACATCTGGAATGAGTTTTTTGTCCAATAAGGACAAGGCAGCAATTTGGGGGAAATTGGTGTTGTAATATGCTTGCTACCATGTGACTAACTGGTTCCTTTATGAGGTAAGTGTTGTTGAGCCCATGCATGACCTTCATCACTGCTGCCTTAGCCACTTTGTACATGGCATCATGGAGCCTTTCATGTCAGCTTTCATGAAATGGTACATGGTGGAATGTACAAACTTGCCCACTTAATTACTTCCCTATAGAGGGAAGTTTGACCTTTGGTGAACATTCACATAAGACATGGATATGGCATCCTGTTTCCATTCTGAGAAGTCATTTGCATACCTCTTCTCCTGTTTCTTTGTCACTTATCACCCAATTCTTTTCTTTCCCAGTCTCTGACCATCTAGTCAAAGTGATGTGCATGAATTTTTGTAGATCTCTACTTCTGCCTATTTCTTATCCAGACAAAATGAAAAACTAAATGTACTCTTCCAAATTTTGTCCACTTAAAGAATATCCCTCTCCTTGTTCTTCAGGGCTGGAGTGGTCAGCATTCTATCTATGGTTGGTGCCAGTATATCAGGCAGAAGCATCTATGAACCTAACTATCATAAGAAATCCCCATGAGGGGGCGCCTGGGTGGCTCAGTCGTTAAGCGTCTGCCTTCGGCCCAGGTCAGATCCCAGAGTCTTGGGATCGAGCCCCGCATCGGGCTCCCTGCTCCGCAGGAAGCCTGCTTCTCCCGCTACCATTCCCTCTGCTTGTGTCCCCTCTCACGCTGTGTTTCTCGCTGTCAAATAAATAAAAAATCTTAAAAAAAAAAAAAAAA
>CM053609.1:16814768-16837322 GCA_028646535.1 Procyon lotor | reverse complement strand
CAAGTGGTTATCAAGTATGGGTCTTTGAACTGGGCTTCAGTCTCTGGCAAGCACTTCTCAGGAACATGACTGGGTTCTGTGACCTCTCTGACTAAATCTTTTTACTCTCTTTTTTTTTTTTTTTTTAGATTTTATTTATTTATTGAGAGAGAGAGAGAACATGAGAGGGGAGAAGGTCAGAGGGAGAAGCAGACTCCCTGCAGAGCTGGGAGCCTGATATGGGACTCGATCCCAGGACTCTAGGATCATGACCTGAGCTGAAGGCAGTCGCTTAACCAACTGAGCCACCCAGGCGACCCTAAATCTTTTTACTCTTTCCTTTGCTCATTCTGCTTCAGCCACCAAGGCACCTCCTCTTCCTTGAACACTTTGGTGGTGCTCCAACCTCAGGGCCTTTGCACTTGCTGTTCCTCCCTCCTGGAAGGTACTTTTTCCCTGATATACAAATCATTCCCTCACTTCCTTTACATCTGTACCTAAAAGTCATCTTCTCACTCATTGGCCTTTCCTAAGACATGATCTCAATTTTTGTATTTCCTTTCCCTACATACCAAATGTTATGTCTCTGTTCTCTGTTTTATTTTCCTCTTTAACACTTAACACTATCTAACCCAGTATATTTTTCTTATTGACCTCATTTATGGTGTCTCCTTTACTAGAGAGTAAACTCCATGAGGGAAGGGTGTTTATAGGGTGGCAGCTTTTGTTCACTGTTGATTGCTGAATGCTTAGAACAGAGCTTGGTGACAGTAGATGCTAATAGGTATTTATCAAAAAAATGCATAAAATAATCATGCAAAATCTAGTCTTGAGGATTAAGACTTTTGTATACATAGTAGATTGACATATTGGTCCTGGTCCTCCTATATGCAGGGACATCAGGCCAGCAGTTTCTTGACTTTGGGCTCAGCTCTGGTACTCATCTTGGCCGAGGGAAGGTGGGCAAGAGTGATTGTGCACCAGTTACATGCCCAGGCATTAAGGAAGTCTTGCATATTTCTGTTAAGGATCTTGAGCTTCTGCTACCAGCATGAGAAATGTGACCTAGAGAGTATGTTGATCCAAAGAGAAGGAGGAACAGGTGGCGCATACCAAAGCATAGTTTACAAGGCTAAGACAGAAGTGCTCCATAAATCAGAGATTCACGAGAATAAGAGATTGTTGTTCAGGCCCACTGAGTTTGGTACACAACAGGATTGTGGCAAAATCTAACTGTTACAAGATGCATCCTTTCCATCATTTTATTACATAGTTACCGAATTGATCATTCTATATGTGTTGTATTTTTAATGATATGTCTTAGGGATCCTCCATGTCAGTACATATAATCCAACCTTATCCTTTTTAATGGTTACATAGTATTCTACATATATGCATGTAGCACAATTTATTTAGTGAGATATTTGTTAATGAATATTAAACTTCTGATCTTTCCTCAAATCAATAATGCTGCAATGAACGTTTTAACATATTTAACTCTGTTCACATATAGGAATATTTAAGATAGATGTCTAGAGCAAAGTTCATGAATCAAATAAAAAATCAAATATATTTTAGATTTTGACAAATCCATTTTTTTCTGAAACCAAAACTTTTAGATTTTCACCAAATATGAATAAGAACACTCATTATTCTGCATATTTTAAATTAATCCCAATTTAATAGATGAGGAAAAAAATTCATTATGGTGGTAATTTGCTATTTCTTGATTTTGAGTAATACTTAATATCTATTCATATGTTTATTGGATACATCAGTGTTCTGTGAAAATCATGTCCATAGTCTAAATTTTTCTATTAAAATATTTTCCTGTCTTACTGTTTTTTTAGATCTTTATACATTCTGCATATTAATGCTTTGTTGATTAAATATGTTGCAAATATCTCCTACCAGTCTATCCCTTACCTTTTAACTTTACAAAGACTTTTTTCTCTACAAAATATTTCAGGTTTTATGAAGGCAAATATTTCATTATATTTATTTATGGATTCTGAATTTTAGACTTTGCCTGAAAAGACTTTTATGACACTCCAACATAATACAACAGCTCCCTATATTTAATTTTTTTTCAATTTTATTTATTTATTTTTTTCAGTTACAAGATTTATTGTTTTGCACCACACCCAGTGCTCCATGCAATATGTGCCCTCCTCAATACCCCCCAACAGACCCGCCCAATGCCCACCACCTTCCTCTCCAAAACCCTCAGTTTGTTGCTCATAGTCCACAGTCTCTCATGGTTCATCTCCCCCTCTGGTTTCCCCCCATTCCCCCTCTCCATGTTTTTCTTTATGCTCAGCACCATAAGGTAATTGGTTCTCTCTGCTTGACTTATTTCACTCCGCATAATCTCTTCCAGTCCCATCCATGTTGATACAAAAGTTGGATATTGGTCCTTTCTAATGGAGGCATAATATTCCATTGTATATATGCACCATATCTTCTTTATCCATTCATCTGTTGAAGGGCATCTTGGTTCTTTCCACAGTTTGGCGATTGTGGCCATTGCTGCTATGAACATTGAGGTACATGTGGCCCTTCTTTGTAATGCATCTGCTTCTTTGGGGGAAATATCCAGTAGTGCGATGGCAGGGTCATAGGGTAGCTCTATTTTTAATTTTTGAGGAATCTCCACACTGTTTTCCAAAGTGGCTGCACCAGCTTGCAATCCCACCAACAGTGTAAGAGGGTTCCCCTTTCTCCACACCCTCTCCAACATTTGTTGTTTACTGTCCTGTTGATTTTGGCCATTCTAACTGGTGTAAGGTGGTGTCTCAGTGTGGTTTTGATTTGAATCTCCCTGATGGCTAAAGCTGATGAACATTTTTTCATGTGTCTGTTAGCCATTTGTATGTCTTCTTTAGAGAAGTGTCTGTTCATGTCTTCTGCCCACTTTTGGAGGTGATTATCGGTTTTGTGGGTGTTGAGTTTGAGGAGTTCTTTATAGATCTTAGATATCAGACCTTTGTCTGTAGTGTCATTTGCGAACAATTTTGATTTTTATCTGGCTTTTACAACACTTCCATATTATGAAAACACTGTGTAATATTTTTTCTAAGTTTGAAATTCTGCTTTTAATCATGAACTATATTGTCCCTGTAATTATTTATAAGGGAACGTTTTCTTCCATATGGGTGTGGAATTATCACCACGTTATTTCTTGAATGTACTACCCACTCACCACTAACTTGAAATACCCTTTTTTATTATCATAAGCTACTATCATCAGTACAATAACATATCTGCTTTTAAACTAATTTAATAAATTTTAAATGGTGGTAAAAAATAACATAATTTATTATTTTAATATGTATGTTTCAGTAGTATTAATTATATTCACATTATTGTGCAATAGATCCAGGTTTCTGGATCCTCTAGTCTGTTTATCTGTCTAAGCATCTATTTTTGTACCAATACCATTATGTTTTAATTATGATAGATCTATAGTCATAATGACATTATAATGTCCTCTTTAAAAAATCAGATATTTTCTTTTTTTTTTTTTGAAAGATTTTATTTATTTATTTGACAGAGAAAGAGAGATCACAAGTAGGCAGAGAGGCAAACAGAGAGAGAGGGGGAAGCAGGGTCCTCATTGAGCAGAGAGCCTGATGTGGGGCTCGATCCCAGGACCCTGAGATCATAACCTGAGCTGAAGGCAGAAGTTTTAACCCACTGAGCCACCCAGGCACCCCCAAAATTAGATATTTTTCTATCATATGAAATTTAGAATCATTTTATTAGATTCCATAAGCATTCAGTTAAGATTTTGGTTGAAGTTTCATGTGAATTCTAGACTAATATGGGGGGAATTTCGTTTTACAGGCCTGTAGCTTTCATATAAGAACATAATACGTCTCTCTTCCTAGTTTTTTTCCTTTTTTTAATGTCCTTCAGAAAGCTTTAAAGTTTTATTTACACAAGCCTTGTACATTCTTTGTTAGATCTGTGGCAGAATCTGCTGGCTGTTCAACATCTAGCTGGCTCTTCTTGGACAAACAGTTAGACTTGTTGCCCAGTACTCTGCAATTAAGTGGGGTCATGTAACTGAGGCCTTAGTCAGGAAAATATGAGCAGAAGTGATGGGTGTTACTTCCAAGTCAGACCCTTAAAACATGCTCACACTTTCTTCTAAGGTCTGTCCCCTTCCTACCTGCCTCTTATAGCGATCCCCAGGGTGCCTTGGAAGCCATGTGTTGTTCAAGAGTCAACTGTATTGAAAAATGTGTATAAATTTCTGCCATCTGAGGGAAACCCATGCCTTCTCAGTTTAGAGAAATATACAAATTATTTTTCCTCTTTGGATATTTTATGTAGAATTTCAAAGTTTGAACTGAAAGTAAACTTCATCCACTTCAGCTCCATTTATTATACCAAGTAGAATCTCTTGAATTTTTTTAAACTGTTATACATAATTAATATGCTGTTTGTATTTTTACTCTTTTCATTGTATATCTTGAAGACAATAGATTTGTTCTAGCTGATGCCTGGGCATGTTCCATGAATTTGGATTTGGTGTCCTCGCAGTTACATACTTCTTTTCAATTTTTAAATTTATTTTATTTTTTCAGCGTTCCAAGATTCATTGTTTATGCACCATACCCAGTGCATACCCATGCAATACAGGCCCTCTTTAATACCCACCACCAGACTTACCCACACTTCTAGATAATCTAAAATTGTGTTGTGATTTCCTCCTTAATTTAAAAAGTATTAAGAAGGCTGGGCTTGTTAAAGAGGGCTAGATCTTATTCTCTTTCTTTTCTTTTTTTTTGCTATCCCTTCATTCTTAATTTTTAATTTCATTGTTTTATAAAAGGAGATATGGCATGTATCATTTTTACTTTCAGAAATTCATAAAGATTTTATTTGTGGACAGACACATGGTTGACTTTTCTGACTATCTGAAGGGATGGGCTTAAAAAACACCTGGAGGCAGGAAGAAGGATCTTTAAGGATCTAAAACCAGGATCAGTCTGGGTTCCCCAGCATCTCGGCTGTTTGACTCCAGACAGGTTTCAGGCTGAATCCTTCCATTAAAAACTAGGACTTCTGGCTTTTATTTCACTGCTTTGGAGGAAGAACTGGGGGGTACTATGAAAGCACCAAATCCACCTCTTTTCTATGCACTTTTCTCAACATAATATTTTATTTTTCATTGACACACAATTACCATACAATATTATATTAGTTTCAAATGTACAGCACAACAATTTGATATTTCAATACATTACTCAGTGCTCACCACAATTTAGGTGTACTCACCATCTGTCACTCTGCAAACCATTACAGTATTATTGACCTGTATTCCCCAAGCTATACTTTGCATCTCTGTAATGACTTATTTACTTTGTAACAGAAAGTTTGCCACACTATCTTGAAAACCAGTACAACAATCCTGCTTGTAGAAGCCGGCACTCCAGGCATTCTGCTAACCTGGGTTATAGGAGGAAGTAGGACAAAGTAGAGGGAGGAAGATCAGGTGTTATTTCTGCGGCATGGTGCACTTTGAGGGAAGCAAGACTTTGAGGACACGTTTTAGGAACAAAGGGTAGCAGGAGTGTCCTAGAATCCTAAGGAAGAAGAGCAACACATGTCTGGGACAAGTCCTTCCCCACACCTTTCCCTAAACATCAAGATATAATGTAATGCTAGTCTTGTCCTGGACTTGCAAGACATGGTTTCTACTTTTCTTATAATTAAGCAGAGGTGAAGCTTGTTTAAGTAAAAGACAACTAAGGGACTCTCTGGCCAGTCTCAGACAGCAGGCACAGTAAGTGTACTTTAGGCTGGTGAGAGTTTCGTGTGAGTTTTGCCAACACTTATAGGGAAGTGGAGAGAGAACAGGTGCAGTAAAAGTTTATGCAGCAGCAATCAGAGAGACTGGGTGGATTCTGATGTTCAGATTTGCCCTGGACACCCCCACCTGCCCCAACTATTTTAAATTACAAATTATCCATACAGAAACCTGGAGTCTCTTTTAACTTCCTATTTCAATTTTTGATCATATTTTGTCTTAGATAATTTTCTAAAATTGGATAACCTGGAGACTAATTTATTTGCTTGTCACTTTCCCATTAGAGGGTTGAATTCATTTCTGTTTTCATTACCGGTACACAGTGGCTTGTCCAAAATTGCTTTCACCCAAATCCCACAAGGATGAACTTACAGCATTTTAATAAGATGACTCTTTGCTTTGGGAAGGATTTATAATGGATAAAATAAATCTTCTTATCTTTGAAGTAATACCTCACTTTTGCCAGCAGACATATAGACACACAGTCTTAAAGGTTGGGAAGTTAGCTTGAATGTGAGACCAAAGTATGTCCTTTATACTTGCCCACAAGATAATCCAGGATGCTTTCTTTAAAAGTTCAATTCTGAAGTTGTTATGCAACATTTTATGAGATGATAAAAAGCTCCTTTTCTTCATTTATACTCCATAAACTGCTGAGTTGTCAAAGTTCTCCATAAATAATGCAAGCCTCTTGCCCATCATTAACAAAAGACATCGCTAAGTGGACAGAAAATTCAATGATTCCCTTTTACGGAGATCATAGGACATATACTTAGCACAATTTGCTGACCTTGGCCTCAAAAAAATAGTGTCTGCATTAACTCTGGCCTGGAACTTTTCATACGGGAAACAGAGACATGGGGATTTTGAAGGGAGACACTGAACATTGGTTAAAACTCTGACTTGACTTTAGAAGTGCTCCACTGAGGAAAAAAAACAAAACTATCGCTTTTCTTCCATTCAGAGCACACTCTTCCAGCAAAGGCATGCTGAGACAGGAATCTGAGCTCTTTCAAGAAATCAGCTTGTAGGAAGCCCAAGTGAACTGCAGAGTCAGATCCCAGTGTGGTAAGTTACATTATCATTCATGGTGGGCCATGAATCATCATTCATGTGTCTCATTTGTACCACCAGGAATATGCCAGTCAAACAGACTCATTGTATATCTGTCCCTGGGAATTCAGCTTGGGAAATGTAACATGAAGTAACAGATGACTTAGGAAGTTTATGAATACAAAGAAAGCAGGGACCATTAGGGCAAATTTGCCCAAGACAACCAGACATCCAGGTACTTGGTCTGGGCACATTCTCCCCTAGCCCTAAATATTAAGTTTTGATGCTCCATTTCTCAATATTCTGAGCAGTAACAAACCTCAGGTCTGTGCTAATGTGTCTGGTGAATTTATGGCTTCTGTATACTGCCAAACTACTCCCTGATGTGGAATATTCCTCAACAATCAGTTGATCCTGTATTCTGAAAAGGGCAGTTAGACAGACTGCACTGTAGAAACTCTAGCAGCCACTCTAGATTTCTTTCCAGCAAGTGCACAAGTTAGACACTAGGCATCCCCAAATGTCCCATTCCACACCTCGAAGTCCACCTTTCACTTGTTTTTC
Organism: Procyon lotor; assembly: GCA_028646535.1. Taxonomy (NCBI): domain Eukaryota; kingdom Metazoa; phylum Chordata; class Mammalia; order Carnivora; family Procyonidae; genus Procyon; species Procyon lotor. Next base: position 16,829,908 of record CM053609.1, on the reverse strand, counting down.
ATACTCAAATCAGAGCCCAAACTGCCAAATTCCTTCTGGGGTGCCTGGGTGGATTAGTCGGTTAAGCATCAAACTCTTGGTATAGCTCAGGTTTTGGGATCAAGACCCACATTGGGCTCTGTGCTCAGTGTAGAGTTTGTTTCAGATTCTCTCTCCGTCTCCCTTTCCCTCTCTCTCTCCCTCTCTCAAATAAATAAATAAATAAATAAAATATTTTTTAAAAGGAGAAGATGGGATGCATGAGTGGCTCAGTCAGTTAAGCATCTGCCTTCTGCTCAGGTCATGATCCCAGAATCCCAGGATCAAACCCCGAATCAGGCTCCCTGCTTAGCTGGGACTGCTTCTCCCATTGCCTCTCACCCTGCTCATGCTCTCTCTCTCTCTTGCTCTTTCTCTCTCCCATTCTCTCTCCCTCTCTCTCTCTCTCTAATAAATACATGAAATATTGTTTTAAAAAAGAGAACTATTTGTCATTTTATAGCCATATGGTCCACCATGACTAGCCTCCATAATACACAAACTCATGCTCTCAGAAGGGTAATGCTCCATTCTAGAAAGCATGCACTACCCCTCTCATCTTGATGTCTTTCTTTTCCATCCAATTGCATCAGTACATGTTAAAAATGCTCTGGGCATGCTAAAGATTGGATTTATGGTCCTTACCTCTGACCTTCTAAGTTAAAATTTCTGAGAATGGGGCTCAGAAACTTTTATGTTTTATAAGCAACCAGATAGGTGTGTATATGCTATACTTTGAGCAGCACGTGGAGAAGGTTTTCACTGAGACTAATTTCTGCCTTACTGTTCTGTGGTTCTGGACTCATCCAAAGATGTCCCTGCATGTCTCATAGAGGCAGCCACAGGGTTCACTACAGGCTGCGGCCACCCCATACTCAGACCATCATAGGACCTCCCTCAAGGGATGCTGAACAGGGCAGAAGGGGGCTGTAGGATACATGAGGGCTGGAAATTACGAATCTCTGTTCGAGTTCAGCACCTTCATGTCTGAGTCTGCTTGACCTTTCTATTGTTGGGTTGTTCTAGGAGCAAAAGCAGTAAAAAACAAAACTACTTTCCAGATTAAAAAGGGATTGCATGAAGCAATGAAAAGACAGGACCTTGCACAGAAATGATGCTCGGCTGATATCTGATTTAACTCAGTAAATGTTAGTTTCCTTCCCAATTTCCCATTTCCAAAGTGATCGTGACAGTGACTACTGGCTTGTGGCTGCTTTTGAAGAGCATGCTGCATGTATGCGAATGAGACTACAAACAGCTCTGTGAGAAGCAGGGGACCCTGAAGTCCTTCCCCTGACTTAAAAGAGTGACAGACAAGGCCACCAGTTTAATCTGAGAGAAAGGTGTGTGGTCAGCTAAATGATGGGCACTTCCGATGTCCCTGTCCTAATCCCTGGAATCTGTAAATATCTTCACATGGCAAAACGACTCTGCAGATGTGATGAAATTAAGGACTCTGAGGTGGGGAGATTATCCAGGATCATCCAAGTGGGCCCTGAATGTAATTATAAATGTCCTTCCAAGAGAGAGCAGAGGGAGATTTGACACTAGAAAGGAAATGCAATGTGATGGAAAAGTAGGAGAAGAAAGGGCTGTGTGCTGCAAGGAAGATGTCACAATCTAGAGAACACCAGTGACTTCAGAAGCTGGAGAAGGCAAGGGCATCGGTCCTCCCCAAGGGTCTCTGGAAGGAGCCAGTCCTACCAACACCTTGGTGTATTGTCCCCATTAGACTCATTCCAACCACCAGAAAGGTTGGGGAATCCATTTATATTGTTTTGAGCCACCGAGTTTTGCTCATTTGTTACATCAGCCCTAGGAAAGCAACACAGGTGGGTTTTAATAAAATTATTTCCAAGAAAGTAAGGGAACTATTTTAATAATTTACAGAGAAAAAGTATCTGAAACTCTAACAAGGCAGTTTGAACTTGTATATATTTTCTCCTTCAACGCTGACAAGACACCCACTAAGTGCCCAGCACAGTCCACAGTGTCCATGGCCCCAGTCCCTCTGCCCCACCTGCATGAAGCATATCCAGGAAAAATGCTGATCCCTCTTCAGACTTCAGATCCAGGATAGAGCCAAGCTAGCACAGTTCCCCAGAGCCGGATCTCCATGTCTGCAGAAACAGCTTCCTGGAATCCTTTTCTGGAGTGAGTTGCTCAGATTAGCTCCAGGGACCCTGTCCCTCTGAGGCCTGCAAAGGTCAGGAGACCCAGCAGGGAAGGGTAGGAATTTTTCTCTGCATCCCTACCATTTTCTTTGCTGGCTGTCTTCATCTGTTTCCTTTTTGTCTCATTTTTCCTCTTCTTTGCTCTGTGTGCCAGAATCATATTGTCCACCTATTGGGAAGGTTGGTTCGGTGGTTAAAACAAAGCTGATGCAATCTGTTCGATGCAGAGGCCCCTGGGCTAAGAATAGGATGATCGTGTAATTTATCATTCACAGCAGGACACTTCTGCATTGAAAGCAGCATTGCTGACCTGAGACAGAGTAGCTGCTGGAACTGGCAAGTTCCAATCAGGGAGGCATGGCCAGCTCAGAGCAGGACTGCTGCTGGGACAAGGAAAATAAAAGCAGGCAGTTCCTCTGTCAGGCTTCTGTCTTCCCTCTTGTCCACACTAAGCACTACAGGCTTGTGTCTGTCTTAGGTTTTCAGGAAAGCCCAAGGGCTGAGCAGAGTCCTGTTGGGGTAGAGAAGCAGGACGTGGGGCTCTTCATTCCCTTTAACTAAGAACACCGCCTGACCGGAGCCAGTCACTTTCTGAGCCAAGAAACTTGACTCGACTTACTCCACTTAGCAGCACATACCTCAACCTCCTGCCCTACCGGTCTAGGCTCTGATGGGTAACGAGAACTTCCTAAAAAGTCAGGGGTCATGGAGCGGTTGGGTGGCTCAGTCAGCTGAGCATCTGAATCTTGATTTTGGCTCAGGTCGTGATCTTGGGGTTGTGAGTTCCAGCTTCACGACAGGCTCCATGCTCAGCAAAGTGTCTGCTCGGGATTCTCTCCCTCTGCCCCTCCCCTTGCTCTCTCTCTCACCCCCACCCATCTCTCTCTAAAATAAATAAATAAAATCTTTAAAAAAAAGAGTCTAGAATTAGACTGTCTAGAACCCATCAACAGGAAATCCTGTGCTACTCGCACTGCTCCCATGTTCTTCTGTGCCCAACCATTGGGTTCCTATTGCAGTCAAAGCCTCTAGGTCATCTTCAGAGCAGTCAGGGACCACACACCTGGAATCCCACCATAAGCCAAACCTTTCTTAATTTAGAACAGCACTTTCACCTGACTGGTTTTTAATATTATATTTTGTGATGACCTCTGGGAAGATAAAACACAGGGTACCCAGTGAAACTTGAATTTCAGTTGAAAAACTTAGTACACAGATGGGGGCATCTGGGCGGCTCAGTGGGTTAAAGCCTCTGCCTTCCGCTGAAGTCCTGATCTCAGGGTCCTGGGATCGAGCCCCGCGCCGGGCTCTCTGCTCGGCGGGGAGCCTGCTTCCCCCTCTTCCTCTGCCTGCCTCTCTGCCTACTTGTGATCTCTCTCTTCTCTGTCAAATAAATAAATAAAATCTTTTAAAAAAAAAAAGTGAACAAAGATGCCACATCTACTATTTATCCCATCCTGTATTTTTATTTTCCAGATCTACAAATCTGACCTTCCCTCATTCCCTTCTCCCAAACTCAAGGAGATATTTTCCAAGATCCTACTGTGGTTGTACAGTATCATAAATATATGTTTAAAAGCTTTATTTGTTCATTTATTTAAATTGGCGTTTGACGTAAGGTGCATGCATGGTATTTCACATCCATGCCATGAATTTCACAGAGGGAAGGTCACCCAGTGGTAGACATTGTGCATGTTCAGATTTCCTCCACATCTTATGCTCCTGGGAAGAGTGGAGGAGCCACTGTGCAGAGCTAAAAATGTCTTCTGGAAGCTTCCCTGACCTCATCTTCAACTTCAGACTCAGTCAACATGTAGGCTGCTCAGGTATGTTGTCAAAAGCTTCATATGATGTGCAAAGATTCCCTGATTTTGAATATCATCCTTTGAGCTGTTGTTCTAAAATTCTCTAACCAGAAACTTTAAGTAAGTTCTATTTATTTATTTTTTTGTTTCCTTATGATAACATTTAAAATGAACAATTTTTGTACAACTCAGTGAGCACATTGGAGATGAATATCCATTATAGCACCGTTTTTGTTTGTTTTTTGAAAAAAAATGTTCTTTGAAAGCAGATACAAAGTAATTGAAAACTAATGGAGTGCGTGTCTTGGGAACAAATAGCAGAAGAGGTAAGAAGGAAAGTTTAAAGGCACCAGGTGGTTTTCATCAGTCATTAGTAGAATCAGCAGATTAATACGATCTCCATTCTCATTAAGTTACTCCTGGTATTTATTCAGACGCCACAACAAATATAAGTATGTTCTTAGCTCAGAAGTTAAAATCCCAAGAGTTCCAGAATCCTAGGGTTTAACAAACGTTATATTGTCATGGAGTTTGTAGCCAGGTGGGGGTTAAATATATAAGTTGTTTGACATATTTCAAAAGGCCTCATGGAAATTAGCCCATAAATGCTACCTGAGTATATTGTCACTGAAAATGTCCTCCAGCCAGAGACCCTCAGGAACATACAGCATACCTGTATTTGAACAAAGTAGGCTTATTGCTCCTTTGGAGCTGGAGAAACCATACATAGGGCACCCATGGGGAGCCGAGAAACCACATATAGGGCACCCATGGGGAGCCAAGGGGCATCTGGGTAAGGAGGTGCCAGAAAGGATTTATTATAGGACTAGGGCTCCTGTTGGGTGACTCTGGAGGTGGGTTCAAAGAAGTGGGGCTTTGCTTTGGATTGGATACTGTCAAGAAGCATAATGCTTTGCTTGGTGTCCTAATGAATCCTATCTAGAAGGAGGGCAGAATGAAGTGAAGTGGCATTCTTTTAATTATAAGGAAGCAGCACTCTCACTTTATCTGAGAGAGGGGGATTTGTGGCTTGAATGGTGTTCCTGTTTTGTCTGTATTCAGACATGATGATATACTGGTCTTGCTCTCACCCTGATCCATCACAAGCACCAAATGGTTTGCCTGCTGTGTGCAAAGCGATTGCTTATGTTTGTCAGGAGAACACCAAGGCCTAGCTCTGAGCACCAGGCTGGCTCCTGCCTGTCATTTCCCTTTCTCATATCAAAGCAGTAATAATCAATGCAAAATATGACTAAATTAGCACTTTTTTTGTTTTTGTGTAAGGCAGGATTATTGATGAATAAGATATCATCAATGTTCTTTTCTTTAGAAACACCAGGATGTAATTAAGTGGGTAGATATGATATTTCAAATTATAGGATTCATAAAGGAAAAGTAATAAAAAGGTCTTGGGCTAAAGATAATCATATCTTGCAATATCCAAAGATGCAATGGTGCTGCAGCCACTAAACAGAACCCCAGGAGACCATGGAGAGGCTATGTCTGTCCTCATGAATATCTCTTGCACTGTGGTTCCCTCACTTGGGCTTCCCCTCTGCCCGTAGCCCCAGGGTATCTACCCAATACATTCACATTTACTGGACTCCATGGAATGTTTTCCAACAATCCCTGGCCATGCAACACACCCAAGGACAGTTTATGATATATTTGTAAGATGTCCCTATTTCACTACCCCATTTGCCATTTGGGCAAGATGGGTAGACCACTCCTTGCTGCTCCAAGCAGCAAAATATAGAAAACCAGAAATCTAGAATAACACAGGAGAGGCAATCAGAGGTGGTCAGAGGATGGAGGGCTGGTTTGGAACCCTAGGAAGAAAGGAACGGTGGCAGGAATACCTGAGTCTCTCCAGTCCAACAGAAGATGATCGTAGCCCAGAAGCTGAAGATGGCAAGGTGGATGTTCCCCCCTGCAATGAAAGAGGGTTCTTTTGACAATTCCAGCTCGATACCACTAGCAAGGGAGATGGATCCCGAGAACCCCCAGTAGGATCTATCAAGGGAGGCGCTCTTCCTTCTTCAAAGCTGAGGTCTTCCTCTCCACCTAGGGATACCTGGTGGATAAATGACACCTGTAGGGGTCCCCACCTGGGAGAACTCTTTGTCCAGCACAGACCACTCTGCATCACTGAGAGATGCCCAGTGCTGGGGGAAGCCCTTTCTGTCCTTCAGGCAGGATCAGCAGGGACCATGGGAGTCCCAGAGACATCAGAGAAACCATACAGGGGAAAACAACACAACAAAGACTCTGACACTATCATTGGAACCACAGCCCACAAGATAGGCCAGGGCATACATTCCTAAATAGGTGACTGTCTGCTAAAGTAAAAGATTTAAAGAGGCCCCAGAGTTCCCTACATGACAGACAAAATGTTTACAATATAAGGGAAAATCACCTGTCATATCATGAACCAAGAAAATCACAACCTGAATGAGAAAAGATAAGAGCCGCCAACACAGAGTGAGTCAGATATTGGAATTACCTGACAAGAACTTTTAAGGTAGCCGTCACAAAAAATGCTCCCAACAATGATACATCTTCTTGAAATAAATGAAACCCTGGAAAAATCTATCCTTCCCCTCAGCTCCAGGGCTGGCAGCTGCTTTCTGTGATTCCAGCCTCTCTACACCTCAAAGCTATTGATCCCTCCTTTCAGTCTTGGCTACCTTTGTCTGCTTGATGGTTCTTCATATGAAATCTGCCATGCTCACATTTCTGCCTCCTGTCTGCACTGACTGGCAGATGGGGCTTTGTAAAGTTTAGAAAATAGCATTTGGTGAGATGGAGGAGAGGGTTTATATCATACTTGTCTAAAAAATGCCCCAAAATCCTCCTTTGGCTTTGTGTTTTCATCTGGGTCTCTCTGTCCTGGGCTTTGATAAAAGATTGGTTACTCATTCATTCATAAGCCAAGTCTCAGTGGCTGTGACCTTCCATCCCACATCCTGCAAATCTCACCCCGTATCTCACCTTAGAAATGGCAGGGGGGGTGCTTGAGGGGTGCCTGGGTAGCTCAGTTGGTTAAGCATCTGATTCTTGATTTCTGTTCAGGTCATGATCTAAGGGTCATGAGATCAAGCCCCACATTGGGCTCCAGGTTCCATGAAGAGTCTGCTTAAGATTGTCTCTTTCTGGGGAACCCTCCTATACCATTGGTGGGAATGCAAGCTGGTACAGGCACTCTGGAAAACAGCATAGAGGTTCCTCAAAAAGTTGAAAATAGAGCTACCCTATGACCCAGCAATCACACTACGGGTATTTACCCTAAAGATACAAATGTAGTGATCTGAAGGGGTATGTGCACCCTTCTGTTTATAGCAGCAATGTCCACAATAGCCAAACTACGGAAAGAACCTAGATGTCCATCAATAGATGAATGGATAAAGAAGATGTGACACACACACACACACACACACACACACACACACACACACACACACAATGGAATACTATGCAGCCATCAAGAGAAATGAAATCTTCCACTGGCAATGACATGGATAGAACTAGAGGGTATTATGCTAAGCAAAATAAGTCAATCAGAGAAAGACAATTATCACATAATCTCTCTGATATGAAGAATTTGAGAGGCCGGGTGGAGGGTCGTGGGGGGTGGGGGAGGGAAATAAAACAGGAGGGGATGGGGAGGGAGACAAACCATAAGAGACTCCTAGACTCACGAAATGAACTAAGGGTGGCTGGGAGTTGGGGGGTAGGGATAGGGTGGCTGGGTTGTGGACATTGGGGAGGGTATGTGATATGGTAAGTGCTGTGAAATGTGTAAGCCTGACGATTCACAGACACATACCCTGGGGCAAATAATACATTATATGTTAATAAAAAACTGTTTTTAAAAAAGATTCTCTCTTTCTCCCCCTCTGCCTCTCCCCCTCTGCCTCTCCCCATAGTGCTCTCTCCTTCTCCCTCCAATAAATAAATAAATAAGTAAATCTTAAAGCAAAGAGATGAGGAGGCTTCAGCTCCTACTTCCAAACTTGTTCAGGCTTTCAGCATAGTCCTCACCACATGCTCTCTCCTGCCCCATGGGGTGGAAGTGGTGGGAAGAGATATGCTGCCTCCCTCAGATCTGTCTCCAAGAATCTGAAGACAAACTGGATTATACCACTGTCCTGCTGAAACCTTCAAAGCCTTCCCATTGCTTTGAGGAAACACAGGGACACCCCAGCATCATGCTCCCAGCTCTTTGCCTACCCTGACTGCTTGTCCCTCTGGTGCTACACAGGGTCAGGGGCCTCTACTGTGCTGCTACCACTCCCATTCACCCAGCTGGGTTACTCTGCTCATCCTCGATTTATGTGCTGCACGAAGTTGCCTCCAGAGAGACTCCCCTGGCCCCTTCCCTCCACTCCAGTGTCCCAGGTCTTCATCCTGTCACACTCATCTTGTCTCATCCATGTCCATGTCCATTTACAAGCTTACCACACTCCCCACCAGACTCCCGGCTTCATGTGGATAGGCTTCTCCCTCTTTCTGTGTAGGAACCTGTGGAGCATATAGGAGACATTGAATAAGTAAGGCTCTGCTGCTTTTCACGCGGAATGGCCCCTCTCTACCCACCTGCCAGCTTCTCTCAGGTTCACTGCCAAAGTCCCTTTCTATGTATTTGACTTGTGCTTTTCAGTCTTGGGGTTCTGGAAAGGACCACTCAGAAGACACAGCAGACAGTGTCTCTCTGAACTTCCTTTTCTCCCCCAGAAAACATGTGGCTGGATGTCCTTGCCAGTGGGGCAAGAGAAGTTCATTAAACTTGAAGGCGCAGCCTGTGACAGAACAACTGGAAAGCTTTTTGTCATAAGCCTTTAAAAACACGAATAGAGCGTATCCCGAGTGGGAAGATGAGGTCTGATTCTGGTGAAAATAAACATAGCTGACATTTTCTGAGTGTTTCCGGCGTCCTGTATTTAGAAAGCTGTCTCAGCAGATAGAGCCATTAGTCATTTACTTTTTACAGGTGGGGAAACTGAGGTTGAATAGCGGGCTGGAGGTCAGTCATTGCGGGGGCAGAGTGGGGTTTGTGGGTGTGATGGGCTGACCTGGGGTGGCCATTTCTAACCACGGCCCTAGAGAAATGACAGAGGGTTTGAAGGGAATGGAAGGGAATGGATCTGAAAGCCACAAAGTGCCTTGGAGAGATTTTCTTAATCACTGCCCACCTAAACTTATTCGATCTGTGGTAACTTAAGAGTCACTAAACCACTCTGTGGGAAGCTCTAGTCCCATGGCCGCAGGGCACCATTCTTAGCCGCCCCTCGCCACCATGCCTCAGCTAAAAGCACTTTAGGGACCACTAGTGCCCCCAAAATCATGGCATTGAAGAATTAACCTTACAAAGAAAAATGGTTTCAGCCAAAAATTTCATTCACAGCTAACTAATGAAGACAGCACACACCAGTGACAGAAACAATAAACACTTTGAACGGAAGTAATGCTGAATCGGCAAGGTAGCTATAGCATCTCTACATTTTTGTTTAAATCCAGTATTGAAAGACAGGGCAGCATTCTCCATTTCCTGCCATTTCCAAGTTAGGACAGACGCATTTGGGGTAAATTAATACAGTGTGAGGACATTGAGTCTCTAGTCCTAAGTCAAAAGCAATCATTTGTGAGAAACTGAACACATGATCAGTTTTGGCCTCAGTCTGGCTGTCGGATTATAGCTGACACACCACCTTCTCTGGGAAGTCTTCCGTGATTTCCCAAGGCTGAGATGCCTCACTCCTCTTCTATTTCTGCATCTAAGTCTCTTCCTGGGAAAGACCTCTTATTCTAGATGATGAACTGTTCTTGTACATGACGGCATCCAGTCTGCACCGCAGAGCCTGACGGGGGGACATTGCATCATGTCTGCTAGAGCTGCCATATAAAGAACTGGAGAAAACCTAGACAACAGGGGCTTATTGTCTCACAGTTCTGGAGGCTGGAAGCCTGAGATCAAGGTCTCAGCAGGCTTGGTTTCTTCTCAGGCCTCTCTGCTTGGCTTGCCAATGACCTTCTTCTCCATGTGCCCTCACACGGTCCTCCCTCTGTGGGTGTCTGTGTCCTAATCTCCACTACTTAGAAGGACTTCAGTCAGATAAGATTAGGCCTCACACAGATTGTAACTGAAACCACACATGTTCACTCCTTGGGGAGTCATAAACTGTACCTTGTTGTTGTGGCACAAAGAAAACTTTATTTGCTGCAAATAAGGAGATCACGGGGAGTAACTTCCAAAGCTATGACTCCCCGAGCAAGGGTGGATGCAATCCTTTTATTTAGGGTTAAGATGAATATTTAGATAGGGAAGCCTTATAGGCATGTAGGGGTGGGCATAAGGAAATATGCCTCTGCCTGCATTGTGTGTATGGAAATGAGGCTTGTGCTCTTCCTTGGGTGGGGGTTATAGTATTCTAATGAGGTAAAAGTAGGTGTCCCTCATTCTAGAGGTTGCTCCATGGTCAAACCTGTGCAGATGTGAGTCAGGGGTTACTCTCAAATTACTCTGGGTGGTCTGGGCCAGCTGCAAGTTTTCTCAGGGAAGCTGCTATCGTCTAAGGGGCAGTTTCATTGTTCATTTGCCTGAGTGAAGAGACAAACTGGAAAGAAGAGCTGAAGGAAAGATGTGGGACTAGGTCAGTGAGCACAAGCAGTCGGGCAGTGAAGGTCAGGTCTCAGGGGTCTGTCTAGCCAGTGACAAACTTAACCTCATTCCGCAAAGGATTTGAGACACTGCTTTCTCAAATGCATATCCATGCTTCCCTCTGTAGAAAGCACGTGGGCCTTGGCAAACGAGGATGCCTGAGGTTGTCACAGAGGAACCAGAAGGCCGAGGATGACAGGGTATAGGGAACATGCTGAAGTATGGAGAGGACAAGATCATATTATAATTTCAAGAGGGTAGTTATTTTCTGAGCCCTACTATGTTTGAAGAGTGTAACGGCAGTTCACACTGTATAGTAATTACCAAAATGCACAGGAAGAAATGCAACACTCATTTTAACTCAGAAGTATTTATTCCTTCAAGACTATCCATATCTTAAAAGATAGTTCAGTATAACATGTCTTGAAAAACAGCTATGCCGTTATTATTAATAGAAAGATACACTACAATAAACGGCCAGCTCTTGGCTACTTTCATTTACCATGGGGAGAAAATGGGCAAATAGAGGTGGAGGAATATTAAGCTGCACAACCAGATGTTCCTTCAACATAAAGTTAAAAATACCTGCCAGGATACTTTCAAATTATTGAGAATATAACTTTCCACCAGCCTTGGTATTTAAGGATACAACATTTATTCTCCACTGTTATTCATTTTTCTGAATATAGGTCAAGGGCCTTAAAAAGGCATTATGAGTGGAGGGAAGCAGAAGCAGATATGCTCCCAGCCAAAACAGTGAGAATGCTAAACAGCAGCAGGGAGGTAAATGAAATGACAGACTTGCATGCCACAGTCTTCAAAATACTGAAGGATGAATTGGGGGAAATCGGAGGGGGAGATGAACCATGAGAGACTGTGGACTCTGACCAACAAACTGAAGGTTTTGGAGGGGAGGTGGTGGAGGTTGGGTGAGCCTGGCGGTGGGTATTGAGGAGGGCACATATTGCATGGAGCACTGGGTGTGGTGCATGAACAATGAATCTTGGAACACTGAAAAAACAAAGTAAGAGTAATTGAAAAAAATAAAAATAAATAAAAATAAATTTAAAAAAAGACTGCAGCCAAGAAAAGAGAGGAGTGGTTTAGACCTGCAAGGCAAAGACCATGCCTCAATGTGACACTCCTACATACACGTTCCACCAAAGCACTTGACTCCACTCTACCTAACCCCATCCATACCAGTCTGGGGTGTGGCTCACTGAGAAGGGAAGTTGTAATCCAGAGGTGTAACATTTCTAGAAACCCCTTGAGTGTGGAATGCCCTATTGACCCCTTGAGGCTCTCTGCAGAAGCCAGAAATCTACTAGGGGTCTTCACATTGTCCTGAGATGGACAGGAAAAAAAAAAAAAAAAGGAAGGTGATTTTAACCACCTCAGAGGCACAATCAGATCAAAAGGTAATGTTCCCACATTCCACCTGCTGGTGGGACTAGCAGCTCCATCTTCTCTCTGTCCTGAATGAATGGGTTTAAAGGGGAAGGGCTGGGCTATGCTGCTGCAGAGATCAGGCTGAAATAATCAGCTGGTGGGAGGAGCCAGGATTTCATGCTGAATTAGAGAAATAAATGGAAATCTTCTCTCATAGCTGCACCTCCCTTGTCAGTGGCACTTAGCAGGCCAACAACGGCAGCAAAAAGGTAAACATAAACCCTAGATCTTCCATCCTTCCTCTCAGAACCTCAGGGCAAAAGAACAGAAGAGGGAGCAGTGGGCTTTCACCTTAAGCCTGAATGGGAGAATAATTAGAGATTTGGGAAAGAGGGTCAGAGGTCTTCTCTGTCAGAGGAAATGGAAGGTCCAAACAGAGCTGCTCAAATTAAGCAGAAGCAAGACAAAAATAAATGGCAAGGCATCCATGCAAACAGACTCCTGGAGAACAGACAGAAAAGTGTGGCCCATGTGGGAGAAAGGCAAAGATCCCACTCAGCAAGGACAAAGAGCCCAACGAACAGAAGGAAATGCTCCAAAATTGGATATAATAAGTTAAGGAGAAATTGATTTCAATAAAACAAGAGGTAAAAGAAAAAATCGATGAATCAAATGAAAGGCAAATTGCAGAGCTTGAGAAACAAATTGAGAATCCAAAACCCACCATTTCAGAACACATGAGAACACTGGAAACAGGCTCAGATTGATAAATCATGAAATATAGGTTCTATTATATTATGTAAAAGTATATAGGTAGCCATTTTAAGAGATACAAATAAGAAATCCTCCATTTTAACAAAGAGAATACACATATATCCAAAAGAGGGGAAAGAAAACCCAAAACATAGGATGCAAGAAAAATATTAATATAGAAATCATTTGAGGAAAAATAATATCAGGAAAAACATATCAGTTACATTTAAAGTGTAAATGAATATTCAAGATGAACATACAGCAAAGTGACTCAAAAACAGTTAAATATAAAATCATAAGTGAGGATATGTGAGGCATAAGCTCAGGGAAAGAAATCTGGGGCCCTGGTTTTGAAAGCAGACAAGTATGTACCCAAGGTAAACATTTAGAATAGAAGCAAAATACGATATATTGGTAGATATATGGTAAAAGGAAGAAAAATGAAAGAAGTACAGCTAATAGAGTGGCCCTTCTGGTTGGACTCCGGCAGGTCAATGTGAAAGGGTAAAACTCCAACGTCATACTCTGAGGATCCATTCCTACAAATTGATTATATTTAAAAAACAAAACAAAACCTCAAAATATAACTTAATAAGCTATAAATAATAAAAATAGTACAGATAACATGGTGATCAAAGAAAAATGTAATACAATAATATATTTTAACTTTTAAAAAATGTGGAAAGTTTTTAAGTGCTCAAAAAAGTTCATTTCAAAGAAGATGTCAAAACAGAACTTAAAGAATATCTAGAAAATGAAGGTTAAAAAAAAACTACATACCAAAACATGGATTGTTGTTAAAGCTTCGATGAGAGGAATATTCAGACCCTAAAGTACTTACATGATTAAATCAGAATTAATGAAAATAGATGAACTAGCTATATACTGAGTGAATTAGAACACCAACAAAATAAACAATAAAAATAGAAAAGAAGCTACAACTTGGATGAACCTTGAGGACATTATGAAAAGTGAAGTAAGCCAGTCACAGAATGACAAATACCATGATTGCACTTACATAAGTTACTTAGAACAATCAAATTCATAGACACGGACAATAGAATGTTGATTGCCAGGGTTTGGGGAGTTTCAGTTTTGCAAGATGAAAAGAATTCTGAAGATAGGTGGGGGTGATGGTTGCCCAACAGTGTGAATGCCTTTAATACCACCGACCTGTATACTTAAAAATGGTTAAAATTGGGTCAAGGCGGGATGGTGGAGGTGTGGGGGGCACAGAGAGCACTGGGTCCCAGAGGTCCAGCTAGGGAGGCATAGGATCTAAAAGCTGGCAAACACAACAGGAGAGAGAAGAGAATAAGAACAGCAATTCTAGGAGCAGAAAATCGACCACTTTCAGAAAGGTGGGACATGTGGAAAAGTGAATTTTAAGCGACGGAAGAGAGACCCCGGGGGGAGGGGCCAGCTCCCAGCAGCAGCAGAGCCACGGAGCACAAAATCCAGAACTTCTAGTCTGCTCCGCTGAGGGACATCACTCCAGAGGCTAACCGGGGGTTCAGCCCTCGCGGGAACAGTGTGGTTTCAGGACCCGTGGGGTCACCAAGGGACCAGGGGAGCCCGAGTGCGGCAGAGCTCCCAGGTATTGGGGCGGAGAAGCCGGCAGCAGAGAAGGAGCCGTGCAATGCCCCATAGGCTTACTTTGGACTATAGGAACTGAGACATATAGTTCATATGGGGCTGTTGTACTTCAAGCGGGGACCCCACGGGAGGCAGCTCCGGAGACACCCCCTCCTTCCTCCTCCAGGAGGAGCGGTGCGGGAGTGAGCAGCAGGAATCTGCTGATTTGGGGAATCCAGACAGGGCCGCATGCGCGACATATGGAGGTGCTCCGGCATGGGCTAGCTGGGCGCAGGGCGTGGGTTGCAAACGGGGGAGACGGGAGTGATTAACGGCTTTCCGGCTTTCCTCCGAGGGCGTGTGGAGGAGCAGAGCCCAGCACTTGGCTCCTCTGGGCCGGAGACTGGGAGGCCGCCATTTTCATTCCTGGCCTCCAAGGCTGTAAGGAGAGTGCTCAGGGAACAAAGACTCCAAGAGGCAACCTGAGCAAAATGCTTGGCCCATCCCCTGGCAAGGGCGGTGCAATTCCGCCTCGGGCAAAGACATTTGAAAACCACGGAAACGCGCCCCTCCCCCAGAAGATCAGCAAGAATATCCACCCAAGACCTAGTTAATCAATCAGTGAAAACTGCGGAACTTCAGAGAATCTTTCTCTTTCACCTATCTACTCTTACCTTGACAAAATGACGAGGCGGAAAAACTCACCACAAAAAAAAGAAGAGACAGTACCAATGGCTAGAGACCTAGTCAATGCGGACATTAGTAATA
>CM053609.1:16779300-16814268 GCA_028646535.1 Procyon lotor | reverse complement strand
AGTTAGGCTGTCACTGAAAATAGAGGGAGAGATAAAAAGCTTCCAGGACAAGCAAAAACTGAAAGAATTTGCAAACACCAAACCAGCCCTACAGGAAATATTGAAAGGAGTCCTCTAAGCAGAGAGAGAGCCTAACAGACCAGGAAGGAACAGAGACAATGTACAGTTAACAGTCACCTAACAGGCAATAAAATGTCACTAAAGTCATATCTGTCAATAGTCACCCTGAATGTAAATGGGCTAAATGCCCCAATCAAAAGACACAGAGTATCAGAATGTATAAAAAAACAAGACCCATCGATATGCTGTCTACAAGAAACTCATCTTAGATTCAAAGACACCTCCAGATTTAAAGTGAGGGGGTGGAAAACAATTTACCATGCTATTGGACAACAAAAGAAAGCTGGGGTGGCAATCCTTATAAAAGATAAATAAGATTTTAAGCCAAGGACTGTAATAAGAGATGAGGAAGGACACTATATCATACTTAAAGGGGCTGTCCAACAAGAAGATCTAACAATTGTAAATATCTATGCCCCTAACATGGGAGCAGCCAATTATATGAACCAATTAATAACAAAGTCAAAGAAACACATCAACAATGATACAATAATAGTGGGAGACTTTAATACCCCCCTCACTGAAATGGACAGATCATCTAAGCAAAAGATCAACAAGGAAATAAAGCTTCTAAATGATACACTGGACCAGATGGACATCACAGATATATTCAGAACATTCCATCCCAAAGCAACGGAATACACATTCTTTTCAAGTGCACATGGAACCTTCTCCAGAATAGATCACATCCTGGGATATATATACAATGGAATACTATGCAGCCATCAAAGGAAACGAAATCTTGCCATTTGCAACGACATGGATGGAACTGGAGGGTATTATGCTAAGCGAAATAAGTCAGTCAGAGAAAGACAATTATCACATGATCTCTCTGATATGAAGAATTTGAGAGGCAATTTGGAGGGGTGGGGGAGACAAATGAAACAGGAAGGGATGGGGAGGGAGACAAACCATAAGAGACTCCTAGACTCACGAAACGAACTAAGGGTGGCTGGGAGGTGGGGAGGTAGGGATAGGGTGGCTGGGTTGTGGACATTGGGGAGGGTATGTGCTATGGTAAGTGCTGTGAAATGTGTAAGCCTGACAATTCACAGACATGTACCATGGGGCAAATAATACATTATATGTTAATAAAAATTAAAAATAAATAAGTAAATAAGTAAATAAATAAATAAATAATGGGGAAAAAAAGGTTAAAATTGGGGAATTGGGGGCACCTGGTTGGCTCCGTCAGTTAAGCATCTGCCTTTGGCTCAGTTCATGATCTCAAGGTCCTGAGATCGAGCCCTGTGCCAGGCTCCCTGCTCATTGGAGAGCCTGCTTCTTCCTCTCCCTCTGCTGCTCCCCCTACTAGTGTTCTCTCTGTGTCTGTCTCTCTCTCTCTGTCAAATAAATAAATAAAATCTAAAAAAAAATTATTAAAATAATAAATTTTATGTTGTGCCTATTTTAGCACAAATATATATTATAATAATTTTTTTAAAATCAACTTCAAGACTTATTATCATAATCTTATCAAGACTTAGCTATCATAATCAAGACAGTGTGGCATTAATAAAATGATAGACAAATAGAACAGAATAAGGAACTCAGAAGGAACCAAATGGAACAGAATAGAGAGCCCACTAATAGACACATATAAATATAGTCACTGATTTTTGACAGAGGAGCAAAGGCAATTCAGTGGAAACAGATAAATTTGTTTGGTTGATTGTTTTTTTTGTTTGTTTGTTTGTTTGGTTTTGGTTTTTTTTTTTTTTTTTAGATTTTATTTATTTGACAGCGAGAAACACAGCGAGAGAGGGAACACAAGCAGAGGGAATGGTAGCGGGAGAAGCAGGCTCCCTGCGGCGCAGAGAGCCCGATGCGGGGCTCGATCCCAGGACCCTGGGATCTGACCTGGGCCGAAGGCAGACGCTTAACGACTGAGCCACCCAGGCGCCCCTTGGTTTTGGTTTTTTGAGAGGGGAGGGACAGAGGTAGAGGGAGAAAGAGAATCTTAAGCCAGCTCCACACCCAGGGACATCCCAACATGGGGCTCTAGCTCACAAACTTGAGATCAAGACTTGAGCTGAAATTGAAAGTCAGATAGTTAACTGAGTGAGCCACCCAGTCACCCTGGGAAAAGATGGGTTTTTTTTAACAAATGATGCCTGGAACAACTTGAACATCCATATGCAATACAATGGAGCAAACAGTTTTTTCAGTAAATGGTACTGGAACAACTGGATATCCACATGCAAAAATAAATAAATAAATATATACAGATACAGATTCAACACTGTCTAAAAAAATAACTCAAAATACATCACAGGCTTGGGACACCTGGGTGGCTCAGTTGGTTAAGTGGCTGCCTTCAGCTCAGGTCATGATCCCAGGGTCCTGGGATCGAGTCCCATATCAGACTCCTTGTTCAGCAGGGAGTCTGCTTCTTCCTCTGCCTCTGCCTGCCACTCTATCTGCTTGTGCTCTCTCTCTTTCTCTGACAAATAAATAAATAAAAATTTAAAAAAATTAACGTGATCATGTGATCACTTTAAAAAATTACATCACAGGCTTAAATGTAAAACATAGAATTATAAAACTCCTAGAAGATAATGTAGCAGAAAACCTAGATGCCTGGAAATATGCAAATGATTTTTTGATACAATAATAAAGGCATGATCCTTGAAAGAAATAATTGACAGACTAGACTTCATTTAAATGCAAAACTTCGCTTTGTGAAAGACAATGTTAAAAAAACGAAAAGACAAAGCACAGATTGGGAGAAAATATTTGAAAAATACATCTGATAAAGGTCTGTTATCCAGTATATACAAAGAACTCTTAAAACTCAACAACAAGGAAACAAACAACTTAATTTAAAAAAATAGGCCAAAGTCCTTAATGAATACTTCATCAAAGAAGATAGACATATGGCAAATAAGCATATTGAAAGATGCTCCACATCATACATCACCCGGGAAAGGAAAATGAACTATACACATATTAGATGGCCAAAATCTGAAGACTGACAACACCATACTCTGGAAAGAAAGAGATGCAACAGAAACTCCAATTCATTGCTGGTGGGAAGGCAAAATGCATTCTTTTTGGGAGAGGGTTTCTTACAAAACTAAACATATTCTCACCATATGATCCAGCAATCGCACTCCTTGGTATTTACTCAAAGGAGTGGAAACATTATTTTCAAACAAAAATCTGCACATGGATGTTTATAGTATCTTTCTTCATAATTGCCAAAACTTGGAAGCAACCAAGATGTTCTTCAGTAAGTGAATGGATAAATAAACTATGATACGTCCAGACAAAATGGAATATTATTCACCTGTAAAAATAAATGAACTATCAAGTCATGAAAAGACATGGAGAAACTTTAAACGCATATTACTAGGCAGCCAATCTGAAAAGGCTATATATAGTAGGATTCCAACTATGTGATATTTTGGAAAAACGAAAGCAGAATTATGGAGACAAAGATCAGTGGTTGTCAGAGGTTGATGGGGGTAAGAGGTAAACAGGCAAACAGTTTTAGGGCAGTGAATCTGTTCAGTGTGTTACTATAATGATATATAAATGTCTTTGTGTATCTGTCCAATTCCACAGAATGTGTAACATCAAGAGTGAACCTTAAAGTAAACAATGTTCTTTGGTTGATTATATTGTGACAATGCATCTTTATTAGTTGTAACAATGGTGCATTCTGGTGGGGGGTGTTGATAATGGGGGAGGCTGTGCATGTTTGTGGGGGGGGTATATGGGAACTTTCCATACTCTCCCGTTTTTCATATCTAAAACTGCTCTAAAAACAGTTCTTAAATATAAAAAAAATAGAAATAAGAGTAGAGAAAAAGGGCTGAAATATTAGAAATAAAAGAACTTTAAGAATTATAAAACATTGCAGAATTTGTGGGCAGTATTTGTTAGAAGGTAAATTCATAAAAGTCCAATATAGCAGAAGAGGGACTGGCAACAAGGTTTTTGGAGAAAAAAAAAACTAAATTTTAGAAAGTGCACAATTTTATTTTTTTAAGATTTTTTATTTATTTGACACACAGAGAGAGGCCACAAGTAGGCAGAGAGGCAGGCAGGGAAAGAGGGGGAAGCAGGCTCCCTGCTGATCAGAGAGCCCGAGTGGGACTCAATCCCAGGACCCTGAGATCATGACTTGGGCCGAAGTCAGAGGCTTAACCTACTGAGCCACGCAGGTGCTCCTAGAGTGTACAATTTTAAATAAGACATTAGAGAGTCAGACAGGGAAGGTTGAAGAACTGGGCCAAATTGTAGAATATTGTGCACCCCTAAATGAGGTGTGCTGAAAATACATTGATGTTTGACCACAAGAGTTCAAAAAGGCTGAAACTGTGGACAGTACCTCCCTATCTTTCCCTCCTCCCAGGTATAAATCATCAAGACCCCCTCCCCATATTATAAGCTCTGATATTAGAAAAATCAAACACAGAGTAAATGGTAATTAGTAATTAGTAAATTAGTAAATGTTAATTACTTAAGGAGCCATGAGCAGTGAGGTCAGTCCTGGGTGGATTGGGGAGGGTTTGGGTCAGAAAAAATGCATTAATGAGATAACATTAAATTATGTGGAAAAGGGATACTTTCAGAGGCCTGTGCCTCAAGATGGCTTCTGGTTAAGCTTTAAGTCCATCTATTCTCCAACTAACCATGGCCGTCCTTCAGTAGAATGGCTCTTCACATGTGCCACCTCTGTGCTGCCTGGCCTGGCTTGACCCTCTAGCTCCCTCTGCCTAGTGATACTTCTGTTGTGGCCCCAGAGGCCAGTTGGGAAGGTGGCTCCTCACAGCTGTGGCTCGGCTCCCTTTGCACAGTGTGCAAGCTGTCCCAGGATAAGTCAGGTCAGCACAAAGACAACAGGGGCTGCAGCCAGTTCTCCAAACAGATGAAAAAGTCTAAGGGTTTGGTGTCTGAAAATACAAAAACAAAATTCTTGGTGAGCACTATCAATAAAAATAGAAGAAAGAAGAAATGCACACAATTAGAAATGAAAAACTGAGAAGCAACCACCAATACAGAGGAAATTAAGAAATCCTAAATGCCTGTATTGTAAAAACCATGCAAATATGTTGAAAAAATGGATTGTCATTGATTTTCTTAAAGATATGGAATAAAATTGACTCCAGAAGTGCTTGAGGACCTAACCTTCCCAATGGGAGGAATTCAGAAGCATACCAATGGATGCCCAGACAGCCCCAGGTGAGATCTTTTAGACTTAAGAAGATGATTCTTGGGGCATCTGGGTGGGACAGTGGGTTAAGCCTCTGCCTTTGGCTCAGGTCATGATCTCAGGGTCCTGGGATCAAGCCCCATATCGGGCTCGCTGCTCAACAGTGAGCCTGCTTCCCCCTCTCTGTCTGCCTGCCTCTTCGCCTATTTGTGATCTCTTTCTCTCTGTGAAACAAATAAATCTTTAAAACAAACAAAAAAAGAAGATGATTCTCAAACCAAGTAACCAGTTGCAGGATGTAGAGATTTTTGTTTAGCACACAAAAGCAAGCAGCAGAATGATTAATCTCAATTATCAATACTAATAGGGAAAATCACAAGTAGGCATCATCTCAGGACGCTAACAGTGGTTTGGTCTTAAGGAATCTATTAATATAATACAACATCCTACTAGAGCAAAGGGGAAAACTTTCTGACCATCTCCATAGATAGTGTGAGGCTGTGACAATAATCTAACATCTATATTTCCCTCCAGAAAGCCTTAATAGTTTGAGAATACACGGATACATTTTTATTATGCCAAGGAAAATACATGTCTTCATACAAGTTAAACAGTGAGACATTGAACCATCCCATTAATGTCAGGAACAAGATAGGTATGCCACCTGAATCACTATTATTTGACACTGTTCTCAAGTGCAACTGTCTAAGGGAAAGAAATAAGGGAAATTATTGGAAAGGAAGAAGCAAAAGAAAATCTTAGAAACAATAAGAAAATACAATTAAAGTAGTTATGACATTAATATACAAAATCAACTGCATGCCTATGCATCCAGTTATCAAATAAAATGGAAGAAATATTCCATTGAAAATGCTAGCCAAACAATAAACTGTCTAGAACTAGACAAGAAATTCATAGGACCTATCTGAACAAAACCATAATAATCTACCAAGCGGCATAAAATTAGATTCGAATACAAGCCTGGACTGCAGCACTCTCGAATAGGAAGACTCATATAAATTCATTGTGACCTCAAAGAGGGAGATAAACCATGAGAGACTCTCAACTATAAGAAATAAACTGAGAGCTGCTTGGGGAGCAGGTGGGGGATGGGTAACTGGCTGCTAGACACTAAGGAGGACACGTGATATGATGAGTGCTGGGGGTTATATGCAACTGGTGAATTACTGACTCTACCTCTGAAACTAATGATGCACTTACTATACGTTGTCTAATTGAATTTAAATGAAAAAATGCGCATGTGAGAGAGGGAAATAGAGGAGAGAGAGAATAAGGGAGACAGAGAGAGAGAGAGGAAGGGAGAGGCAAGAAGTGTTTACGGGATGGTTAACTTGAAAATACTGATATATGAATGTTTGAAATTAACATAAATAAAGCTTCAGAAATGAAAAGGATTCACAGAGAGACAAACCAATAAGTAGAAATAGCCCCAAAACACTTGACAGGAATTTAGTTTACAAACAAAATGCCATTCTGAACAAAATGGGGAAAAGACTAACTGTATTACAGGGATACATGATTATATAGTTTGTTGGCACAACTGACCAACCATCTGGAGAAAAAAAAAATGCATTTTTACCTTCATTTCCTGTAGTAAACGAGTTCCAGGGAGTCAGAAGATGTAAAGGTAAACAAATGAAACCATAAAAATTTAGAAGAAAATATGAGTAAATTTATTTATAATCTCAGGACAGGGAAGGCCTTTTAAAACTGGAAACAAATCCCAGGATCTACCAAGGCAAATATGGATAAATTGACAACATGAAACTTTAAACTTTCTATATACTAAGAAATAGACAAATCAATAAATAACATCAAAAGACAAATAATAAACAAATAAAAGTATTTTCTAAACAAATAAGAATATTTTCAAGATATAAGACAGGAAATTTCCAAAGTACACAGGCAAATTAATTAAGAAAGAGCCAAATAACCCAAAATTATGTAAAGGACATAAATTACAAAAATTGAAATGTCTAAGAAATATCTGAAAGATACTCAATTTCATTCATAATAAAATGAACTAAATCAGAATAACATTGCAATATAATTTTTCATCAGATTGGGAAAAAATATATTAAGTTTGATAATACTCAGTACTAAAAAAGTTGAGAAACAGGCCTTTTCATTATATTCTTGGTAGGTATATCCATTGATCAGTGTTTGGAGGGTAATCTGGCAATATCTACCAAATGTTAAACACACAGAACCTTAAACCCAGCAATTCCTTTTCCCTCTTAGAATTTATACCAAGATATGGTCACAAATGTATGCTCAAATATAAATCAAGATGTTAATTACAGATTTGTGTATAAAAATAAAAATCAGAAATTATATGTTCACTAATAGACGAACCAAAGAAATTATGTCCACTGAGACAATGGAATGCTAAGCAGCTACTAAGAAGAATGAGGTAGATCTTTATATGTTGTTATGGAAGGATAAAACACTAATCACAGAAAGCAAAGTACAGAGTGCTGTGCTCAGCACGGTGGTAGCAAAGGAGTCTCTCTCAGAAGTCCCCTTACTCCCCCCTTGGCCTCCCTCCCTTTCTTTTTCCTTCCTTTCTGGAAATGCTCCCCAGGCCTCAGAAGCTTATTCAGTGGTGGTCCCTGTACTAATTCATGTTTTCTTACTACACGTGCATCTTTTCCTTATTATCACTTTTTAAAATGGCAGAGTGCTAGTCAAATGGTCGACATATAAACTACTTTTGTTTGCTTTTTTAAAGGTTTTTCTGTATAAAATACAAAATCAAAAAAGTTTTTTTTTTCTTTTTTCTCAAGCAAAAGTGTTACAGGGGTTAATTTTCAGGTAGCAATAAGAAATGAAGCATTCTCTTAGGTATCAAAACACTTCTACTTGGGTCTACAATAGAAAAAAAAAAAAAAGAAAGAAAAGATTGTGCATTGTTCATCCACCCCATGTAGAATGGCTGAACTCTGAGGACAACCCTGCTCTAAACGGTGCTATGCCAGCTAGAATGCCCTTACTTATCAACCTTCTTGTCCTGAACAAGATGTCCCCTCTGCAGCTGCACACTCAGTGCTCACACACACACCCTCCCCGAGGAGCATGCCCAAGCCTCCATTCTCCTCAGTGCAAACAAATCCATGTGCATTACCCAGAAATTAGTGAAATACATGGCTGGAGAAAGGTATGCAATTTCTTTTGTTCTGAAAATCTAATCTTCCCTCGTAATACACCCATCTCAGGGGTTAGAAGGAAATTAAAGATCTCCAGAAGCTCAAAGCCTTCTGCAGTTTTGAGCTCTGATCTGTTCCTAGATGAAACAACAGAACAGGACAGATTTTGTTGTGTCTCCCTCTGATCGTATTAAAAAATAAGGAAAATGGGAAGAGTCAAAGTGACCACTGTCAGCTAGATAATGTAAGTGGAGAACTGTGTCACCACACGGGTTTAAAATTAAAGCTTCCCTTGCTTTCAAAATGCTTATCTCCAGTGAACCTACCTGTTCAAGCTACGTTTCTGGGCTAACCTTGGAGCAGCTGAGCTATGGGAAAGCGAATCCCTAAAAGCCAGAGACTAGAGTTACTGGTTGTACAGCCACTCTCAGCACGCCAGACTTTCCTGCAGGCATCCACTGGCCTTGAGTTCAGGAAAGCCACCGCCCACGTCATCCTCTTCCCAGTTACTGCCTTACAAGGAACCAGAAGAGGTCCCAGATCCTGCTCCTTGGCCTTGACACATAAGGAAAATCATAGCATACTTTCACTTTATGTTGTGCATTTGTATGGACACACAAGTTTCTAAGGCTAATCAACTCTAGTACATGAGAAACATCTAATGCATTATTAAAAACAAACATACACACACACACACACACACACACAGAGCTGGCTTAATTTAACTTTAGCTATTACATTGGGCTTGTAATTCTAATAGAATTCTATTTCTCCTTTGGGTTTTTCAGAATAGAGCAAACTCAACTCCCTAGTGTCTGAGGGCAGCACAGGAAGATTGGGAGTCCCCTGGTATCTACAGAAATCCATCCGACTGGTCTGGGTCTGGTCCTAGTTCAGAATCAACACACATCTATGTCACTCCTGATTCCCACCACAGGGTAGGTTGGCAGAAAATCAGGCTGGTAAAAGCATAATTTAAAAGACCAACTATGCCTCTCTCTCTCTCTCAAAATGTAGGAACAGTGTAAAATTGTCTCTCTATACCATATTTGGTAGAGAAAAATAAAATCTGAATCACAGAAAAAGCAGCTGTTAGGTTTTTACTTTTAGTTTTGTGTCCTTTTTACCAATTATTTGAATGGATCTAGTGAGTGTGGTTTATTACTATTATTGTTATTTTCAACCGAGGTTTGTAAACGGCAAAAGCTTAGGTTGAATTTTCACGTAGGCCTTCTTGGCAACTGACATGCAGGCATGCAAAACCAACTGTACAGGCCTCCCCTGGCAGTCCTGAGCCACCCTGACCTCTCTGAAGGGCTCACCAGGCATTGGGGAATGGGCAAAAAGACCTCTCAGTGGTCCCGAGGACCCTAAGGATGTTCCAAGAATATCAAGTAGCCCACCTGAGAGGATTAAACAAAAACGTGCTGAGATTCTATTACTGAAAGTAACAAGGAAACTGTAATGGACGTGACTGGCAGCAAGCACTTCGGGTACATCAGTGTCTTCACGTCTAGTTTAGCACCCCGAATTCTCCCCAAGCCAAAGGCACCGCCTGTCTGTGCGTTTCCCACATGCCGGGGGCCAAGACCAGGTTAAGCAAAGTCTTTGGACACAGCCTCCACGAAGTTTGGAGCTGACATCAGGATGCCAATGGTGCAGATAATGGTAAAGACAGAGAAGGCCATGAGACACAGGCGGTCCACCACGCAAGCTGCAAATTTCCACTCACTGCAGATGGCCTCACTCTCATCCTGGCAGCGGAAGCGGTTGGCGATGTAGCGGACCTCCTCCAGGATCTTGGCCAGCTCCGGGTCACCCTCAGAGGGCTGCCCGCCATGCAGAAGGTGCTCGTCGTGCGTGGGAGAGCAGGCCATGCGGCCGCACACGACACCCGAGTCGGGGGTGGGGGCACAGTGCACCCCGTCCAGGCCGCGGAAGCCGATGTAGAGCAGGTTGCCATTGGTGGTGGGCGGTGCGGCCACCGCGCTCATCTCCACGCTGGCCAGGCTGCAGCGACGCTGACGCTGCTTGTGCTGGCAAGCCGGCCTCACCTTGTCTTCCCCGGGCCTCTTCATGCGCAGGAACCACGCACACCAGTTCAGAAGGATGACTCTGGTCTGGGGAGACAACAGGGCAGTTAGGAGCAGGCAGAAGCAAGCATCAGCGGGTCCTGATCCCAGCCCTACTTGAGGAGGGTGGTTGTTCCTGGGGAAGCCAGGCTCCCACTTCTTCCCAGCTGAATTTACACAGGCAAGCAGTGCCAACCCGTTGCAATGGTTGGGTCAAATGAGACCCTAGAATAAACCAATGCAGAAAGTCAACCTGGGAATGAGCGGAATTCTCAGTGGCAGACACACTGCAGTCTCGGGGCAGACAGGCATGTGGGAGGAGAGGGCTGTCTCGGAAAAAGAACCCTGCCTTAGCTGTGTGAACAAGAAAAGTCACCTTCCCTCTCCAATCTTCCCTCATCTGTCACTAGTGACCATCATACCCAGCTGCCCGTGGGGCACCCCAGTGCCAAGGAAGACTTGCAGGGGCACACCGCTGGAGATTTTAAAATTTTCAAGGGCAGCCCTGTGACACCTATCAGATGCTGCATGAACCCCTAGCTTGAAGCAGTTCTGACTGGAACATCAGGTTCCTTGTAAGGATGGCATATCATTGCAAAGCAGGTTTTTGTCCTGATGAAAAGCAAGTGCCATGAAAGTCAACATGGAACAGAAAATGGGGACACTGTGCTCCTAAGATTTGAAGGGGTGTGCTGTGCCAACAGGTGCCTCGGGGTCAGGACATAAATACTTACTAAGTTGTTTTGACCAACTTAATAAAGAGAGTCATTAGGTATTTCTTTTGCCCTAGGGGCTGTGAAAAAAATCCCTGAAACACTAAAGGGACTGTGAACCAGGAAAGTTTAGGGACCTCTAACCTTATTCATTAGGCTGCAGTGAAGACAGTCAGATGATGTGCAGGAAAGTATTTGGAAAAGTCTAAAGCAGGGATTGGCAGACTTTCTTTAAAGGGCCACATAATAAACTCCATAAGGTCTCTATTGTTAACTATTCAGCTCTGTTAATAAAGTACAGAAATAGTCACAGAAAGCATGTAAAAAAATAAACATGGCTTTTCTAATAACATTTTATTTGCAAAAGCAGCTGGTGGGCCAGATTTGACTACTGGAGCCACAATTGGCTGACCTCCAGTTTAAAGTGTTTTATCAACATGTATTTCCTATTTCCTACATGCATAGAAAATGCTGGAGAGAAATCACTGAGATTTTTCATTTTTCCTTCTTTTTTTTTTTTTTTTTAAAGATTTTTTATTTATTTGACAGAGAGAAACACAGCGAGAGAGGGAACACAAGCAGAGGGAATGGTGGTGGGAGAAGCCGGCTTCCCACAGAGCAGGGAGCCCGATGCGGGGCTCGATCCCAGGACTCTGGGATCATGACCCAAGCCGAAGGCAGCCAGCCGCCCAACGACTGAGCCACCCAGGCGCCCCTCATTTTTCCTTCTAATGAAAGGAAGGAGCAGTGCAAAGCCTCAGCCTCAATTTAGGTTAAAAAAAATTATTGGAAACCTATTGAGACAAGTGTCGGAAAAGTGGGCCCTTTCCCTGAAATTATCCAGATACTGATTTTAATTTTGGTTTATGATTGTGGTGAATTCCATCAGCAACATAACAGGTATGTTTCCCATCTGCAAGTACAGGCAATAAGTTGTGAAGTTCATGCCTGTAGCATTTTTTATGGCATCTTCTCAGAGATAACTGCAGGAGATGGGTCTAAAGACAGGCAATGAAAAGAACAAGAAGGCATAAGAGCAGATCCACTGCAGCTGAAAAGATAACCCTTGGCCCAGGGCACACTCTGTATATCCCACCCACATCTATAGGACAAACCTCCAGAGCCTGGAAAAGCCTGTCTGAATACCCTGGAGGGTTTTCTGTGATCAGTAAGGAGCAAGGACATCTGGCCCCATGTTAATCTGCAGGTCAGCCTGGCCCTCCACAGGAGGCTCATAAGATATGCCAGCTCACATGGGACTCTCAGGGGCTCTGTGAAGTGAGTATAATTCCCCCTACTCATTTTACAGATAAAGAAACTGAGGCTTCAAAGAGGCTAATAGGGGTGCCTGGGTGGCTTAGTGGGTTAAAGCCTCTGCGTTCAGCTCAGGTCATGATCTCAGGGTCCTGGGATCGAGCCCCGCATGGGGTTCTCTGCTCAGCAGGGAGCCTGCTTCCCCCTCTCCCTCTGCCTGCCTCTCTGCCTGCTTGTGATCTCTCTCCTGTCAAATAAATAAATAACTCTTAAAAAAAAAAAAAAAAAGAAGAAGAAGCTAATATATTGGCTCAAGGCTACACAGTGAGCAAGTCACCTATGCTTTTAGGCTTTCACAGCTCATCTCTAAAAGGATCTATGAAATCTTTTTCCACACTCTTGTGACTAGCCCAACCCCCACTTCAAAGGCACTGGGAAGAATGGACCAGAGTTCAAGGGAATGCATTGGGCAGCGAGTGCGTCCAAACCCAGAGACAACTGTACACATGGAGTGTGTGTGTTCTGGGGGTGGGGGTTCTCTGTGCCTCCCCTGGAGCACATCTCAAGCTAATGTGATCCACATTACCAAGTCTGTTCTGAATTCCATGGCCTGAATCATTGGCTTTCAAAGCTAAAGCATCTCCAAAGATGCAATTATCCTCTTGGCACTTATCAAACTGTGCTCATGACCACTTTTGTTGGGTTATGGTTTTGTGTCTGGCTGTGTAAATGTCACATAATGCCACGGCACCGACAATATCTTCTTCATAGCAACACATCATAATAAAAGCTCCTTGGAGGCTGTTTATTTTTCAAATACACACAGAAAGAAAGAAAAGTGTGGGAGGCTATATAAATTGAAAGCGAGCGAACCACGCTTCATATTTCACTTGCAGCCATTGGTTTTAACACACTCCTGTACTAAGAGGTGAATAATTAGCACAAGCTCTTCATTAAGATTTTTTTTCTGGACAGTAAAGTACTACCAGGTCCTCAAAAATGGTTTTGTGTCTTCCTGTCTTAAACATAAGGAATAATAATATGTGTTTTTAGTTTTACATTTGCATAAATAAACACCCGAAGGACAATGGAGAAATTGCTTAAAATGGCTATCAGTATTGGTGGAAGCAGAGTGAGGGGCAGGAATGAAAACAGGATTTCCTTCTGTATGATTTTACTTTCATTTTGACTTTTGAAACATGTGACTGTATGACCTTTTTCAAATGGAAGGAGGGGAGCTAGAATGTGTGTCAGGGTTGTAAAAGTCAGATGATAATGTAGGTGAATGTGTACAAATGAGTTCCAGTT
Organism: Procyon lotor; assembly: GCA_028646535.1. Taxonomy (NCBI): domain Eukaryota; kingdom Metazoa; phylum Chordata; class Mammalia; order Carnivora; family Procyonidae; genus Procyon; species Procyon lotor. Next base: position 16,800,473 of record CM053609.1, on the reverse strand, counting down.
TTTAATGGGGGGACCTTCTCAAAACAAGCCCACAGACTGCAGTGATGTGACGTGTGGGAAAGAGCACCATTTCTGGGAGCTCACTCCACTGCTGATGCAATGAGCTATGAGAGAAAGTTGGTATTAAGTGTATGAATTTGCTTTGGAAAAGAACCCAAGAGGACACAGTAACTTGGTAAAATCATTTTTTTTTTTTAAATTGGTCTTTCCTAAGTTCACTTTTGGGTAACTGTAAATTATTGCACAATGAATATTTTTAGAAGGCCTGGGAACGCTCTCTTCCCAGAGGTTCACAAGATGCACCTTACTTCTTGTACCTGCATTTAGTATGTTGGGGATTCTTAGGGTCCCTTCTGAAACTTGGATGCAAGGTCATAGGTCTCCAAAGAAAACAGCCTTGTTTTGATATGAGAGGGCTCCTTTAGTGCCTACTGTCCCTAAGCCATGCTCTCTGGACAAGAACACTGGGAGGTTTGCAGGGCCCATTGAAATATCAAACCCTCCCCTGGCCCTGGGTGTTGTCACACTGTGCGAGGTGAGGAAAGCCCAGGTTCTAATCAAGGTTTCCTGAGTGTCAGGTGAGGCTGGGCATAGAGTTTCAGATCCTGGACTCCTGAGGCTCTCCTTGGGTAAGCATCCACCCTCATCCCAGGGCCTGGTGCTGAGCAGGAGGTGGGAAGGTGTGGTGTGCCCCCGGGGCCAGAAGGTGTGGTGTGCCCCCCGGGGCCAACAACAGGCTGTTATATTCAATCCTTTGTCTTTCATCCTTTTGCTTTTATCCTAGCCTCCTTCCCCACTGGTAACTACTAACTTTTATTCTACAGGCCTGTGGTAAAATGACATTCCTCCATGCATTGACTACATGTGTTATTACAGGGCTCTCTCTCTCACCCTTTGGCTCCTCATTCTGTTTGGAAGATCCAACCACATGGTTGGGTGCTTATCTCCTCTGTTGCTTCCAACCACTGTACTTTTCTCCAGAGTGTGCATGCAAAAAGTTTTAGAAACACTCTGGTAGCAAAACGTAGAGAGTGGTCAGTGTGTGGGCCCCGTTCTGGAATGTCAGATTGCAAGAACAGTGCCATGGGCCCCTAAGAGCATGCTCACTGTAACAGTCCAGAGAGAGTGCAATAGTGTGGGCAGTGGTGCAGGTGAGGGCCTATGGGAAACACGGCTCTGCGTTGAGGACTGCTAGCTGTTTGTGGGATTTTTAAAATAGATAACTCATCTGTGGAGCCACCCGTGGTGAGGGCAGAAGGGACGCACCCACTTGGGCATCTTGCCGCCGTCGGGGTCATGGTGGTGGTACTGCAGGACAATCACTGTCACGACCACGGAGAGGCCCACGATGATCATGGTGCTGGCAAAGTACTGGGCTGCAGAAACAATAGATACAGGGTGAGCCCCAATGCCTTCTATGGCACAGGCATAGTGGTGTGGCAGGTAGACCCAGATAGTGAAGCCTAGGGCAGGGCAGGACTGCCTTCAGGCCTGCAGATGCCCCACCCACATTCCTGGCAGGCAGAAGCCAGCCCAGAGCATGGGGACGGGCTTTCCCATCCACAGAGGCTGGCCTGGCCTGGCTGACCGCACCTTTGTGAACTCTGCCAGCCTCCTCCTCCAGTGAGGGTTAACAGCGCCTCACGGGATGCTGACAAAGTTATTCCCAGGAGAAAGGCTGTGGACTGTGATGGGAACTGAGAACACCAGGGTAGTGAGGGTCTGGCCCCATCGTGATAACTGCAGGCCAGGGACATGCTGGGGGCAGGGATGTAACAAGGGTAAACCTGCATCACTGGCAGGGTACCTAGAATTAGTGTGGAAAATGAGTCTGGTCCCATCTAATGAGAGATAGGGCGAAGTGCCAGTTGTCTGAGGAAGACGTGAAAGACTGACTTTCCTGTTTGAGAATATCAGCCTCAGCTCTGATAGGCAAGGATGTATTTCTCCACCTTGACCCAGGTGAGAAGCAGCATGGAGCATCCAAAACAGCTCTCCACTAACCCATTGCCTCTGTCCATGAGTTTAGACATCTATGAGTTTAGACAGGCTACTCAGCCTGTATGGGCTTCAGGTTCTTCACTAGTAAGACAGGGATGGCAATGCCTTCTTTTGCCAGGCTGGTGCAGGAATTAGCAATTATATGAGCTGAGGATCTAGAAGAAAGCCTGGCAAAGGGAAGACATTCCTTGATTGGCAATTCTGGTTATTAAACCTTTGGTGCAGCTTTCAGCTCAAGGGGGCTGAGCTCAAAGCAGAGGACATCCTGGTGCCGAGGCTAAGTGCATGGCCACACACTCAGTTAAGAATGCCTCCTTTCCTCCAGGCAGGAAGGAACTCACTGCCCCACTGTGGGAACCAAGAGGTACATGTGAGAAGCCGTTAGAGATGGACATTTGAGACTTCAAGTTAGCATCAGGGACCTCTAAGAAGAGGAAGGAGGGTGAACAAAACTGTGACTGCTGTGGGCTGAGTTGTGGCCTCCTAAAATTTATATGTTGAAGCTCTAGCCCCTGGTATCTCAGAATATGACTGTATTTGAAGACAGGACCTTTAAAGAAGGGATTAAGTTAAAATGGGTCCTTAGAGTGGGACCTGATCTGATCTGACTGGTGTCCTTATAAGAGGGGAACTTTGCATAAAAAGGGGTACCAGGGATGCATCCAGAGAGGAAAGACCATGTGAGGGCACAGCAAGAGGGTGGTCAACCACAAGTCAAGCAGTAGATATTAGTGGATATCAAACCTGCTGGCACTTTGGTCTTGACTTCCAACCTCCAGATCTGTAAGCAAATACATTTCTGTGTGTTGACACCCAGTCTGTGGAATTTTACTGTAGCAGCCCTAGCTGACTAAGACAATGACCTGTGAAGGTATGTGGGGGTCCAAAGATCTCCACAGCTGAAATCTCAACAACAGAGGTCATTGGCCAACTGCATCCTATCTTCCTAGACATGGGCTCTTCATCAACCATGTCTTTTGCTCATCGGTTCATCAGTCAAGGCAGGGCTGCCCACTGCCCCACAGAGCCTGATTTCTGTTGCAAGACTCTACTGAAAGCATTGTGTTGGAAAGTAGGAAGAGTGGATCAGACCCTCAAGCTAAAGCATGGTTCCTTGCCCTCTGGATGGTAGTGAGAGAACTAGGAACACACACAAAGGCTTTTCATGGCAATACTGTCCCTCTTTGGTCAAACTATTACACATTAAGGGAACAAAGAAAAGCCTTGGCTTTGTAGTCTGTGAAGCCTGGGAGTATCTGTGTAAGAGAAATACGCTCTCCCAGTCCTACCCTCCTTTGTTAACCACACAGAGTGGCCCTCTGGTGGCCTGGGGCAACAGGAATAATCATAGACTCCATTCCTCTTTCCGAACCCCATCACCAAACTGGAGGAGTGATGGTTATATTAAACCTAATATCCACCATGAGACTGTGTGCTTCCCATTCTCAAAACTGGCTTGGGGATTTGGTTCCGGGACCGGGAACAGAGCCCTGGCTGTAGTGGCGAGAGTACCACCAGATCCTGACCACTAGACCCCTGAGCACTGCTTTGCATGCCCCTGCTTATTCCAATCCAGGGAGGTGCACAGCTACAAGTGAGGCTATTTCCTGTTTCTGTCCTGGGCAAGAAGGTCATGCTTTATATCTGTCTTGGCTCAAGACATATTTATCCTGTTTACATTTCCTCAAAAGCTTTAACTTTACCCAGAGACATTGAGGTATCTCAGAGTTAAAACATGAGCTCCTCCCATTTTGACAAAGGATTTGTGGAGGAACAATGATTCAAAGCTAAAGTAACAAATCTCTAATGGTGAAATCTCTGGCTGCCTAACAAATGTGAAGGGGAGAATGATGGGAGGAAGGGTGCATTTCTGTACCTTCAAGCCAAACCATAAAGCTCGACTTCCCACACTGCCTTACAGGTGCCCAAGTGAACAGAGTCCATGGGTCATTGGCATAGTAACCCAAAGTCACTCCTCCTGGGACCATGTGGCTTTCCAGGGCCCTCTCTATACCTGTGTCTTCAAGAGAGGCCTGATATTTGCTTACCTATCAAGGGCACTGAGTCGGATGTCGCAGGCATAATCTCTGCCACGAGCAACATGAAGACAGTAAGCGAGAGCAAAACTGTTATCCCTGAAACATAAACACAGCAGTGCCTGAGACAGAGGAGGAGGATAAGGCCTCAAGTCCATTAACTGTGCCTAATCTGAGATTCAAACAAGGAGGGAGATGTGGGGGAGGGGCCAGAGACATCCAGAAAGCAAACGCAGGGTTCTTTCTCTGTTTATAGGGCCCGGCCCTTCTTCTGGGGGTTGTTTACATTACTTACCAGAGTCTCAGATGGAGGTAAGTTTAGGAGCCAGAACTTTAGAACAATACAAAATGAATTACTGAACTGAATATTAGTGTCCCTCATTTTCTTAATTACATTAGAATTGAGAGGTACTCACATATAGCAGGGGAAAAAAAAACATGCACTCTTAAAACCTCACTTTTGGTCTTGACTTTGCTATTTACTACCTGTGTGGCTGTGGTTAAGACACTTAATGTGCCTCAGCCTTGCAGTCAGAAGATACGGGTTTGAGGATAATTTCTACATGTACTGGGGCGCCTGGGTGGCTCAGGGGCCTCTGCCTTCAGCTCAGGTCATGATCTCAGGGTCCTGGGATCAAGCCCTGCATTGGGCTCTCTGCTCAGCGGAGAGCCTGCTTCCCCCTTTCTCTCTGCCTGCCTCTCTTCCTACTTGTGATCTTTCTGTCAAATAAATAAATAAAATCTTTAAAAAATTTTTTTACATGTACTAAATATGACCTTTAATAACTTTTAAGATGTTGAGAAATTCATTTCCCCATTCTAAGTCTTAGTTTTCTTTTCTTCTTATTGGATGATCGGAAGGAATTACCTTGTATGTAGCAATATACAGATGAAAACTCATACTAAACTAACTAAACTGTTTCCTCTCCATGATGAATGCTGGCCAGTTGCCCCCAGGGAACAAGATGTGGTGGCAGGAGAAGAGGAAGTAAGATCCCTCAGGACAGAACCCAGTAGTCTCTTCTTGGGCAGTCTCATCTTCTGTGGAGGATCCTACAGATTCTCAGGAGGCCACTGGGCATCTAGCATGAAGCTACATCAGGAGGCTGTGGTGTCAGGGAGATGCCCTGGGCTAGGAGGTCAGTATGTGATGCCACAAGCAGTCTCTGCAACATCTCTGTTCCCACAGCTGTGACAGGTCCTGCATCATCCACAGGGATCCCTACAGAGCTGACCTCAAGGCAAGACCCTCCCCTCCTGTCTCAGACTTCCACCCAAGATCAGGACACTTACCCAGGGAAATTTTCTCCCCTGAATCTGCAGGGAGCAAGAAGACGAGGAGGGCCAGTGCAGAGATGAGCACACAGGGGATGAGCAGGTTGAGGCCATAGTAGAGGGTCCTGCGGCGAATGGTCACTGTGAAGGTGACATCTGGGTAGGGCTCTTTGCAGCACTCATAGAACTTCTCACTCCGCTTGCCTGGGATTCCTCCATGAACAAAAGGGGAAAGGAATGGTGTCTGAATAAAATTACCCTGCTCGTTTATTTTAACGGGTGTATCACACAAATAACTACGGAGTTTATTAGGTGCTAAAAACAAAAACAAAACCAAAACTGGGTAATCAGTGTTTGAATAAAACTCTTTCTGGCGTATTATTGGTGTTCAGGAATATCTTAGTGATATTGGAGCAAATTGGGAGAATTTTTTTTTTTTTAATGGACTGAAATGATGTGGTATAGAGTAAGTGTTTGTGTCTCCCTCAATATTCCTATGTTGAAATGCTAACCCCCAGAGTGATGACATTTGGAGATGGGGCCTTTGGGGGAATGCCTAAATCAGGAGAGCAGAGCTCTCATGAATGGGATTATTGCCCTTATAGAAAAGGCCAAGAGAACTCCCTAATCTCTTCAGCTGTGTAAGAACATAGCCAGAAGACAGCCATCTATGAACTAGGAAGCAGGCCCTCAGAAGACACTGGATCTGCCTTGGTCTTGGACTTCCCAGCCTCCAGAACTGTGATTAACAAATTCTGCTGTTTATAAGTCACCCAGTCTATGGTATTTTGTTTTAGCAGAAGGGACTAAGACACCATGATTATAAATAACACATTATGAGCTTTACACCATTATAAATGTAATTACTATTTTTCTATTAAAAATCATCAAATATAGGTTTTTGTGAACTGCAATTTGCCATCCAACCTGATTTTAGGAATGGAGCAGATTCTAATAATATAGAGATGTCTATACTAGCACTGACTTATTTAAATGGCTGCACGTTTCTCATGGAAAGCATTGAATTTTCTAATTGTTTTTTGTTTCTTATTGTATAGCTCTCAGTAAATTATAGAGATTGCCGCAGGGTTCAATAAATGCTCATGCTGAAAAGCAGAGTGGAAAATCCCAAACTTTTAAAGCCAGCACAGGAATAAAAAGTGGCTTTCGACAAGGTTGCTAGTCTCATGTCTTTCCTAGGCTTACCCACAAGATCCCATTCTCCATTTGGGATATAGCCACTGATATCTGCCTCTTGCATCTGTAGATCCAAGGACCACCCTCCATAGGACCAGGACCCAAACTTCAGTTTGCATTGCTGCACATCAAAGGGGAACCAGCGTACATCGATGTAGCAGGAGCTCTTGAATATGCCTACGTGGGCAATAAAACAGTCAGAAAACTGAAATGGAACGGAACCAAGCCAGGCTTTAAATACACAGCAGTCTCACATTGCTGGTGGGAATGTGAACTGGCGCAGTCATTATGAAAACAGTATGGAGATTCCTAAAAATATTAAAAATAGAACCATTATATGATCCAGTGACCCCACTTCTGGGTATATATCCAAAGGACACAAAATAGTCATCTGCAAGAGATATCTGCACCCCCTTATTCCTTATGTTCACTGCAACATTATTTGCAATAGCTGAGGAATGGGAACAAGCTAAGTATTCATCAGTGGATGAAAAAAAAAGAAAAAGATTATCAAATCATACATAGACTCAAACACAGACACACACAGTGGGATACTATTCAGCTTAGAATAGATGGAAATCATGCCGTTTGCAATAACAGAGATGAATGAGAAGGACATTATGGTAATTAAAATAAGCCAAAGACAATACTCTATGATCTCACTTACATGTGGATTTTGGAAAAATACAGAAACAAAAACAAAAACAAAAAAACTGAACTCACAGAAACAGTGAGTTACCAGGGGCTGGGGGAGGTAGGGAAATGGACGGAGGCTGGTCAAGGGGTACGTTTGGAGGATCTAAGGTACAGCAAGCAACTCTAGTTAATAATTTTGTGTACCTGAAATTTTCTAAAGAGAGTAGATCTTAAACATTCTCATGAAAAACAAAACAAAATAAAACCCAACCATGTAAGGTGATGGATGTGTTATCTTTGTGGAATCGTTTTACAATGTATGTGTATATTAAGTCATCATGTTGTACACCTCATTACATTTCCATTTGTCAACTATACTTCAGTGAAGATGGAAAAAATTGAAATAATAATAAGTAAATAAATAAACGCAGAGCTATCTTTTGGGTCTCTAACCTCATAAGCTGTTCATAATATGCAGTGCCTCTTCTTCCTGGAAAGGGTTGGTGAGTTAAACAGTACATTATTTTTTTGATGTTCAGCATATCTTTTTGATCAGTGCCTCATGCATACATTGTTCTGGCCCACCTGTGTTCCCTTCAAGAAGCAGAGATTTAGGCTCCTGGACCTCTAGACTGGGTGCAACCAGAGAGGCCTTCAGACCCACTTGCTCCTCCAAACTACAGCTAGACCTATCTAGATCAAGCTTGATCTTTTTGGAAAAATCTCAAGAAAGGAAGTTCAGCTGAATCTTAAAACTCACAGACAATGTTGCCATGCTCCGTTGAAAACTATTCCTTTTATTTTTTAAGATTTTATTTATTTATTTGACAGAGAGAGAGAGAGAGAGATCACAAATAGGCAGAGAGGCGGGCAGAGAGAGAGGAGGAAGCAGGCTCCCTGCTGAGCAGAGAGCCTGATGCAGGGCTCAGTCCCAGGACCTTGAGATCATGACCCCAGCCGAAGGCAGAGGCCCACTGAGCCACCCAGGTGCCCCTGATGAAGACTATTCTTAAGGATTTCTGTGCAAAGAATTTGAAGTTCTGTAAACTTGCTCCCACCATGTCTATGCACCTTCAAACTCTAATAGGCGAAAAGTAAAGGATGTAAAATACAATCACAGAAAAATTGATAAAAAATGATAAAGGGTTTAGAAGCAGAATATAAAAGGGACATGGGGGGGGATGAGAAGCAGAGTGGGCATTTCTTTAGGTTAAAAATTGAGAAAAAAATACTGGGCTCAGTTGGTTAAGCATCTGCCTTCAGCTCAGGTCATGATCCCAGGGTCCTGGGACTGAGCCCCATCCTGGGCTCCCTGTTCAGTGGGGAGTCTGTTTTTCCCTCTCCTTCTACTCCTCCCCCTGCTCATGCCCCCCCCCTCTCAAATAAATAAATAAAGTCTTTAAAAAATTGAGAAAAATACTTGGTTATCTAGAAATGCATGTGGAGGATAATTTTAACTAGTTTAGATTTTATATTAAGAATAAAAACTGGTAAGTTTAAGTTGAAGACAGTGCTTGGGCACAAGCAAAAATTTCCACTGAAAAGAGTGACTTCAGCCTAAGACAAGCTGGAGGTGAATTTCTGGCAGGTTATGGAGATGACACCAGATAAGACCCCTTCAGCAATTTATGCCCATGTGCTCCTCCCTGCCAAGAAAAAGGCTTGACGGCAGTAGGAGGCACAAAGAGCTAAGGATGCCATCTATTCCTAGGGACAGGGTCAGTCCATATATTTTGGCTACTAAATTAAAAAAAAAAAAAAATAGAATGAAGGAAGGGACTCGGCAACCTTGCAAACACGAACCCTCACCCCACAACCAAGCTGGGAAAGGATACAAAATGCCCTGTCCTCTCAAGTTCCTTTAAATACCATGTCAACTGTTCATAGGAATCCACAGATGCTGCCTCCCATTAATGGGTGAGATCCCCCAAAACCCACACTGCTTGTGGAAAATGTAACTCTATAACTGGGGGATTATTCCATTTCCCTGAAATGGCCAGAGAAAGAGAATCTCTAGAGATAGAAAGCAGATCAGTGGTGGCCTGGGACTGGCAGTAAGAGTGGGGATTAACTACAGAGTGGCAAAAGGGATCCTTTTGGAGTGATAAAAAATGTTCTAACACTGGATTTGGTAATGGTTGTACAACTCTGTGAAGTTACTAAAAATCACTAAATCGTGTACTTAAAATGGGTGACTTGGATGATATGTAAATTATACAATAATCCTGTTAAAATATGAAATAGAAAGGCAATTTCATAACCAAGTCTTTATTTCAAATCTTGCACCCAAAACGCTTTTTTTCTTGCCTGTACTTGGTTGCGTGAACAGAATAGCATCCCAGATCAGTTCTACATGATGCCAGGGCACAGGCTTGCTGCCCCAGGCCAGAAATCTCCATTCCACTCCTTTCAAAGTAGGGGAAACTCCCAAACTCACAGCACAACATGCCCTGTCCTTCCCAGGCTCCTGGGGCCACGAAGGCTGGGCCACAGGCAAGGAGCCCCAGAGGGGTTTGCTGCATACAGGCGGCTTGGGGCTCAGGAATGCTGTTTCTTGTAGATGAAAATAGCCTCAGCCCCCAAAACAATCTGCAGCACAATATTCTTGTATACTGATGACTACCAGAGATGGTTTTCTAAAATAGCCCTCATAATAGAAACTGCAACTCACAGGCTGGGGAAAAAGATTGCATGGGTGTGTGATGGAAGACTCATCCCATAGCCTCAGTCCCCCAGGGGACTGCTATTAGGCAGAAAGCATGCTTGGGCTGGGGGAGGGGTGAAGGAACAGGGGAAGCATCAAGGAAGCATATGTTTTCAGATAGAAAACTTGAAAATTGGGGCACCTGGAGGGCTCAGTGGGTTAAAGCTTCTGCCTTTGGCTCAGACCATGATCTCAGGGTCCTGGGACTGAGCCCAGCGTTGGGCTCTCTGCTCAGCAGGGAGCCTGCTCCCCCCTCTCTCTCTGCCTGCCTCTCTGCCTACTTGTGATCTCTTTCTCTCTCTCTGTCAAATAAATAAATAAAATCTTTAAAAAAAAAAAGAAAACCTGAAAATCTGTGGGTCTTCAGTCCATACAAACGTTATCGGGAGGTATCTGCCCTTGATGGGTTTAATCACTCACACATTCATTTATGAACAGGTGGGCCAGGCATCTGGTTGATTAGTGGTGGTTCTAAGGTGTGTAAACACAGAATCTGCCCACAGGATGCTTATCATCTGCTAATGAGGAAGAACGTATAAACAACTAAGGACTGGGTGTAGTGTAAACAATTAAAGACAAGGCCAAATTTGCTATGTGCTACGAATGAAGGTGTGAGGCTGAGCAGTGTGTGTATGTGTGTGTGGTATGTATGGTGTGTAGTGTGTGTATGCAGGGGTTGTAGTTGGTGTGTGAATGTGTGTGTGCAGGAGGTATGTGTGTGGGGCATATATGTGGGGTGTGTGGTGTGTAATGGATGTGTGGTGTGTGTGGGAGATAGTAGGTGTGTGGATATGGTGTGTGGTGTGTAGTATACATATGTGGGGGATGTGGCTTGTGCCTGAATGTATATAGATTTGTAGGGGGAGGTATGAGTGTGGGTATATATGTGGGGTGTGTGCTTATGTGTGTGTGGTGTGTAGTGTAGGTATGTAGGGGATGTGGTTGGTGTGTGACTGTGTGTGGATATGTGTGTGGGGGAGATATGTATGTGGGGTGTGATTGGTGTGTTAATGTGTATGGATTTGTGGTGGATGCTATGCATGTGGGGTATATATGTGAGGTGTGTGTGGTGTGTAATGCACGTGGGAGTGGTAGGTGTGTGGCTATGGTATGTGGTGTGTAGTGTAGGTATGTGGGGGATATGGTTGGTGTGAATGTGTGGATATGTGTGTGGGGGAGATAAGGATGTGGGGTGTGTGTGTGTGGGTGTTTGCTGTAGTGGTAGGTGTGTGCATATGATGTGGGGGTGTGTATGGTGTATAATGTGTGTGTGTGTGGGGGGGAGTGGTAGGTGTGTGGATATGGTGTGTGTGTGTTTATGTTGGTGTTGAGGTGGGAGTCGGCTGCAGATTGCCTGGAACAAGAAGTTAAACAGTTGCAATGGGTGAGATAATCCTGGAAAAGAACATGTAAAAAAATCATCTAAAAGATTTCTAAAATTCTGTTAATATCTGCTTTAAAGCATTAAAATGCAGGTTCCCATGCTCTGTATTATTCAGTGAGCAGCCTAGGGCTCAATAAATTGAGAGAAATAAGAGGCTGGTGGGAGAAAAAATCAATCCCAGGAAGCAGTTAACCATCAGCTGGTTGCGAGAGAGCAGCTCAGTCAGGAATAAGGCACTAATGAGCCCCACTTTGAAACCACTTGCTCTTCTATCTAACATGCAAGTGCTCTTTAATGCACATGCTCAAGAAGCCTGCAAGTCCATCATCTCGCCACCAGCACCTGGAAAGCAGCCCCCACCGAGATACACAGTCTGGCGGGAGGGGAAACGGCCAGCTGAAATGGAGGAGGGGAAGGCTGGGGTGTTTGCCTTGCAGGCTGTAAGGAGAACTGGAAGTGACCTGACAAGGGAGACTTGTTTTCGCTGTGGGTTAACTTTAAAGAACACTTGACACACAATAAGGACATATGACACATGTCGGCAAAGACAGTTTGAGCCATGACCCCAAGACAAAAAAAGAGGAAGATGGCATTGTCATGTTCAGGAAATATTTGCAAACACAGAGGGTAAGAAAGCAGGAAGGGTTGGGTGTGAACGAGGCAAAGGATGCCCCACACTTGGGTGAGGACTACTGGGACTGGCACCCTGAACTCGCTTAAATTGTCTAACTATAGGAGGACAAAGGAAGCGGGTCTTACCTGGAGGGAGGTACTGGCAATGCCCAGAAGAATTAACTAATACGTTGGTGTGGAATGTGGCATCGAATCGCTCATCAGCACTAGAAACACGAAAAGGATTTCATGAGTTAGCACTGCCAGGTGGTGGATTTCCTGGGGCCTTAGGTCTGTCCTGACTACAGCTAGAATAGCTTAAGAAGGGCTACCCTTTGTGCGTGGATCATGCTGACACCATTTGCAGCTGGCCTGGGAGATCTCAGAGCACATGTTGGTAGTGGCCAATGTCCACCCGCCTCACCCATTTCATATGCACTATGACTTTCATATGCACATAAAACAAAGTTTTCTTAGCAAAAGTTAAACCTGAAGATAATTTCATAGGACAACAAATGAGATATTTCTATCTCTAGGAGATAAAGAGTGGGTAAAGCACTCTGCCACGGACAGCCCCACATGTGCAGGAATTTTGACCCACTATCTCCAAAGCTCCAGTTCCAGCCTCCTGAATGCACCCAACACTTGGTGGGTGCTTAACCAATACATCTTGAGGGACTGAACTGCAAGCATCGGCAGAGACCAGAGGCATCCTGGGCTCCATGATTAGCGAAGACAGGAAGGAGGGCAGGTGAAGAAAGCAGAGTTAGGTACAGGTTTTAGACAGGTGCACCCCAGCTCCCTCCCTGCCCATGTTCAGAACCTCCTGCAGCCAGGAGTTACCAACTTGAACAAAAACACAGAACAGGAAAAAAGAACAGTTAAAGCCGTCACCCCTCATTATTCACGTCTTGTATCTTTTGTTGCTTTGCTGACCCTGGAGGAATTGTTCCTCCTTCACTGCTGGGTTAGCCAGTTCCTGGAGATAGGAGACAACATGCTCACCAGTGCACCTCTCAAGTGCAAACCATCTAATCCAGAGCCCATAGCCCAGTCACCTCCTCCAGGTCTCACACTCCAGCTCTCTATCTGTCTGTCCGAATAACCTGAGTGAAAGGTACCAAGCGACTCGGGACAGCCCCTATGACCTAGAACAACTGAAATTCTTCAAACTAGCCAACCCTAACCCTGCTCGCTCTGTCTTGCCAGTTCCAGCCCACAGAAACCACAACAAAGTCTCTTTCCCCTCCAAGAAGACATTGTCAATGAAAGGAACAAAAAATTTCTCCTTAAAAAGTAATATCCTGGGGCACCTGGGTGGCTTAGTGGGTTAAAGCCTTTGCCTTCGGCTCAGGTCATGATCTCAGGGTCCTGGGATCGAGCCCCGCATCGGGCACCCTGCTCGGCGGGGAGCCTGCCTCTCCCTCTCTCTCTGCCTACTTGTATCTCTCTCTTTCTCTCTCTCAAATACGTAAATAAATAAATAAATCTTTAAAAAAAAAAAAAGTAATATCCTGGGGCACCTGGGTGGCTCAGTGGGTTAAAGCCTCTGCCTTCGGCTCAGGTCACGAACTCAGGGTCCTGGGATCAAGCCCCACATTGGGCTTTCTGCTCAGCAGGGAGCCTGCTTCCCCTTCTCTCTCTGCCTGCCTCTCTGCCTACTTGTGATCATTCTCTCTGTCAAATAAATAAATAAAATCTTAAAAAAAAAAAGTAATATCCTCACAGAAATTCAAGAGGACACTGCATTTAGTAAAATAAAGAGAAATACGAAAGTTAAAATATGCTTTATGAAATAATTTTTTATAAATGGGTGGGAGGTTTGGCTGAGAAGAATCACAGAGATGAAATTCAGGACAGAGATGAGGAAAGCCTCCAGAGTACAAGACCCAGGAAACTCACTTGACAGATGCTGGAGAGACAAAAGGGTGGGAGACAATTACCCAAGAAATCACACAGAGAAATGCTAGAGCTGAAAGGAATCAGTCAAGCATGAAGGCAAAGGGAGGCACTTTCACGAACGTTAAAGGGCTTGTGTCCCACATGCATTTTCTTGGTCATGGATTTGAGGATGAGCTCTACGAAAATGAGGATGAATACTGAGGAAAGAAGAAATAAACATTTGGACTAAACCTGGGAATCAAGAAAATGTATTTCCATGATAGCTCTGCAGTGAGCCTAGAAAAGGTGGGGGCCGGGGACGTGTCCAAATTATATAGCAAGAGATGAGGGGTCTCAGGAGAGCGAAGTAGATTCAGAGCAAGGGAGAAGAGAAATAAGCGGGAAAACACCATGAATTCTACTAAGGAGACATTTTTAAAAATTACAGTAATAAGAAAGAAAAATATCAACCAGAAACTTTGGGGGAAAAAAATACAAAAAAGCCAGAGTTTGAATATGAAACAAATATGTGATGAAGTGCAGAGGAAGAAGCGGGGAGAGAGACTAAGCTACTAGCTTTGAGATGAAGGATACTCCTACCTCCTTACTTGCAAGCCCACACGGGGAGAGAGAGGGGGAGGCAGGCTCAAGATGCAAATATTCTTTGCTTGACTGTGGTCTGTACCCAACTGTTTCCACGAATCACATGATAAACAGTGACTGGGCACAAAATAGCTGAACATGTGGACAGTCACAAAATCTGACTAGATCAAACCATGTTTTTCAAACCGGGTTCTCTGGAACCCTGAGATTCTCTGTGTGAGCTCTGGAGTGTCTGTACATGCACATTCTGATACTCTCTTTTCCTCGTATTCAACATTGGTAATAAAAATCCAAAGACACTCAAAGGACTTTTAGAAAATTCTACCTCTTCAGACTAGACAACGGATAGATTGCTACATGTGTCCCATTTAACTCCCTTTTGGCTGAAAGTTAAGCTAAAACTTCTCTTGCCATGCCTGTGCATGTATTTGAACCTCTTATAAATGAGTCACCCTGTAAGGTTTTAGTTTTGCACTGTTCTTTTTAAAAATCCACATTTGAGCCTAAAATTCTGGCACAGAACCTGGACCGCACTCTACAGCCCCTGTTCCCACCACTACAACAACTGAAACTGTCTTGTGATGCATGACACAGGATGCATGGTTCTGCTAATTTTAAGCTTGGGTGTCTTCTTGTCTGATTTTTATATTTATAACAAAGGCTGTGAGCATCTGTTAGATCAGTGACTTAATTCTGGAAGAAAAAAAAAAAAAAAAGGAATTCCTCCCAGCTCTTCCTCCACACATTTGGATCAATTTAATTGAAGAGACTCTTGAGATCACAAGACAAATGAGTAAAAACAAGATAAAAATCAGTTTCCATTAGCAACAGTTTACCTGTGTGACTCACTGATTTCTAAATACAGTTCAACAAAAACAGAATACTGAGATAAACAGAACTATAACACCGTGATCATCATCAATGTTCAAATCTTAATATTCATTTTGGTAGTCTTAGAGTTCTTTGCTATTTTCCACACCAATGATAGAGCAGTAAACTGCTCTAATAATTGTACGCTAATACCACTTTATCTGTTTTGGCCATTAGAACTGGAGATGAGGTTTGTTTGCAAAGGGCTCCCTTGCTAAAAACCAAGGCTGAACAGAGCTCTGCGAAACATGAGTGGCCCCAAGCCACTTCTATGACACGGGGAGTGGAAGGGGGCTTGTGTGTGTGTGTGTGACAGTGTCAGTGACACTTGTCTCATGACCCAGCACCAGGCCATGCAGTGATATACAATGGGTGCTAGGGGATAGGGAGCATGAGGTGTAAGATCACACAGCCTTGCAGCCAGCAGACACTGATAGCCGTGGGAACTGGGGTGGGTCCACAGGACTCGGCTCACTTCTCCTTCTGTTCTGGTGTGCATGTGAAACTTCCTGTATTAAACAGTTTGAATATATATACTGTTTATGTCCTTAAGACATGATGGACCCTCAGAGTTCTTGACGACTCCGGCATGTGGCCACTTCATTCCCTTTGACAGCTCCTCTCTCCAGCTGCCTAGGTCCTTGCCTAGCCAGAGGAGGACAGACAAGCCCTCCATTGGTGTGGGGAGAACTCTGGATGCACCCTCACCATCGATCGGGCAACAAAGGGCAATGGGGCCTTATCACTGAAAAGTGACCATGGAGAGGAGGGATATTTAGCCCAATTATTCAGAGTGCAGACCCAAATGTCCTTCATGGGGTGGCCAGGAAGAAAGGGCAACTGGACAGGCTCAAAAGATGGGCATAACTCCGGCAAGTAGAAAGGAAGGTTCGTACATCCCCAGCAGAATGCATGATCTGATCATATACCTGGAAGTAAACTAGACAGAGGGAAGCCTCATGAAGGTGTGGTTTGCCTGGACGCTTGGGAGTGAGGTGTTGCCCCAATATCTTACCTTAGCACTTGCCTTAGCAGGAAGGCTAGCATCAGGGCTTGAGGGCAAACCATGAGTAGCCATGTGGGCAGGGTCTAGGGTTCAATGCTCAGGGAGTTCATTGCAAGCTGTACTTTCAGAAGTCAATGAAGGCACAGGTAGGGAGAGGTAAACCTGGGGTCTGGTATTCTATTTCTTCTTGTTATCCATCCCCCTGGGGCTCTCATACTACTTGGTTCCACCCCGGCTCCTGACCTGGGAAGCGGAACCTCTGAACCCAGCTCAGTATAGCCTCTTTCTCAGCTTGCCTACAGCACTGACTCCCACAACCTGGAAGAGGCTCAGCCCTAAGCCAGAGAAAAGAAAGTGGCCATGCCACTCACAGCATCATCTGTCCCTGGAGTCCAGCTGTCAGTACCCTGAGAGAGAAGAACAGGAGGGCCAGTCAACAAGGAAGCCCAGAAAGACCAACCCCCAACAGAATACATGCTCACTAAACTAAAGACTCTGAATATTGGTAATGCAGAAGGATTAGTAAAAAAAAATCCAGGGTCACCCTGCTGTACGAAAGAGGGCACTAGTTGTGTGGGCTCATGAGGACTCTAAGGAATAAGGACTCATGTGCAGTCCATCCTGTCCCCTCTGAGCTCATATTGTCCTTGAAAAATAAACAGAAAAGCAGAAGAGAAGAAAAATGATCTCAACTGTTCCCACCACAAAATGAAATAATGATTATGTGATGTGCTAGAGGTGTTAGCTAATGCTACAACAGTGATTATACTGCAATATGCACATGGAGCAAATCAACACATCACACACAGTAAACTTACATAAGGTTAAATGTCAATTTTATTTCAATAAAAAATAAAATTAAAATGTTGGAAGAAAAAAAAGTAAAGGAGGAAGAGAGAGAGAGCCAATCTATCTTAAAAGACAGTGGATTTAAGGTATCATTTATATTAAATCTCTTGAATAAAAAAAGCTGTCAATTACATGTTAAGACATCTCTTATGTAAGGTATGCCTAGATATCAGAGGGGAAATAGTCTGTTTAAAATAGATGATTTTTGTTTTGAAAGAAAGTAATGAGTCCTGTTTCTGGATACTTTGATTTAGTTCTGCATTTTTATCTAAGATCTTATGGGTCTACAACCAGCATTGTGGTCATGGTCCATGAAGAAAAAATTTTGAACGGAACTGAAATTTTATGGTCATTTCTACCCGTCAGAGATGCCAGGAGGCAGATATCAGCATCAGCGGGAGGCTTCCAGGAGAATGCATTCAAGATCCTTTCTTTATCCACCAATTTACATGTTAGGGGCATATAACATAGATATTATTAAAACAATAGAATGTAACATTGGATGGATTATAATAATGTTATAAATAGGATAATGTTATCACAGTATGTATCAAGTTTCTGAGCTCCCTATTTTGTTCCTTGAACTATATGACTATCGCTAACCTAGTACAGTATTATCTTTGTTTTTAGAGAGAATGGGGGGGGGAAGGGCAGAGAGAGAAGGAAAAAGAATCCCAAGCAGTCTCCATGCTCAGCACAGAGCCTGACACAGGGCTTGCTTGATCTAAAGACCCTAAGATCTTGGGGTGCCTGGGTGGCTCAGTGGGTTAAAGCCTCTGCCTTCGGCACAGGTCATGATCTCAGGGTCCTGGGATCGAGCCCCACATTGGGCTCTCTGCTCAGCAGGGAGCCTGCTTTCCCCTCTCTCTCTGCCTGCCTCTCTGCCTACTTGTGATCTCTCTCTCTGTGTCAAATAAATAAAAATTTAAAAATCTTAAAAAAAAAAAGACCCTAAAATCAAGACCTGAGCCAGATATAAGGACCAGATGCCCAACTGACTGAGCCACCCTGAACCCCTAGTATAATATCATCTTAATCTACAAAATAATGAAAATGCTGGTATTTACCAGAGTAAGGCCCCCAACTTTGTTCTTTTGTTAAAACATTGTATTACCTATCCTTGACCCTTCACTCATCACTGTAAATTTTAGGAACCACTTGTCCAGTCCACAAAGATCTTGTTGAGACTTCATTTGGAATGACATTAAATCTACAGAACAGTTTAGGAAAATTGGACATCTCTGTGATACTGAGTTTTCCCAGAATTAAATATGATATAATTCATCCTTTATTTTGGTATTTCTTATATTTATTAGTAATTTTTACCACTTGCAGATATTGGAAATAAGATTAAGTTACATTTTCTAATTGTCACAAGGGAAAAGAAACACATTCAATATTTTTACACTTGTTTTGTATCCAACATATTTTGTCTACATAGTCTCTAAACAGTCTATAAATGATGGTAATTTAGTTTATTCCTTTCTAATCCTTGATATTACTTTGCTTTTATTACTACTTAGATTCATACCATTATTAAGATACATGATGACAATGGGCATCCTTATTTTGTTCCCATATACAGAAACTTCTAATGTTTCAGCATTAAATGGGCTTTTGGTAAAGATCTTACATCAACTGAAATCAAGTTTTATTCTATTTCACAAATGGGTATCACAGACTGTCAGTTGATTTTTCTCCACTTACCAAGATGATCACATGAGGACAAATTATATAAATGAATTTTTCTAAAGTTAAACAAAACTTGTATTTCTTTTTATTTTATTTATTTGACAGAAAGAGAGAGAGAGAGAGATCACAAATAGGCAAAGAGGCAGGCAGGGAGAGAGGGGGAAGCAGGCTCCCTGCTGAGCAGAGAGCCCAATGCGGGGCTCAATCCCAGGACCCTGAGATCATGACCTGAGCCGAAGGCAGAGGTCTTAACCCACTGAGCCACCCAGGCACCCCTAAAACTTGTATTTCTAATAGGAAACTAAATTTGATTGAATTTTTTTAAATTATTGCTAGATTTAGTGAGCTAATATTTTAGTTAAGATTTATACATGTATGTTCATAAGTGACATTGTACACTAGGTGGGACTTCCCTATAAAACCCATGTTTTCCACTTTCTTTTTCAAAACATGTCAATCAAGAGAATGAAAAGGCAAGCTTAAGATGGGGACAAAATATTTGAAAAAAGACATACCTGATAAAGACTGTTATCCAAAATATACAAACAACTCTTGAAATTCAACAATAAGGATAAAAACAACCTGATGTAAAATTGAACCAAAAACTGAACAGACACTTCAACAAAGACATACAGATGTCAAATAAGCATAACAAAAGATTCTCCATATTATATGTCATTAGAGAAATGCAAATTAAAATGGATTTTGGACAATCTCTTAGACTGGCCAAAATCCCAAACACTGACAACACCAAATGCTGACAAGGATATGGAGCAGTAAGAACTCTGATTCATTACTGGTGGGAATACAACATGGTACAAACTTTGGAAGACTACTGGGTAATTTTTTGCAAAACTAAACATACTCTTACTATACAATCCAACAATCCAACAATCACACTCCTTGGTATTTACCCAAAGGAATCGAAAACAAGTACACAAAAATCTGCACATGGATATTTATAGTAGATTTATCCATAATTCCTAAAACTTGGAAGCAACCAAGATGTCCTTCAGTGAGTGACTAGATAAATCAACTGTGGTACATCTAGACAATGGAAAATTGTTCAGTTTAAGAATAATTAATGAATTAAAGAAACTTATGAACCACAAGCCATGAAAAGACATGAAGGAACCTTAAAAGCTTATTACAAGGTGAAAGAGGCCAATCTGAAAAGGCTGTGTATGCACAATCCAAACTATATGACGTTCCAGAAAAGGCAAAACTATGGAGACAGTTAAAAGGTGTTTGCCAGGGGTCATGGTGAGGGAGGGATAAATAGAGGGAGCAGAACATTTCTACGGCATTCAAATTACTCTGTATGATATAACCATGGCAGATATGTGGTATTACACATTTGTCCAAACCTAGAGAATGTACATCAAAAGTCATGGGTATTGAGAAGGGCACGTATTGCATGGAGCACTGACTGGGTGTGGTGCATGAACAATGAATCTTGGAACATTGAAAAAATTAAATTAAATTAAAAAAAAAGAGTGAACCCTAATGTAAACTATGGACTTAAGTGATAATGATGTGTCAATGTAAGTTCATCAATTATATGAAATGTCCCACTCTGATGTTTGTGTGTAGGGGCAGGGGATATAGGGAAAAATCTCTGTCCCTTTCAATTATGCCATGAACCTAAAACTGCTCTACAAAATAAAGTTTATTTTTAAGAAGTACATGTTGATTCTATCTTCAATCTATTTTTTCCATTTTTGTCTAGAACCAGCTTCTGGTTTTCAAAAAATATAATTCTGGCTAAATTTCCAAGTTGATTGGCATAAAGTTATCCATAATAATATCACTTGTTTTAAAAATACCTGTCCGAAAAAAAAAATACCTGTCCGCAGTTATAAACCCTTTTTATTGCTACCCTATGACCGTGCAATTGCACTACTGGGTATTTACCCCAAAGATACAGGTGTAATGAAAAGAAGGGCCACATGTACCCCAATGTTCATAGCAGCAATGGCCACAATCGCCAAACTGTGGAAAGAGCCAAGATGCCCTTCAACAGATGAATGGATAAATAAGATATGGTTTATATATACAATGGAATATTATTCCTCCATCGTAAAGGAAGAAAACCCAACTTTTCTATCAACGTGGATGGGACTGCAGGAGATCATTATGCTGAGTGAAATAAGTCAAGCAGAGAGAGTCAATTTATCATATGGTTTCACTTACATGCAGAACATAAGGAAAAACAAGGGGGACATTGGGAGAAGGAAAGGAAGGGTGAATTGGGGGAAATTCAGAAGTGGAGAGGAACCATGAGAGACTGTGTACTCTGAGAAACAAACTGAGGGTTTTGGAGGGGAGGGGAATGGGGTGGTGGCAAGTATTGAGGAGGGCAAGTATTGCATGGAGCACTGGGTGTGATGCATGAACAATGAATCTCGGAACACTGGAAAAAAAAAA
>CM053609.1:16745830-16778800 GCA_028646535.1 Procyon lotor | reverse complement strand
GCAGTAGACTTTTGATAGATTTTATGAAGTTGAGGAATGTTCCCCTCTATCCCTATACTTTGAAGAGTTTTAATCAGGAATGGATGCTGTATTTTGTCAAATGCTTTTTCTGCATCAATTGAGAAGATCATGTGGTTCTCCTCTTTTATTGATTTGTTCTATCACATTGTTTGATTTGCGAATATTGAACCACTCTTGCATCCCAGGGATAAATCCTAGCTGGTCATGGTGGATAATCTTTTTAATGAAAATCACCCATTTCAACCAGGTATTCTATTCAAAATTATATATTCTTTCAATTCCATATATATACATTTTTTCTTTCATTTATCATTTAGGCTTTTTTTTTATGTTTTCAAGAACTAGATTTTAGGTTTTTTTCTTTTCTCTAAATGTGTATTTGTTTTGTATCTTTTAAAAATCGTTTCTGTTTACGCCTTCACTAATTCGTTCCTTTTGTTTTCTTCAGGTTTATTCTGGTATGCATTTTCTAACTTTTTGAGGTACAACCTTACTAACCATATTTCAAATTTCCTTTTCTAATTTGTACTTTGACAATATCTTCCTGGTTTTGTTATGTTCACTCTCATTGTCATTCATTCCTTAAAATATATTTCTTTTTTTTTTAAGATTTTATTTATTTATTTGACAGAGAGAGAGAAAGAGATTACAAGTAGGCAGAGAGGCAGGCAGAGAGAGAAAGAAGCAGGCTCCCTGCTGAGAGCCAGATGCGGAGCTCCATCCCAGGACCCTAAGATCATGGCCTGAGCCTAAGGCAGAGGCTTTAACCCACCGAGCCACCCAGGTGCCCCTTAAAAGATATTTCTTGAAAGGTTCTTTGCACCAAGATTAATTTTACAGTGTCTTTAAAAAAATTTAGTGCAAATTATAAATACATATGCACACAGAATACCCTATTATAACCCCTTTGTTGTTATTCATCTTTTATAACACTTGATCAGAGAATATGAGCTTTAACTTTTTAGTAGAATATGAGATCTACTTTTTAGAATACATTAGGTATTACTTATAGTTCAAAAATAAATTTTGGCAAATATTTCAAATGTTTTAAAAGTATTTTTTGTTTTTTGAGTATGAATCTTTGTATTTCTTGATTTGCTCTTATCAACTATTTTATTTCATCCTATTACCTGTATTTTTTTTCGTGAGATTCTGGTTTTGTCTATTTCTCCTATGTATTTCATCAGTATTAGTTGCAAATATCTTGAATCTACATTGTCTGCCACATAATTGCTCATAACCACTTTGTTTATTCAGTAACTTCACCTTTAATCAATATAAAAGATTCATTTTGTTCCTTTTCATGCCTTTTGTGTGTTGTTTTTGATTTTTTTAATAATTTTTTTAAAGATTTTATTCATTTGATAGACAAAGAGAGAGAGATCATAAGTAGGCAGAGAGGCAGGCAGAGAAAGAGGAGGAAGCAGGCTCCCTGCCAAGCAGAAAGCCCGATGCGGGGCTCGATTCCAGGACCCTGGGATCATGACCTGAGCCAAAGGCAGCTGCTTAACCAACTGAACCACCCAGGCATCCCTTGTTTTTGATTTTTATTTGTTGAATAAAAACACTGCTAAGTCAGGTATCATTTTCTGGCACTTTTCAGCCATAACTTTTTCAATTCCTTTCTATTTATTCTACTGCAACATTTTGATGAAAATCTGTCCCCTGTATATAGCCTACAGTTGGAGTTTTGTTTTTCTAAACTAATCAGAGTCTATTTTATCTTAGGAATTGTTATGGGATTTAAACCTATTTGCATTTTTGTGAGTAGTGACTACTTTAATTTATTTCTGCTTTTCTATTAACTGTCATTTTATCATATTTTCTTACATTGTTTTTTATTTTTCCATTCCTGCATTTGGTGTACTGAATGATTTCTTTTTGCCTCTAGTGGCTTGGAAGTTATTACATCATGTCTGTCCCTCTAATATCTACCAAAATATATTAACACATAAACTTACGTGTACTTTTAGTTCATCCTGTACATTTAACTATGGTATCTATCTCTACCATACACAAGTCAGAGTACAGCAAACTTCCACGTACTTCTTCTATGTCTCAATCTCCTACTGACTCAAACATCTTATTATTTCATTTAAAAATATTATCAAATATTTAAACTTAGCTATGACTTCTAGTGTTTTCTTTGGTAACTACTGACTACTGACTGTATGAGAATTTTTTTTGCCTCTTTTTTTGTTCATCTCATTTTATTGAATACATCCTTGAGTAATTCACTGAAGTCTTCACAAATTCTAAACTATCTTAGTTTTTGTCTTGGTAGTTCAGTTCATTAAAATACTTTATTTTGAAAAGAATTTACCTCTAATACTAGAAATTAAGGCTATATTAACTTAGGCAATTTTTTTTTCCTGTCATAAAGATCTTTCACTTTGAGAGCTTTGAGAGGTTTTCCTTTCATCCTCAATGTTTTTAAACGTCAGCCTGATATTCAAGACATAATTCTCATTTTGTTTACCCTACTTAGTATTCAATATACTGTTGGTACACGAAGAGACAAATACAACCATCCCATTTCGATTCACTGGGGAAAAGATGGAATAATCACCAAATCATGTTAATCATTTCCTATTCTTTGGAGTGAAATAAAGTTAGACTCTTACCTCATACCATACAGGAAAATGTGAGGGGAAAAAAACCCACAATATAAAAAATAAAAGTTCTTTGGTTTACTTTAGTAGTCAATTTAGTACAAACTTTTCAAAGTATTAAAGGAAACGGTAATAGAATGCATGTGTAATCTTCTGGCATGGAATCCCAAAGTCTCAGAGGACACATAAATAAAATAACAAAATAGATCTGATTTACTAAGAATGAAAATGTATTTTAAATAAAAGACCATAAATCATGCTGAAAGACAACTTGAGTAATTTAAATTGAATGATCCTTCATGAGATATGGGTATGGAAAGTGACACAGAAAAGAGAATGACAATCTCTTGGTTAATTTGTTTCTCAGGTTACACCGATGTATATTTTAGGACCCGTACCCAACACTCCCACCCCCAAACAACCAAAATTCATGTATGTATATATGCACGTGTATACACGTATGTGTTTATTGTTGGGGAGAGCAACCAGTCAATTCAGACAGCGTGAGTTCCCAGTGCTATTACCCAAGTTGTGGGCTCCAGCTCTTCCCTACTGGACCCACCTAATGGCCCCCGTAGTGCAAATGCTCACAGTAATCTGATGCTCTCTGGTGCTATTTGCCACACTAACTTTTGAGGATAAAACATGTGGATAGAACAGGGCCTTCCTGACAGAGATCACTGGCCAGTGAGGAGGAAGGAGAGTGTTAAACCTGATTTTCCATGGGCCATGCTGCTTAGAAACAGCAAGTTCCTCCTCCACCGTGGCCCAGCCAGGGACAGTCCCAGAGGAGGAACCTGGCCAGACTGATCTGAATGCCTCATTGTAGTTCATCCTGACCTTATTATCTTATTCTTCATCCCCCTCCTTTGCATTTAAAGCAAAGGCCTACAACATTTGTTCCCTTCCAAGGTTGACTCCCACCACCTCTTTAAGAGCCCTCCGTATGCCATGGCCTAACTTCATATTTTCTCATGAAAATGCCTTATCTTGGCTTCCATGTCTTAATCTAATTGTTCTCTCTAGGTAGACACTGTCCCAAAGTGAGGCGACCACTTAAATTATTGTCTGAGTTACTCCTGAAAGTGAAAGGGGCATTATTAATAGCTATGCCAGGACAGAAGACTGAACTCAGGACTGTCTCAGACTCCCAGGTAGACAGGTCTGGTACGGCCACCCTCTCACAGACAAGTGCTCCCCTCTGCTCTCTGGATGAGGCTCTCACTCTTCCAGATCCTTCTAAGATGCCAGATCCCTGACACATCATTTCTCCTCTGAAAGATGATCCTTTGGGCCCTTGTCATACCTAGGAAGAAGGTTGTCAAGCACAGCGAAAAATAAAAGGGTTTGGAGTCAAGGCTGTGGTTCTGTGTGAACAGGCCATTTAATCTCAGAAACAGCTGAACTGGGGATAGTAATTTCATGAAATCAAATCAGATGAGACCACCTAAGGTAAAGTGATTTTCCACTAACTACAGGTGCCTTCACGTCGTTGAACGTGTGTCCTTTTAGAAGCACAGCATCTCACGCATAGTAGGTCCTCAGAAAACTCTCCTGAGCTGAACTGACAGCATCAGCCACATCAGACCTGTGGCACTGGCCCACAAGTAAAGTCTCGGTTCCTCCAGGTTTTCACACACTCCGACAGACTCCATGGGGCACATTCACTAGGGCCCCACACTCTGTATATAAGGTTGCGAGGGCTTGCTGGGGAGGACCAGTTTCTATACCATGCATCTCTTCCTGTGAATCACAAACCCCTATGTGCAGCTCCATGCAGGCAGCCTTGAGCACAGCCCTGGGCAAGGAGGGCAGTGGAAATTTGTAGGGACCCCCACAGCAGTCTGAGGAGGGCAGGCAAGAACCGACCTTGGCCCCCCACTACTGTCCTAGTGCCCCGCCCCTCCCTCAGGCAGCTCATCATGATGACTGAACTTCCCATCGAATTCCTGTCTCACATATTTATTACACAGACCCTTACAATCATGTTGGCTCTGTGTCCAATGTCACTGAGATCAATAAGCTCATCTCCAAAAGCCATGCTATTGGACTCAATCAGTCTCACAGGCCCTCAGGCTGCAGGGAAGGGGTGGGTGCTAGGTGGACTGGCCCTGTGCCACAGGCAGAAAGACCATTTGCCTGGGCCATCTGGATGCAAAGCCCTCCCTAGAAAACTCTGCTCGCTGCAGCACCTGGTCCTCTGTTTGAAATTCTGCTCAAACCCTTGCACAGTGGTTTGCATTTTGTCATCCCACTCTGGCTGGCAAGGGATCTGGTGAAAGAAAAGTTGGATGTCAGATGCTCTGAAACTGGGAAGAGACAGACTCACCTTCTCAGAATGAAAGACAAAAGAGAGGCCCAGAGAAGGTCTAAAAGTAGAGTCAACTCAGACGGAGGAAGAGAGGAATTATTTTGCTTTGTCCAACTTACAGAAAAATAAAGGATCTCTAAAAGTATGAGAGAGACAGGCCAGCCTGAGGTACATCAGACTCTGGCCTAGGGCACACACTGCTGGGTGACTTTGGGCAAGTAGCTAAACCTCTCTGAGCACCAGTTTCTTGTCCTGAGAAATGTATATGCTAAAGACTGACTTTGAAGTCATCCAGCCCTTTGCAGAAAGAGTGGGAGCAGCCAGAGGTGCTAAAGGTGCAGTAGGGACAGTCTGATGTCCAGTGCAGACAGGCTAGCCTCTGAGTCAGCTTGAGGCAGACAAGTATCTGGGCTGACAGTGGCTGAATGACGACAAGTGTTCATGTGCCCTCCCCCCTCAACAAGACCAAGAAGCTAGAGGAAATAACAGAAGCAAAACACATCCCCTGCCATTGGCTGGGAGCAGTATACAATCAGAGAACAGGTAACTTCTGGACAAAATAACCATGGGATGGGAATCAGCTGGTAGCAGAAGGAGACGTCAGAAGGAGAATATGAATAAGCATTTTGACAATTACTCAAAGCAAGAAAGAAATTAAGTTCTACAAAAAGGATGAGAGCCTCTCCCATCTCACTCATAATAAAAGACAAGACCTCCAACACTTGGGCCACATACCATCATGTCTCTGACCTGTTCCACCCACACACTCCAGCCACACTTCCCGTCATGTTCCTGGACAGACACAGATGATATGTTCCTGTCTTGGGGTGATAAAAAAAAAAAAGAAAGAAAGAAAATGTCGCAAAGATAAAAGCATGACACTTGCACAAAATACAAAATGATCATGTGTCAGAGTCATTAATTAGGGAAAAAGCAAGGTGTCAGAAACCAATTCCAAGGAGCATCCAAAAAGTGGACACATACAATCAGAAGTGTGGGTCAGATCTGTTAACAAAAGGATCAGTCCAGCAGACAAAATCCATTTGCTTCTCTATACCCTGCAGTCACTTAAATGCATTACTATCAGTTTCCTAGAAGTCAGAGTTGAAAAGTAGTTGAAAGACCATGACAGAGATTGAGATAGTTTCTGCTAACCTGGAAGGTGCACATGACCACAGAGAGCACGCAGTAGGCCACCTGGTCATCGTTCTTTTGTCTGTTTTGTTCTCACATTTCAAGGCTTTTCATAACCCTTCCTAATAGGCCTTGCTCTTTCCATCAAGAACGTTCACCTTCCTGATGCCACATGACTTGTTCCTCCACCTCCTCTGGACCTTTTGTTGGGCTCACATCCTACCCATAGCTTTACCACTCCCTAGGTGTTCTCCCTGCTTTCTTCTTCTTGGAGCCCCTATAATCTGGCGTGTGTGCTCCCCTATTCTCTCTCTCTCCCTTTCTCTAAAGAGCAGGGATTTCTGTCTGGCTTGATTGCTGCCATGTCCTCAGATCCTAGGACAATGTGTGATAACAGCACATAAGCCTTCACTAAATATTGGTTCAGTGAATGAACAAATTAAAAACAAACATCAAAAGCCCAGGGGTAAGAAAGGGGAGGTTTGGGCAGACAGTTTGGAGGGTAGTTTTGGAGATGCACACATAGATCAGCTGGTTCCACTCACTTCATGAAAACAGGTGACTGCTCCAATCTCTTCCTGATATACCTTGTTAGAAACAGCCTCCCTCCAGAGTAGGTTTGAATGTTTGATAGAGCAGATAATGCTGTAACAGCACATCCTAAAACCTCCTTCCCTAGGAGATCTAAAGCCGCAAAATTATCTTTGCTCAACTGGAGATCCCTGCTGCGTCCACGAGCTGCTACTGATGTCCTTTCAGTGATGGCCTCCTGCCCCCAGCCCTACCTCCCAGACCAGCAATGACTGCATATGGGCCCTTGAGCACCAACTCATTAGCCTTCTCCAAGAGGCATTAACAGCAATAACACTGAATAAGAGATTCGCTTCCTAAGATCCCATTGCATATGTGGACTGATGTGAAACCATGATAACACACAAAGTCCACAGTGGGGCTACAGCCACCCCACAAAGATGTAGGTTACCTTTGCTACCTGCCTGTCTCCTCTCTGCTTCGGCTGAGAAACCCACCTAGTCTTTATGATGCTCTCCCTCCTACTTGCATCACTGCTGCCTTCCCCATCAGGAGGGGGAACTGGATTGGAACTTAAATCCGGCCAAGGTGACAACAACTGAAACCTGAGTGTGCAACTCATCTGCACTGTAGCTGACCAGGCCGACAGTTGTCCTTCCCAGGCCCAAGGCCCTGACATCTGCCTATTCCAGGCATCATCAGCCCGGCTTGAGACTTAAGGACCAGCTCACACTTGGTTCACGCATGGGGCAGACAAGCAGAGGTGGTGTCAGGGAGGTGACATTCCTGGAAGCAGCTGTCAACGTATGACAGGCAGAAGGCAGTTGGCAGATAAACACCCCAGAGGTCTCCAGCGGGAATGGGCCCCACTGCCCAGAGCAGTAGCTTGTTTTTTAGCGCATCCTATACTGGCTTCCCTCCCTTCCCTGTCTTTCTTCCTCTCCCAAATAAACCATGTGCTGAAATACTTGTCATAAGTTGACTTCTGGGGAGAAACCAAAGACACTTGGAAAGGAAATAAACTCTATTTCACCAGTGACTCACTGATCAGCACACAATTACTGGCCCTCATGGCTGGATCACATTGCACCCAAGCATGTTCTGCACACATCACCTTTTCCCCAAGCTCTGCCAGCGTTTATGAAAATATATGACAGAAAGAGGGTTATAGCCAGAGAACTGTAGTCTCAGACCCAGACATGAGCCTGCAGACATGCAAATGCAGTTTTGCACAGGCTGTGAGAAAGGGATGGTTGACACACCATGCTGTCCAAAAAATATAGAGCCAACAAAAACACCTTCAAATGTTTTTTGAATAGTGGAATCAACAAAGATTCCACTATTATTACTGACTGAGCAGCTCATGAATGGAGAAGCCCAGAGAAGCTGAGGCAGTAGCCTGTGGCCACACAGTGCAGGGCAAGCCAAGGTGTCACTGCAGTTTAGGCTTTTTTGTGTGAGCTGACTGCTGATAAGTGACGCCTTTCATTCCATCCAAATGGGAAAATCATGAAAAGCTATCCACAATTGCTACTCACTTTGAGCAAGGCTGTGTTCAGAAAAATCCTTGAACTGCAGGCTTAAAGTAAAGCAGAATAAAGCAACTGAGAAACTACTGGGATCAGCATCCGGCAGGGATGCTTTTATCAGCGCCCGTCCTCTCCTCGGAGCAAGCTGGCCAGCTGGCTGGCAGCACTGTAACTTGTTCTCCATCCATCAGGGAAATAAAGCAGCCCATCCCAGAAATGATGCAGAGATGGCTGTTTTGCAGTGACCCAGCCTCTTCAAAGCAAAGAAAATGTATTATATCCCAAAAACCATTAGTGGCTCACACTTGGACTCCATTATCAAACCAGAATAGAGCAAGAAACATGATGGGCACGATTACAATGCTTCCCCTAACCTGAATCAATGTTCCTTTCAAAACCATCGCTTACACAGAATGATGGCATGCCCCCCTCCTTAAGGAAAAGCTCCCCCTGCAAACACAACATGTTAATGAACCATCACACAAGCCTACTGAGAGAACATACCATTTGGAGTGCCTGGAAGCTGGCAGAAAGTATTAAGCTCAACATCTCTCAAAATCCCCAATAACAGAGTATCAGAAGGTCAGGATCCTATTAAATTCAAGCCTGTTTTTGCTACTTCCTATGTCAATTTTTTTGGCTCCATCACAGGTTCATATTTTCAAGCTTGCCAATATGATTTATTTCTTCTCTTGCTGTTCTTAGCAGCACCCATGCCACACGGATCCATCCTCTTTCCCACCTCCTCTTAATTCCTGTATCCTCCCTTCCTCCTTCCATCCTGTTTGTGCACAATATTTATTATGCACCCTCTAGACCTCCGGAGAGCTGGCAGAACCCATGTGCTACAGGCAACAAGAACCTCTTTCTGTGACAGAGCATGACAGAGAGACATACCAGGGACTCAGTGGGATAGGGCGTCAAGCTGAGGCCCACAGGATGACAGAAGGGTGACCACGTCAAGAGAGGAGCTTGTAAAGGTGCCCTGTAGTGGGAAAGAGTTCAGATACACCAAAGAGCTGAAAGACAGACCTCTCACTGGGAAGCAGCAGGTCTAAGAGGCAGCTGGAGGAGACGGGCCGGGCCACTCCCACCTGCTGGCCTGGCCTTGTAACTTGTGTCCAGATAGCAGAGGTAAGCCAGTGTATGGAGTAAGGGAATAAGGGGACCACTTTGTGTTTGTGAATCTTAGCTCTGTTTGTGAATCTCTCTCTGCTTGCCTCCCTGTGCTCTCTCTCCCTTCCCCAAGTCCCTCCAGGGTGCACTTGACCAAGTGCTCCTTCATTATACATGTCTGTTTTGGTCCTTCATTTCCTCCCCCCACAACCCTCTAATCTGGTCTTCCTGCC
Organism: Procyon lotor; assembly: GCA_028646535.1. Classification (NCBI taxonomy): domain Eukaryota; kingdom Metazoa; phylum Chordata; class Mammalia; order Carnivora; family Procyonidae; genus Procyon; species Procyon lotor. The sequence continues at coordinate 16,769,313 of CM053609.1, read as the reverse complement.
TCACCACTTCCCTTCCACAGAGCAGAGCATACCTTTGTCTCCCTTTCCCTCCCTACCTGTGTGCCCTGGAGAGGTGAGGTTGACTTCTGCTTCCCTGGTGCAGGCTGAGCCCCTGCCTACTCTGTCCAATAGGGTGTAGCGAAGGGGCCATTCTGGGGTTCCTATGATCAGTCCCTACAGAGCCTTGTGGCCCTCATTTCCTTCCTCTTTGAGCACCCCAATGGGGGATGCCCATGCCAAGTGGAAAAGGCTTTTAGAGGAAGCTGAGGTGGCACAGGTTACAGCCCTAGCTGAGATCCCACCAGCAGCTGCCAGCCACAGCCACCATCCCTGCCAGCCGTGGGGCTATGGCCCTCCACATTGCAGCCTGTTTGAGCCCCACCCCCCTGCTTTCTTCCAACAACTCACATACACAGACAGGCAGTCACATGGGTCCAGTCAGTCCATAGCCTGGTGAGAAGTAATATGCATACATTTTTTAAGACACTAAGTTCAGGGTAGTCTGTCAAACAGCAAAAGATAAATGACACTGTGTCTATGACAGGCTTAAAATATATTCTGTAACCTGCTTATGCTACACCATGTCCGTGTGGACATGCAAGCCATATATTTAACAGTTACTTCAGAAAGGAGGCTCTACCTCCCATTTCTCAGAAAAACTGAAACCAAAGAGGCAGCCTCTACAGATTTCATGAGAGGAGCTAGTGGATGTGGCCAATAGGGAGATGGGGAAAAGAGGAAAGAAAAAGATAGTTTTTTAGAACTCAAGGGAAAACATAACAGGAAAGGGGTTCTGGGACCATGGGTTGGGTCAGACATGTCGGGGGCAGCATTATTTCTAAGGGCCTGCTCCCTGGTGGCAGAAGTGAAGACTGTACCTTTGCTCCTTGAAATTCAGTTTATATAGAATTCTTGGTAACTCTTCATTAGCCAGAACTTTAGAATCATCATTCCACTTATTAGGGTTTGAGGTCCTACATATAAACCATAAGAACCATCTCTATGGCCTTATTAAGATTCTACCACATTGTAATGTTTATTCTCAACTTCAAATGAAAAAGAACTACATTAAGCAGCACCATGCAAAACTCTTACTGAGATTTCCTTCTGCATTGCCATACCCTCTTACTCTGAGCAGAAATCCTCATTACCGTGCCTGTAAATGTATTCCCATTCAGTCTTTGCCAAGTACCACACCAGGCATGCTAAGTACATCCACAGAGTGATCCCTTCCAAACTCTGGGAAGCTGGCATCTCCCTCATTCTGCAAAGGAGGAGTCTGAGACTTCACAGTTATACACACAGTAAACATGACAGCTAAGAGTCACAACCCAGACTTCTCCAGTCCTGACTCGTTGTCCTTAAGTAGTCAACTGCAGTGCCCCTGTTAGGGGCTGAATTGTGTTCCCCTCAAATTCACATGCTGAAGTTCCTAGTTCCTATTTTGAAGTACCTCAGTACGTGACTGTATTTGGAAAGAGTCTTTAGAGAGGTAGTTAAGTTAAAATGATGTAATTAGAGTGGGCCCTAATCCAGTATGATAGTTGTCCTCACAAGAAGAGATCAGAGAGCACAGACATGCACAGAGGGAGGACCATGTGAAGACACAGGGAGAAGATGGACATCCACGAGTTACAGGAGAGAAGCCTCAGAAGAAGCCAAACCTGCTGACACCTTAATCTTAGACTTCCAGCCCTCCAAAAGAAAATACATTTCTGTGAAAAAACAAAATTTTGTTATTCCAGTCACTCAGTCGTGGTATTTTATTATGGGAGCACTAGGACACTAATGACCCAAAAGATGAGCCATAGGATTTCATGTGCTTCACCTACTCAGTAGGGGGCCACTTACTCTGGCTTTAGACATGTTGCAAAACTCAGGTGTCAGAACCAAGTTAAGGAGCTGAGGAGTTGCAGCAAATCAGGAAGGAATAATATTCTTCTAGAAACAGGCCCACTGATTCAAATGAAATATAATCTCCAGCAAATTAAATTAATAGCTGGTGCAAGATAAAGAATCACCCAGCCTCCTAGAAGCACTCAGTATAAGACAAACATGTCAGCTGGTCCCAGAATCACACTGTGAAAATCAAGGGCAGTGGCCAATGGTCATACGGCTTCCTAAGTCAGGAAGGCATGGGGCTCCCTTCTCTTCCAGATAGGACCAAAGGCAGCAGTTACCACTAGGAAACATCTTTCTTTTACATTAAGTTCGTTTTCACATTGTACACCTTATGGGAAGAGATGCTCTGGATAACTATTTTGATTATGTAGTTCAGCCCAAAATTTTGCGCTTCTAGAAATTTACCCTGCCTGAATACTGGCCTTTTGGGCATCTGGTCAACAAATCAGACTGTCCTGGATTACTGATGAATCCCTCATTTCTTGAATTCAGGAGCAGCACTATGACTTTTATATGCCTCTGTCAAGTACTGGAACTGCATCACAAGCTTCCAAGCACAGCTAGAGGTAACAATCCTCATGCACTCAGCTACACACAGCAGGACTCTCCCAATGCACGTAGGAGAATGCACCAAATGAGAACCTGGGACCAAACAGTGGATTCCGGCCATGCATGCCATGGGCCAGCAACTTATGCTGTGACTATAACTGAATTCAGGTGCAAAGGTATTTCCACATGCAAAATGCCTCAGGGCCAATATGCACAAAAGTACCCATGTACCTATTATGCAGAGTCTTATAAACATAGTCATCATAGGGAGAGTGCTAAGTGATACAAGCCTGCATACCACAGCAGAGAACATGGGAGAGGGGGACAGAAGGCTTTTCAAAGGCCTGGCCATTCACAAAGTATCATGGGCAGCAATGATCTCAATACAGATAAGGTGTCCGGCGTTTCTATAAAATATTCAAATATGCACGGTTGTTACATGCAAGAATAATGCAAGAAGAAAATCATTTTTCCTTTTGTCCAATGTGCTTACCTGTTATAGAGAAGAATGTCCGGCTTCCAAATCAAGCCATCTGGGAAACGAACAGTCTTCACACCCGGATATTCTGACATATTCCATTGTAAATAGTGATCTGTCCAAGACTGACACACAGAGACGATGACATTAGCACCACTTTGCTTCCCTGCCTGCTAATATTTCTTCTACAAAATTATTAGATACGTTCAAAGCCAAAATGAGGTACAGATACTTATTTACATAATTGAATTTTATCTACAAAAATATAAGGAAACTGGGAATTAAATAATCTCTTCCAAAATGACCAGGAATAGCATAAAAAATCACATTTAAGATTCTGCTGTCACCGTGATCACATTCGGACGGTGGCATTAAAGTTAATTCCAGTCCACTGCATGCCCCCAAGCCTTTCCATCCCACAGCAGATGGGTTTTTTCTAGCCAAATGAGTGACTGTTCTGCTTTCAAAGTTCTCCACTGAAAGGACACTGGGGAAAAATAAATTCACTTATTTCAACTGGAATATAAACTAAGCTAGAAAAAAGGAGAATATTTACTTCCATGAAACAATTTTGTGCAGCTACTGGGGAACCTCTCAGAGTCTTCTAAGGGGGGTGTCTTTTTGGAGTGGAGTCTGTATTCTCATGCAGGAACAGTACTTCTGATGCCACAACCCAAAAATGCAAACACTCGGGCTTGGTGGTCAAACACTGAATCAGGACAAGGATGCAGATGAGGACTCAGGAAATAGTCATAAACACATCAGCACAGGTGCATCTCCTCAGGACCAGGCCTTAAATTGATTCTTGAGTGACCTTTGTCAGAGGAAGGCCCATGCCTGGGGTCCCTTGTCCCAGGACCACACACCCCACCCCTACTTGGGGTATATAGTTCTACATAGCTATATACCGATATAGCTATATGGCTCTATAAAGACTGGTCAGGTAGGATCCCACAAGCAGCTACTATACAAACAGTACCACCAAGCTAGGGTTGCTGAGCGGGCCCATTTGGACTCAGCAACTCCTGTAAATGTGCCATAATTAGGAAAGACCCCAGCAAAGGTCCCATCCTGTATTCAGTCTCCCTGGGGCCACCTGTACTCTGGAGCTCAGACCTTCATAGATTTAGAAAGGTATGTGATACAACACTTCCAGCTGAGACCAAGACACCTCCCCATAATCAAACATATCATTATTTCCGCAGCAAAACATGCATACTGATACTAAGTCAGAAACATAAATGCCTTCACTGCATATCTATTTCAGTGTAATTTTTGAACTCCATGATGCAAAGTTATAAAAACAACATCAAGAGGAACAAAAGTCCTTCAATTTTCAAAACTGTTGAGATTTGGGAATTGCAGCCAAGAGGTAGTGGATCAGAGAGAATGTCCCAGAGATCCCACCATCTTCTGGAGAGGACAGGCAAGTATCCGGAAAGGCTGTCCCACTTCTGGGACCATCTGAAGTCAGATGAGAGGGAATAGACAGATGAGTAATGTCACTTTACAGCTATGAGCCTCTGAGAATGAAGATTTGTCAGTATATAATGTGCGGGAGAATCATCTGGGGGTATTTAGGATAGAAAGCCACCCCACTGATATTTCTAATTGACTGGGTGGTTGGTGGAGGGGTGGGGAAGGATAGTTCCCAGAAGGCCAGTCTTGTTGGAGCTGGTTTGTGGGAATGCCTGGGCATCAACCAAGCTGTGTTTGCTCTAGCCTGCTCTGCCTCTGCAGCCATTGGCCCAGGGCTCTGTTCTTTTTCCTCCTTTGCCCTAGGGACGAGCCCTTCCATATCCAACACCTGTGATTTCCTTACTAGGAGCTCATCTTACCCTGGGATGCTTCTCTGGGTTGGTGACTCATTATCACAGAGCCTGTCTCTGTCCCTACAACCACCATGCTAATTGGGGTCACATGGTTCCCAGAACGATGATGGGCATGGGAGGCAAATGCCCATCTCCCCTACCTGCTGAAATGAGGGGCAGAACAGGGAGGGAAGGCAGGGAGTGGGAGTGCTTGGTTGGCCAAACCTCAGCCTCTTCTGATGGCACCATGTATGAGCTGTTGGATACCTCCCCAGCAATCTCCCCCTACCTGACTCATGATCTTAGCTGCACATGTCCCATGAGCATATATCCTGACCACCTTGTTTGTTCCATGTTGTGTGTACACTTCATGGCCATGATCCAGGAATTCTAGCATGACAACTATTCCTATTTGCAAGAGGATACTGGAGCACAGAGAAGCAAATCCTTTCCATCAACCACTGATTCAGGACTCAGGACTGCATTATTTGAATTCAAGAAGTGATCAGTAGGCTCTACCATGGCTGGTTCTTCCAACCCAATGTCTCTGCACTGGCAGACTTCCCACCACAAGGAGGTGGTCTACTCATCATCCCAGAAGATGCCTCACATCTGCTCACTTGAAAGCCAAGCTGGGTCTCCCCCACCTTCAGGACAGGAAGGGTGGGCTGCAGGGAGAGGTGGAAATCAGGCAGACCCGGGTTTTCACAGAGTCTGTGGCAAGGCCAGTTGTGTGAACTCAAGCAGGTTGTTAAACAAAAAAACACAGGCCCCAAATTTCTTGGCCAAGTCACCAAACTGGGGCTTAATACTTACCTGCAGTTTCAGTCACACCCAGAGATGAAAGTCTTAAAGGGTCAGTCAGGAATTTTCTCATCAGCAACAGTGAGGTCAACTGTCAAAAGCCCCTCTCCATGGGGCGCCTGAGTGGCTCAGTGGGTTAAGCCTCTGCCTTTGGCTCAGGTCATGATCTCAGGGTCCTGGGATCAAATCTCACATCTGGCTCCCGGCTCAGCGGAGAGCCTGCTTCCCCTTGCCTCTCTGCCTACTTGCAATCTTTCTGTCAAATAAATAAAAAAATAAAATAAAAAAAGCCCCTCTCTGTCCCCCAGTGGAAGATGAGGTGATCTGCTTGATAAGACCCCCTGCCCTTCCCTCTAAGGGAAGGTGACCTTGTCTGAAACAATCCTTTCTTTTCTCTTTCTTATAACTTTCTTATAACTTATAACTTTCTTGCCCCACCCTCCATCCTACAAAAACTTTCCATTTTGTACAACTCCTGGGAGTTCCTCTCTACTTGCTGGGTGGGGTGCTGCCCAACTCACCAATCAATCATTTAATAAAGTCAATTAGATCTTCAGCCTTACTTGGTTACATTTTTTTTTCACAAGGTAAACCCCCCTCTCTGAGCTGTGGCTTCCTCACAGGTGTCCTGCCTCACAGGGCAGGGCGGTACTCTGAGGATGAAATGTGTACAGTAGCAGGTGAGTCACATTGTTCTGGCAGGAATGCGACAAAATGGCTTACAAAAAAGAAAAAAAAAAAAGAAAAAGAAAAAGAAGGATGCCTCCATTTCACAAGATACTACAGGATAGGAGAGCTGTAATAACCAAGCTTCAGCCAAAGGTACAGAAGCACTATCAACTGGGCACAGGGAGCCGGAGCAGCAACATCGGCTCTGCATGTCCTGGGAGTGGGATCAGAGCCCAGGACCCCACAAGTTTCCATGAACATTTCTGAAGATTGAATATGTAAAAGGGCTCGTAAACAATCATGTTCCAGAAAGTGGTTTTCTATCCTCTAGAAGCACTCACTCCCCACTGAGAAAGTAGGTTCCTAGAAGGCAGAGGTCCTGCACAAAATCTTCCTACAGACAGAACCTAGCATGTTGGCTACCTGATGATAAGTATCAACCTAGAAACGAGGGCCACATTCTTCATCTGAGGTCAAAACAGTTGACTCGAAGAATTTTCAAAACACATATGCATGAAGTTTTCCAAAGCCAAGTATATGCTGTCTTTCACATCAACAACCAGTTCTTGATTCTCTGGACAGGAACTGGGTGTCCAGCCATTCAGTTCTATTCTGATCCTCTCTACCTGGAGTTAGCATTAGATCAATACTCCCAGATCATCTGGAAGAGTCTCTGCTTTTCTTTTCTTCCCATTTCTGTGGGGCCCTTCTCATTAAGTCTTCAAGATATGATTATTGGTTGTTATGGGGACATATAAGGGAGGAACGGGCCCTGGATCTGCAATACACCACAGGAACTCCAGTTCTTCCATGTATCTGAGAACTGGCCTTATTAGCCCTTGCTTTGAACCCATAGGAAACTTTTTAAGTGTGTGTGCATGCACATGCATGGAAATATATAGCAGGAGAGTGAGAAAGAAGGAAAAAAAAAGGTACATCTGGTGTAAATAAGAAATATATTTGGTCTATGTCCCAGATTCGTGGCACAGGGTTTCTAAAACCTTGGGAGTTCCCTGAAGATAGGAGTATCTCTTGTTATTCATATAGAGTTCCTTCTGAGCCCACAAGAAATTATTCTGAGGAGGTGAGGTGACTTCAGGTGGGACCCCTAGATCACCCCAGGTAGCCAGCATGCAGCTCATCATCAGAGAGACCAAGCTTTGACTCGTGGGTGGGAATTTTCAGCCCCACCCAACTTTAATATCCAGGCAGAGGAGAGACAATAGAGATGGGGTTATAAAAATTCCTGAACAAGGTTCAGAGAGCTTCTGGATTGGTGAACAGGTGCCAGGACAGTAGCCCACAGAGGGCAGAAACGTTCTGCGCCTCCCCAACACCTTGCCCTATGCCTCTCTTCCATTCACTTGTTCCCGACCAGTATTCTTTATAATAAGTCAGTAAATATAAGTGTTTTCTTGAGTTCCATGAGCTATTCTGAATTTGCACTCAGCTGGACAGAAATGTGGGTAGCCTGGACACCCCCTTTGCAGCTGGCATGATTTGGGAGTAGTCTTGTGGGACTGAGACCTTGACTTGTAGGACCTGAGGCTAACTCCAGGTAGAGAGGATCACAATAGAACTGAAAGGCTGGACACACAGTCTGTGTCCAGAGAATCAGAGAACTGGTTGTAGGTGTGAAAGAGCATGTACTTTGTGTCAGAAAACTCCATACATAAGTGTTTTGAAAATTCTTCCAGTGAACTATTTTGATCTCAGATGCAGAAAGTGGGCCTCTTCCTTCCTCCTGCCCCTGACACTTTTTTCTCCCAGTATAGACATCACAATTGAAATCATCATTAACCGTGGGTTGTTATGAGGGCCTTAAGCAAGCCATTGGCTGGCTTGTGTATGAACGTAATGTGCAGCATTTCTATGTATCAGAGGTGAAGTGGTAGAGAAAGCAGAAATTTAAAAAGATAATGTTTTAGAAATAAATATGGTTTACAACCTAACATTCAGCAATGTGAATACTATTCATTTCATAATTAGAATCAGGAAGTAAAAAATAGAGAACCTAAGAAGGATGGCGAACGCAGAGCCAGAAGAATGGTCAAAATTCCGATATGAGAGGCCGGACTCTTGAAAAAGCACAGGCAAGTCTTTGGATGGCTCTTTGGAAACTGAAATGGCCCTTCCATTTCTTCTCATAGATTAAATCAGATTATATCTGTCAGGCCTCCCAAAGTGATAAAACTAATCTATAGAGAAAATATCCCAACTGCTTCCTCCTAGGAATAAGAAGAGGTAAACAGAACAGCAACATTCTCTTCCTTCAGGTCATCTAAATAACTGGAAATTCCTGCCAAATCAAGGGTAAGAGAAAAAAAGGAAAACACATTAACAAACTGCAACTCAAAAGAAAAATCTAATTTATTTATTTTACTTTCCCGTCCTTCTGTTCAGAGTGTATAGAAAATCTCTCATTTTCGGAATGTTGACCTCAGAGTTTAAATACCCTGGGGGAAAAGATTATGCAGATTCAGGTTTTCAGAACAGCAATTCAGCAACAGGAAGTTCTGGGAAAGAAATTTGCTGAAGGCAATTTCCTTGATTTTTCTGTCCCCTCCAGTCCATATTTGTGTCCTGATCTTCTGCTCTCTGATCTTCACATTTAGAAGAGTCCATTTCTGTAAAGCAGAGATTTTTTCCCACCTGCGAACTCCACTGTCCACATCACCAGCCTGCCTCCTGCCATATCTCTAGGGAGTCATTTGGTCACAATATTTTAACCATTTTGTTAGACTGTTAATTGCACAGCCTAATTATAAATAGCTTAAGAGAAAAAAAACTGGGTCTCATCCACTTTTGGGTCTCCCTCACATGACCCAGTTCAATGCCTTCCTCATAGCAGGTGGTCAAAAAGATTCATTGAATATGTGAGATAAGAAGGTGAGTTTTAGAACCAATGAAGTTGCAGACACTTCTGCAAGTGCAAGAATTAATTAGAAATAAGCTGTGCTTGAGAGAAATTTAGAAGTCTCCAGCGACGTCCTCCAAAGCAAGCATGTTTATTTATGGAGCCCCTGAACACCATGTATTAAGTAATAATCTGGTTACTATTTTCCTGGAAAACAACACCCTTTGAAAAAAACATCTGCCAAGTCAAATATGTCATTTAAGATCATTTGCTTACTGTGGGATAAGGAATGTAGGCATCAGAAAGACAGACCTGTCTGTGACCTATCATGCAGTGAACATATTAGGTATTTCTGCATATATAAGAAAAATGTTAACAGCAGGACTGTACCATAGAAGGCATGGGGAATGTCTGGTTTTACGTTAAAAAGGAAGCATTTGCATTATTTCCCAGAATTTCCAGACCTTCAACCTTACACTACAGTGTTCAGATAATATTTGGAGTTGGCTCTATTTTGTATCATGTATCTTAGCCCTTCTTAGGTTCCTAGGTTGAGTTTTTTGTTTCATTCATTTCACAAAAGTTATTCAGTGCCTGCTGAGGGTAGAGTAGTGAATAAAGGCAACTGAGTCCAACCTTCCCCATGTACACTCCAGTTGTGGGAGGCAGACTTAGAGCCAGAGAACAAATAAAAAATGGATATGGGACAAGAGCTTTAGAAACAAAATTAAGTGGACTTATGGAATGCATGCATTCCTCAAATTGCCATGCTGAGCCCTACTTCCAATGTGAGGATGTCAGAGGAGGCGCCTTTAGCAGGTAGTTAGATCATATGGAAGAAGCCCTCCCAAATGAGATTACTGCCCTTATACAAAGAGGCCAATGGTGAGCTCACTCTCTCCACCATGTGAGAACACAACACAAAGACAATTCAAAAGAGGGCCCTGATAGAACGCAACCATGGCGGCACCATCATCTCAGACTTCCAGCATTCAGAACTGTGAGAAATAAGTATCTTTTGTGGGTAAGCCACCCAGTTTATGGATTTTGTTATAGCAGCCCAAACAAGGTACCAGGTAAGGAGAATGGAGAGAGCTGGGGTAGTAGGGGAGGGTTTGAGACAGTACCCAGGGACTCAGGGAAGACCTCACCAGAAAGGTGATTTTCAGGAAGAGACTAGTAAGAAGCAAGGGAGAAAAGAAGTGGTTCTTGGGGAAAGAGCCTTCCAGGCAGAGGGAGCAAGAGCAAAGGCCCTGAGGTGGGTGTGTGCTTGGGTTATATGTGTGCAGGGCATCAAGCAGGGCAGGGAGCACAGCAAAAAGAAGAGGACTGGAGGGTATGTGGCAGAAGCAAGGGCCAGGCCAACAGAGTCAGAGACCACCTCAAGGACTTCGGCTTGTCACTGGGTGATAGAGGAGCCCCTGGAAGGACCTAGGCCCCTGAGGATTGTGGCTGAACCTTCATCTTCTCTTATTGAGATAATACTGACCTGTGTATTGAGAACAGACATCACCAGGTGAGGTAAGGGCTGAAACACAAAGTTAGACTAGGAGTCTCCACAATAACACAGGTGAGAGATGATGCTGGTTTAGACCAGGGTGGAAGCAATGGGGTTGACGTGCAGTGGTAAGAGCTGGATCTGTTTTGAAGGTTGAACTGCCAGATCAGATGTGGGTGTGGAAAAACAAGAGATAAGGGTGAGTCTGAGGCTTCTGATCTGAGCAAATGAAGACAATGTAGCTACCATTTATCCCAAATGGAGAAAGCTACTGTAGGGGCCAAGGGCAGGCTGCCCAAAATGTTCCACTTTGTCATACTGATTATTTTATTAATTTACATTCAATTATCCAACATATAGTACATCATTAGTTTTTGATGTAGTGTTCAATGATTCATTAGTTGCATATAATACCCAGTGTTCATCACATCACATGCCCTCCTTAATGCCCATCCTACTGATCATTTTAAATAAAAGTTCCCTAAAAGGGCTTGTGCAATAAGGATACTCAGACTATCCTCTGTCCCCCTGAAAGCAGGAAGTCAATTTCTCTGAGGATCTAAGAGATAATCTTATCATCAGAAACAGGAAAATTTAGAGCCAAGAATTCTGTAGAAACAACCTCTGTTACTTTTTACTAATTTCCCGGCACAGTCCAAATTCCTTTCAGAATTTCTTACTAATTAAAACTCCCAAAGTTAAGGGTCTTTGTCCTGCCAATTCCTCACAAATTTATTGTCTCTTTGTCTAAGAAGCTTAAAAATATCTGTCTTGCATCCAAATGGTCAACAGACACGTGAAAAAGTGCTCAACGTCACTCAGCATCAGAGAAATACAAATCAAAACCACAGTGAGATACCACCTCACACCAGTCAGAATGGCTAAAATTAGCAAGTCAGGAAACGACAGATGTTGGCGAGGATGCGGAGAAAGGGGAACCCTCTACACTGTTGGTAGGAATGCAAGCTGGTACAGCCATCCTGGAAAACAGCATAGAGGTTCCTCAAAAAGTTGAAAATGCTACACTACAACCCAGCAATCGCGCTACTGGGTATTTACCCTAAAGATACAAATGTCATGATCCGAAGGGGTATGTACACCCTTATGTTTATAGCAGCAATGTCCACAATAGCCAAACGATGGAAAGAACCTAGATGCCCATCAATAGATGAATGGATAAAGAAGATGTGGTATATATATACAATGGAATACTATGCAGCCACCAAGAGAAACGAAATCTTGCCTTTTGCAATGACATGGATGGAACAGAGGGTATTATGCTAAGTGAAATAAGTCAATCAGAGAAAGATAATTATCATATGATCTCTCTGATATGAAGAAATTGAGAAGCAGGGCAGGAGGTCGTGAGGGGTGGGGGAGGAAAATGAAACAAGATGGGATCAGAAAGGAGACAAACCATAAGAGACTCCTAAACTCACAAAACAAACTGAGGGTGGCTGGGGGTTAGGGGGATAGGGATAGGGTGGCTGGGTTATGGACATTGGGGAGGGTATGTGCTATGGTAAGTGCTGCGAAATGTGTAAGCCTAATGATTCACAGACATGTATCCTGGGGCAAATGTATGTTAATAAAAAAAAAAAAAACTGTCTTGGTCATTTCTGTAGGTTTCAATGTCATTATTGGACCTCCATATGCATGTAACAAAACTTTGTTTTCTCCTGTCCAACTGGAAGACCTTAATGGGTGGAGAAGGAATTTTCCTTCTTTTCACTATGGAGGTGGCAAGTGTGAAAGGAAAAGTAGTAATGATCTGGAACACTCATTTCTCAACATTCAACACTCATCTGGGGTTAAGAGCTTCCCATGTGGGGACACATAGGAAGAAGCTGGGTTGGTACTGTTAGCTCCTGAATGGTGCCTTAAGCCAGGATACTGGGTCCTCCAACTCCCGAGACAAGGAATGGCTGGACAGGAGTCATGAGTGAATTAGGAGAAAAACCTAAGGAAAGGCATCCAGACACTAAATGAAGAAGGATTTAAGGAAGAGGGACCAATCAATGCTACCATATGCTCCTGAGATATGTCAGAAGATGAGAGACAAGGTAGGCAGATCCACAGGGTCTTATCTTATCCTAGTAAGATAAGAAGGGGGGAAAAAATCAATCCCTGGAAAAGACAAAACGATGGCATTCTACCCCTGGTGTGCAGTAGGGGGATAGGGCAGGTATTGGCAGGTAAGGGACACAATATATCACCTCGGATGATGGCAGAGTTCTGCTTCCTGTGGAGGGTGGGACTAAAGAGCTGAAAGCATGCCTGGCAATTCACTGACCAGTACCCTTAGGATCTGTGCATTGCACTGTACATAAAATTTTTACATTGAAAGACACCCTAGTCAAAGAGCTGCATGAAACGCATGGGTGAAGGTGACCACTGTCCACTATTCTACTTTGAACTGAACTTAAAAAGAAGCTAGATCTATTGGAAGATGGATGGATGGCCAAATATGGGGGAAAATAAGAGTTATAAAGTGCTAATTACAGAATCTAAGAGGTGAGGACATTAACTCACTGTGAATTCAACTTTTTGGTATGTTTGAAGATTTTTATCAAAGAAACTGGGGAAAACTGTTATCTATAGTATAGCATTCAGCAACCTGGGGGTTAGTGGTTTGCTCACCCCAAGCCAGGCCAGGGTGAGTTTAACTGAGAATGCATGGAAAGAGACTGGAGACAGTCTGGGCCCAGGGAGGCACCATTTGGAGGAACATTACTGTAAAAGGGAGGGAAAAACCAGAGTCACTGGGGGAGTTAGTGGGGACAAACTGAGGTTTGTCTGTATGCTAATGAGAATGACCTGGAGACACTATTATGATGTTAGAAGCAACAGAGAGGTTGTGGAAGCAAGGTTCTCAACAGGCACCAGGAGAGGGAACTCCATCCCAGGAGGGAGGACCCTTCTCTAAGGGGAGCAAAGACCCTCTGCCCATGACAAAAGGAGGGAAGCTAGAGTAGGTGTGCACGGACTTTGAGGACTGGATGTGCTCACTAGAGAATGCTGCTTTAAATACTGCAGGGAAATCTTTCAAAGGTTCTGCAAGGGATCTCATGTATAGAGAAGCACGCTCCTGGGACACATAACAGATGGCTTTACGTGAATCTGTTTTCTTTCCCTCAACTTCCACATGCATTCCCACTAAAACTCACCTGCCCAAACACCACCTGGGAGTACGCCTTTCCCCACCTTTACTTCTCTCATTTCTCCTTATAAAGAAAGGCATATTTCCCTGACCTCAAATCCTACCTTGGGATAGTGGCCCAAGAAGCAAAGGGTCAATTTATGCCTTAAAACGTGGGTGACAAAAACTTTCAAATGATCTTTGGTGGGTTTTAATTCCTTTAATTCCTTGCTTTCAACAAAATTGAATGAGAAACTAATCAAGCTGTCTGCTGATACATCCTGATAAAACTATATTATCTTTGGCATGGCATCTGGATGAAGTTCAAGGAATTGATTAACATTGCTGTAACAAAATGCCTTTCATTATGAGTGACACATTACTACATCTATTTTAAAAAGTCATAGAACTGATGGTGAAATCTGCTTTAGTGTCTCATTTCTGATAATAAAAAATAGTCATCTACGAATACATGAATTAATTTAAAACAAAACCCCATCTTTGGTAGAGAGATGAATGTCACCTTGATGAATTAAATACCAATAATCATTGTAAACCTAAATCAATCTAAAAGAAAAAAAATAACACATTATCTAAAGGAATATTTTTATGTAAATATTTGTATTTAAGAAAATCAAGACAAAGTGATTAATAAAAGACTTGTAAACACAAAATTATATTATGTGTAGGATAAAAGTCTGTGTGAAAATTGGAATCGCAATGCCATTGCAAAGAAGATAGGGACTGTGTGAAATATCTGGCAGTTAAAGAAGGTCTTGTTTGTATATTTCTTAAGTGAATGATATGGATATCAAATTATTATGGCATTTAGATTCCACTTAAAATAGAGACTAACAGTTATACTTTCAAATGTCAATATTTACTATTTGCTGGAAGAGACATCATTTGCAATTCATTAAATTTAGGTGAGAATTTTAGATGTCAAGTTAAAAATCTATGAATGGAATATAGCATTTCTAAACTTTTGCAAGGGGCCACTGGAGCACTAAGTATGGAGGCCTCTGATTTAGGCAATTCCCTAGGATTCCATGTGCATCCGGGGGCATGGGGAGGGAGGGAGGTGCCCCTGAGCCCTGGGGACCAGTTATTGCAGGTTACAGACACTTTACAGAAAAGGAGATCTTAATCTTATTATTCGTCTTGCATGAAGTGCTTTTAAAATGTCCCCCAATCACCGTATAGTGAAATACAAGTATGCACTCAGTCCTGCAGGATGCAATGAGAAACCCCAAAGTGGGCGTTCTATTTCACATACACCGGCATGTGTCCAGTGAGGGAGGACTGCCCAGCTTTTCTCAGGGGCCCTCTGCTTCCCCTGCATTTCAAGCACTGGCCACTGGGAAGCAAAAGCAGGAAGACTCACAAGGGAGGACTGCCATTGTCTCAACTTACCATCTGCAGCCAAATGTTGGTGGTTAAAACTTGGTTCTTCTCATCCTTCAAAGAAAAAGAAAGAACCATAAATATGGTTTATATGGTTTACAAAAGAGGGAGTGATACCATTATTCATGCAGGAATCGGACTGTTGGGACTGCTGGAGTGTGTGGAAATTAGGAGGCACAGAGCGCTTCCAAATACATGCATGCAGCATTTCCCCAGAGTTAAGTTTTTCTCTTTATCCTGAAATAATGTACATTTACTGTAGAGCATTTACAAAATAGGAAGAAGTATAAAGAAGAAAATTAAAACCCCACAGTCCCACCATCCAAAGATGACACTTGCTAATGATTTAGCTTATTGTTCTTTGTATCTTTTACAATAATTAATATGCTTAAGAAAATAAAATTGGGTACAAATTCCAATTCTTTAAAGTCAAGTTTATTACCAGAATGTATACAGTTTTAAACTAATATCAGTAGCTTGTGCTTCCCTCTCACGGGAAAGGGATCATGACCTATGGCAGCTGCCACACTGTATGCCAATGGTGCCGCATAGGTCACATTTCTGCCTGGTCCCTGTGGATCTGCCTGCCTTGGCTCTCATCTTCTATCTACTAAGAAGCATGCCTGGCCCCTGAAACACACCTACAAGGTAAATTCTGTGCTAATGAGCAAACCAAGTTTCAGAAAGGTAAGATGACTCTCTGAAGGAGTTATTCCAGCTTGGATCTCTGACTCAAAGCCCTTTTGCCCCCATTTCCAAACCATTTAAGGATGGGATCCAGCAGGATGCAAAGTCTGTGCTCTAACTGGAGCTTGGGATAGTGTACCAACCATGGCTTTGCCCCAGCACAGGACTTATAAAGAAGATTCTAGGCAACATCAACCTTTCTAACTGGGATACAAGCAGTGTCTTATCGTAGCTGGCAGCCCAACATGGCCCAGCGAAAACCAATGTGTGCAGACTAATGAGCAAGTTTCATGCAATAGTTCTACTGAGATGGTGTTATTCGGAACTTAGCACCTTTTTCCCACCTAAATGACTCTGCACATTGGCAAGTTCCATTTTCTTTAGGAGAAAGTATTTAGAAACGCCCCCAAGCAGATGTGCCTAGAAGCTGAGACTGTGAACTCCTTCAACAGGATTTACCTGGCCCTGTAAACTGATGGCATACACAAAAACAGACCCAATGGCAGAAAGAACATGGCATCTGCTGGGGCGTGGTCAGAGGGCTGGGATGCAAATGAGAAATAAATGCTATTTCTCATTAAAATAAAAATGTGTTGAACATATAAGGAGTTGGCAAAGATTATTTGATGCATCAGTGCCCCTGGCTCAGCAGCTCACACTCTGAGCAACTTTGAGAGGTGAAATTGGCAGGCAGGTAGGTATGTGAATCCCAAAGAAAGAACCGAACTGCTTGGGAAGGGACAGGTGACAACATCCTAGTAGGGTCCCAGGTTGCAGCTGTGTCCAGAAGAAGCTGTCAGTTTGGTTACAGCAAAAATACATCCTATTTTTCAAAAGAAAACATGGCAGAGTCTTTTTGGTGGAAAAAGTTACATAGCTAATGTTTCTCGGTATTCTGTACCGAGCAAATGGTCCCCTATAGAGCCATATATTTGCACTGCAAGAAAACTCTAGTTCCGGTTCAATCTCCCATATTATTTGAAAGCATCAGTGAACTCTTTTAGGACATATATCCGTTGCGTCAACTTATTAAGGAGTTGTTGTTTTTAATGGACTTAAAATTAGCCAGTGTTCCCTTTGGGTGGCTTTCCTTCTTTTAATTGCATCTGTGTCTTCAGCTTCTGAGAAAAAGGCTTCTGTGGTTTGGGATCTCAATTACTACCAATCTAATTAAAAGGCTTTCTTCTTTCCAACATTCTAACTGAAACCTCATTAGAGTGAAACGGAATTTCTGTGGTGTGTAGCAGCATGGGACTGAAGTGCCGGCATTTCAAACTGTAATCAACACTGAGCAGCAGCCAGCCACCGCCGGAGAGCACAACAATGCCAGGTCGGGGAACCCTCCGTGGAGACTCCAGGGGACCTGTCTGCAGATCAGCAAGGAGGCTGCTGTGTGCATTCCCAGAGTGGGTCTCTTTCTCCTGCTTCCATCCCAGGGCCACCTGCTGGCTGTGTCTCTCAGCTCTCTCAGTCTGCACAGCGACAAGATGTCCTACCTCTTTCCCACCCCCAAGTGCAGGGTCCTCTCTCCATCACACACTGACTGTTTGTGTCTGCCTGAAATTCATATGTTCAAAATTAACCCCCACTGTAGAAGGATATTAGGTCATGAGAGCAGAGCCTCTGTGAATGGGATTAGTACCTTATAATAGAGACCCCAGAGACCTCCCTCACCCCTTCTGCCCTGTGAGGACACAGGGAGAAAATAGCTGTCTAGGAACCATGAAGCAGGTTCTCATCAGACACCACATCAGTGCACTGATCTTGGATTTCCCAGCATCCACACCTATGAGAAATAGTTGTGTGTTGTTTAAGCCACCCAGTCTGTGATATTTTGGTTATAGGAGGCCAAGCTGAGGAAGAGAGCACCTCACCACACTGACCTCTACTCAGCTCCAGATGGGGCTCTCTGCCCTTATCCAGCTGCACTGCTCAAAGAATGATGACTAAGGTTCTTAATGTAGTACACAGCCCTTTCTACAAGGGAGAGTCCAGCCAAGTGTTCATTCATGTATTCATTCACTCACCCATTCAACAAATGTTTACAGAGCACTTCCTGTCTTCACCATCTGGACATAGAGAGTAGGAACTGAACATCGTTCTTGAACTCATAGAATGTAGAATGTGAGTCATGAGTGGGATTACACAACTCAACAATGATATAATTACAAAAGGTGACAGGAAAGGAACAGGGAAGATGACAGGGGTGGAGTCCCAAGGATGAGCCTTCATTTTGACACCCTATGATACTGGAAGACCAAAAGACATGGCTCCCTTATGAAATCACCTGTATCATTTGCTCTTCAAGACCTCACTCCTCCTCACTTCCCAGGGCCTGCCCTCTCCCTACCCTCCTTTCTCCTGCCCTGGAGAGGCTGCCTCCTGGCTCACCAGGGGCTCCAGCATGGCTCACCAGGGGCTGCCTCCTGGCTCACCAGGGGCTCCAGCATGGAGCCAGCATGCTGTGTGCATTCCCAGAGTGGGTCTCTTTCTGCCCTCCTGGCTCCTGGCTCACCAGGGGCTCCAGCATGGAGCCAGCAACTCAGCTCAGGACCTTGGCTTTGCAAAGGAGCATGAGGAGCACTGAGGAGAGACATAAGAGAGAAAGGTTACAGCTTACAATAGTCCAGCCTACTTCAGAAAGCACTCGGCAACCAGCTCCTGGACTTATAAACACAGAGGACAGCTACCTGACTGCAGAGGACACTGACACCCCTCAGTGGCCCTCCAAGGGTGCAGCTCAGGTGACCCAGGGCCTGTGCAGTATACAGTGTCCAGATCTCCTACACACCCTGGTGCCCAATGCCAGCCTCTAGCCCTTCCTTCTTGCCACCCCCAGGATACCCACAGTCCCCTGCTTCCTGAGCCTTCTGCAAGAGGGCCCAAGGCAGAACTTCAGCCTGAATTCAACTGTCATGCCTCAGGGTTTGCATTGCTGCCCATGCTGAGATGATGTGGAAAACTGGGCACAGTGACCAAGACTTTGGTTTAGAAAGTTGGCAGATGGAGCTGTGGTTCCCAGATGCCTCTCTGGCCTCGGGCATTTGGATGTTCCTGGCAGTGTATACAGGGGCTCCGCTCCCATTGCCCAGAAGCTACTTATTCAACCCAGGAGGGAAACTTTCTTCCCTCTCATCTAAACATCCTCCACTGACAGCAAAGACACAAGCCTCCTGCACTGCCCAGGAGCTTGTTTAAATCCTGAAATAGCTGATGAAGCTGCTTTCAATAGTCTCTTTCCTCATAAGCTGGGTGGCACACTGGTCAAACACTGAGATTCCTGCAGGGAAGGGGAATATATCTCCAAAATCGAGACCCAAACCCTGGCCCAAGGGTCTCTGAATACATAACCAGCAAGCAGCACAGAATTTGAACATGGGTTTCAGTGATTCCAGACCCTCAGGTGGCCACCTGGCTATTCCTGTCCTGACCCAGCCCAGCAGGACAGCGTGGAGGGGCAGACGCTATAGCAGCAGAAGACCCTTAGGCTCCAATCTCAGCCCTCCAATCTCAGGGACTCAGTTTCTGTGGGATTCAATTTTCTCTTCTAGGAAACAAGGAAATAACAGTTGCCCTGACCACCTCTTAGAGTGAGAAAGGCAAGGAGAGCATCCTATAAGCTGTGATATGTAACTCAGTGCCAGTGGCTGTCCCTGTGTGGCGGCCATCACCACACAGCTGTCTTGCAAGGCCCATACTCCTTCCTGACCCTGGGATGACACAGGAGGAGACAGGACCCATGGTTGCCATGGAATCACAGGAGGCCCCTGTGGCAAAGCAACTCCAAAGCCAACTAGTCTAATGTCTCATCAATTTTGTTTTTTTGGTTTTTTTTGGTTTGTTTCTTTGTTTTATTCTGAGCACTTCAGAATAATGTTCAGCCTTAAAAAAATAAGGAAATTCTGCTATTTGTGAGAGCATAGATGAATCAGAAGGCCACTACCCTAAGTGAAATAAAGCAGATACAGAAAAAAAAATACTACATGATTCCACTTATATGAAGAATTGACAGTAGTTGAGCTCACAGAAGCACAGAGTGGAATGGTAGCTGCCAGGGGAATGGGAGGTCATAGGCCAGGGGAACCAAGGTTCAGCTCTGCAAGATAAAACAATTCCTACAGACCTCTGGTGAGGCATGGAGCCTATACTTAGCAATATTATATTATATAGTTAAAAATCTGTTAAAAGTGTAGATCTTGTGCAGTTATCATAGAAATAAATAAATAAATAATAATGTCACTTATACTTCAATAAAGGGAGTGTTTTGTTTTTTTTAAAGGTACGCTTTGGGGCACCTAGGTGGCTCAGTAGGTGAAAGCCTCTGCCTTCAGCTCATGATCTCAGGGTCCTGGGATGGAGCCCCGCATCAGGCTCTCTGCTCAGCAGGGAGCCTGCTTCCCCCTCTCTCTCTGCCTGCCTCTCTGCCTACTTGAGATCTCTTTCTCTGTCAAATAAATAAATAAAATCTTTAAAAAGTATAAAAAAATAAATAAAAATGAAAATAAAAAAGTACACTTTGATTTGAGGAGCCATGCTTTTTGAATCAATCTCCCAGAATAATCATGTATCTGCTTTGAGTACACCAGTTCTGATGATGTGTAATGTGCTATCTTGTATTTCATGTAGCAATTATTCTTCTGGAAGTTGTACAGCAACATAATTCAACATTATTTTGCAGAGCTCCCTATACTTTTTTCTTGCTTTTGTATAGAAGCTGAGAAAAAGTAGATAACAATACATCTCACTGTGTCTAAATTCTTGTTTGCAGAGAAAATTGCTAGATAACATAAATTCCTATTTGTGTAGTCTCTACAGTTTATACCAAGGGTTACTTCTTTTATCTAATTTAATTTTGCACCAACCACATTTTTGTCCTAGTTTTACAGAATAATAAACTGAGAGTCTGTGATTTTCCCAAAGTCAGCAAGATAGTAGATCTAACACACACACACACACACACACACCCTCATATCCAGAATAAGAAACTCCTACAATTCAATAAGAATAGGCAGACAATACAACAAAAAAATGGGCAAAAGATGAATATGCACATGATTTTCACCACAGAGAATATCAGTAAATGACATCTGAAAATACCATAGCTAAATCTTCAGGAGACATTTGCATTCTTCCAAATGTGCATGCACGCACTTCTTTTTTTTTTTTTTTTGACTCGTTCAGTCTGTGGCAACAACCCTGCAAAGTTAGTACTGTTATTATTCTCCTTTAATAATGGGGATTATGGGAAGGCTCCCAAATTTAACCTAATATGTTCTATTCAAATGTTTTCAGGTGAGCATGTATCTACCTTTATAATCAAGAGGGAAGGGGGTGCATAAAAATATCAACTGTGAAACAAAAGAAGCTCCTGGCCCCATGTCACTCAGCTCAGTGTGGGAGCTGAAATCCACCCCCTTAAACTGTTCATCCCAACACCCGTGTTCAAGCCACCATGAGACTCTGCTCCCAAAGTCAGAACAGTGAGCACCTTGGTGATGTTAAAGTGGTTCCCTTTGGTATTTGTTTCATACAGGGGTTCTCCAAGTTGGTCTGGGAACCTCTGAGGTTCTGAGATGCTTTAGAGGATCAGTGAAAAACTTTTCATAATTGTTAGATGTTATTAGGCTGTTTCCCCTCATTTCCTCATGAGCACTGAGCAGAGCTTTTCAGAGAACCCATGGCATATGACATCAGCAGCAAACTGAATACAGAAGCAGATAAGAGAATCCAGCTGTCTTCTATTAAGCTTGGCATTAAGGAAATTTGGAAAATATAAAACATTGCCACCCTTCTCACTAAAATTGCTTTCCCTGGATAAATATAGTTATTTTTTTTTAGAAAAATATTGGTTATATTAACATGGCATGGGTTTATTATAATTTTAAGTTAATTAATGATCTTAAACTGTTTTATCTCTCTAATTAATTTTATTTATTATTTTAATATCTTATTTATTTATTTGACAGAGGGAGAGAGAGATCACAAATAGGCAGAGAGGCAGGCAGAGAGAAAGGGAGAAGCAGGCTCCCTGCTGAGCAGAGAGACCCATGTGGGGCTCCATCCCAGGACCCTGACCTGAACTGAAGGCAGAGGCTTTAACCCACTAAGCTACCCAGGCACCTCTCAATTAATTTTATTGTTTCAGTGTTCAGAGATTCACTGTTCATGTACCACACCCAGTGCTCATGCAATATGTGCCCTCCTCAATACCTACCACCAGGCTCACCAAACCACCCACCCCACTCCCCTCCAAAACTCTCAGTTTGTTTCTCAGAGTCCACAGTCTCTCATGATTCGTCTCCCCCTCCGATTCCCCCTAATTCACCCTTCTTTTCCTTCTCCCAATGTTCTCCATGTTTTCCTTATGCTCCACAAGTAAGCGAAATCATATGATAACTGACTCTCTTCTTGACTTATTTCACTCTGCATAACCTCTTCCAGTCCCATCCATGTTGAAACAAAAGTTGGGTATTCATCCTTTCTGATGGAAGTGTAATATTTCATTGTATATGTGGACCATACGTTTTTTATCCATTCATCTTTAAATTGTTTTCTTAATTTTCATTTCTAACATGGTAAATATTTATAGATATAACCCACATAAAAACAAATTGGGGGGGAATTCCCAATAACTTTTATGAGAGTAAAGGGGTCCTGAAGCTTAAAAGTTTGAGAGTCACTGATAAAGGGCTTACATTCATTAAGACCTGTTATCCGCAAATAAATTAATGTGATTCAATACATTAATAAAAGAAAGAACAAGAACCATATGATACTCTCAATTGATGCTGAAAAAGCATTTGATAAAGTAGAGCATCCCTTCTTGATCAAAACTCTTCACAGCGTAGGCATAGAGGGTACATTCCTCAACATCATCAAGGTCATCTATGAAAAACCCACAGCGAATATCATTCTCAATGGGGAAAAGTTCTAAGCATTTCCCCTAAGATCAGGAACACGGCAAGGATGCCCACTATCTCCACTGCTATTCAATATAGTACTAGAAGTTCTAGCCTCAGCAATCGGACAACAAAAAGAAATCAAAGGCATCCAAATTGGCAAAGAAGAAGTCAAACTCTCACTTTTTGAAGATGATATGATACTTTATGCGGAAAATCCAAAAGACACCACTCCAAGACTGCTAGAACTCATCTAGGAATTCAGTCAAGTGTCAAGATATAAAATTAATGCACAGAAACCAGTTGCATTTCTATAAGAAATAGAAAAAAGAGAAATTAAGGAGTCGATCCCATTTACAATTGCACCCAAGACCATAAGATACCTAGGAATAAAACTAACCAAAGAGGCAAAGAATCTCTACTCAGAAAACTACAAAGTGCTCATGAAAGAAATTGAGGAAGACACCAAGACATGGAAAAACGTTCCATGCTCATGGTTTGGAAGAACAAATATTGTGAAAATGTCTATTCTACCTAAAGCAATCTACACATTTCATGCAATCCCTATCAAAATACCATCCATTTATTTCAAAGAAATGGAACGAATAATCCTAAAATTTATATGGAACCAGAAAAGACCACGAATACCCAGAGGAATGTTGAAAAAGAAAACCAAAGTTGGCGGCATCACCATTCCTGACTTCAAACTCTCTTACAAAGCTATAAGAATTAAGACAGTGTGGTACTAGCACAAAAACAGACACATAGATCAATGGAACAGAATAG
>CM053609.1:16703027-16745330 GCA_028646535.1 Procyon lotor | reverse complement strand
AGAGAGAGATCACAAGTAGGCAGAGAGGCAGACAGAGAGAGAGAGGGAAGCAGGCTCCCCACTGAGCAGAGAGCCCAATGTGGGGCTGGATCCCAGGACCCTGAGATCATGACCTGAGCTAAAGGCAGAGGCTTTAACCCACTGAGCCACTCAGGCACCCCAGAAATGACAGTCTTAAGACTGTTTTTTGAAATTATAAAAGTGATCAGTGAAAGTGACAACAGTAGTATGAGAGCAGATAGGAGAGCTGTGAGTGAATCGAGTTCCTATCTCATCATAACAAGAAGTCAATAGCAAATGGATAAAGCTGCTCAATCAAGGAATAATAAATGAGTATTGAAACAGGAACCCTAACCAGAAACAGAGGTTGCTGAAGGTCTCTGGGGAATGGACAGCAATGTGAAAAATGGGATAGGACTAGGGCTTCTCATAAATGTTTATTGTTGGCTCTGTAAATGCTGTGTGGCACATCAGCATTTTTAAATATTAAAAAATGGCATAGCCTGTACATTTTCTGTATAGTATATACACATTAAATAACTGAACTATCCATCTGGGGGCCAACAGTGGTGGATAATAAAATATGCAAGTGTGATATAGTTCAACAATCACGTACCAATTACGCTAATACCCCTTTAAATTAGACATCAGTCAAGACTTCCACAAAGATACTTAAAAGTGATAGCCTTTAAATTATACTAAACTAAAAATCAACTCTAGGTGGATGGTACATTAAATATGAAAGATAAAACAACAACAAAAAGCCTCTAAAGGAAAATATCTTCATGAGGTTGAAAAGGGAAGGAGTTTTTAAATAGGACACAATAAGCATTAAACAGAGAAGAAAGGTTTTATGAGTTGGGTCACGTTAAAATGAAGAATTGCTGTTCATCAAAAGACACCATCTTTCTAGAAGCATATTACAGATCAATTAAAGATGTACAAAAGACAGAAGAAACAAACCTCAGAAGAGCAAAGAGTCTGAGAGAATATTTGCAAAAACATTTAAGTGCCTAAGGACTCATGTCCATAATATAGAAAAATTCATACAAGTCAATAAGGAAAAACTAAACAAACAAGCCAACAAAAAAATAGCCAAGAAACATGAACAGACATTTCTCAAAATAAAATATTCAACTTGAAAATTAAGAAATGAAAATGTCCTTGAGTCCACTGGTAATCAGGGGAACTGCTAATCGAAATCATAAAGAAGTATCCCTCCCTACCCACCCGAACGGTGAATTAAAAACACTGAAAATAACAAGGGTTGGTGAGTATATAGAACAGTAATGATTTTTCATATACTACTGGTGAGAATGTTAATTGGTTTAGAATCATTTTGAAATCATTTTGTTTAGCTTCATTTGGAAAACTTTAAGGTGTTGCCACCTTATGACTTAAGAGTCCACTCCCATATATATACATATGTGACAGGCAGAAATGCATTCACATGTGCACCAAAGATATGTAAAATAAGAATATTTATGACAGAGTTCTTTATAATAAACAAAAGCTGGCATCTAAATATCCATCAATAGAATAAATGTTACATTCTTACAATAAAGATGAATAAACTGCAACCATAGACAACAACTTGAATGACTCTCACAAAAATAAAAGCAAAAGTAACTAGACTCAAAAGAATACACACTGTGTACTTGTGTTATTCCACCTGTATAAGTTTCCAGAAAAGGGCAAAATTAAACCCTGGTGCTCAACGCCATACTAATGGTTTTCCAGTGGGAAATAAACACATTTTTATTGCTTTATTGATACGCCTTCTCCCTCAAATATAGACACTACCTCTTTTACCCCAAGACAGAAATCTTTACAGACAGTGATCCGAGAGTAAATTCCCCACTTTGAGAATCATCTCACAGGTGGCATTGTTAACAATGACAGTTAACAATTCCCTCCCTCTTTGTTAGCTTCCACCTGTCACAGACAGGTTAGCTCCTTCATCTACTACCTGAGTTGGAGCCCGGAGTCAGGCACACATCTAAGACCTCCCTCAGTGGCCTTTAACCCATAATACAGGATTTTATACAATTCCTTATTTAATCTTGTTAGTTTCAGCCAATTGCTTTGGCATTCTGAGGGCTGTGATTCCTCAGCTTTTGCTGTAACTTCCAGCTTTTCTCCAAGGGAACTTAAGCATATTATGTGATATCTTATCTTGAGATATCAAAAGAAAATATTCAACAAGGGGAGAGTAGACAAGTGTGTGTGTGTGTGTGTGTGTGTGTGTGTGTGTGTGTGTACACATAAATATGTACACAGACATCTTTATAATAGTTTGGTTGTATTTTTTTTGTTTTTGGCTAAAATGGTTTATAGCTGATGTTGACTGTCAATAAGTAAATCACTGAAATAAATACCTTGGGAACTGCTATTAGAAGGTTCTAAATGACTCTCCTCTCCTCTGAGGAGTAAAACACTACCTAATCCTAATAAATCAATAAAAGGACAGAGATTTTCATTGGCATCCCTCCCTAACAAGACTATTTCTCTTCCTTTAACAGCATGTCAGGGATGAATCAGGAGCTCTGAGAAAACTGAACCCTTTGGGGAATACCTTCAGAGGTAGACCAGGAAAGCAACATTTATAAGAAAGATTCCTTTAGGAAAAGTGCCCATAATCCTCAGTCTATAAATCTAAAGCATTTTGTATGTTTATGTCCCAAACCCATAAAGAGGTTTGAGAGGGATAAAATTTCTAGCATAATAAATCTGGGTCAATTACAAAGGTACATTGTAAACAAGTTTTAATTTAGAATTTCAGTTCTGCTCCCAGCAATGATGAACTAAGTAGTTCTCACAAATCCTCCAGTGAGAACAATTAAAGAGGATAGAAAATGCAATGATCATGTATATAAAAACACCAGAGAACTTAACAGGGCAATGAAGAATTGCAGAGCCAAGATCCAGGAGGGGAGGGAAGCCCTGAGAAGATAACAGGGTTTGGGGCTACTTTTCCACAACCCTTTGATGATTCCTAAAGCAATTCCAAAGGGGCCAAAAAATTAAGCAGATCTTGATGAATGTGAGAGCTAGGGGGAAAAAACAGGAGATCAAGGTCCATTGAAAAGTGGGAAGACTCTAGTAAATTCTCTGTATTTACGTCGTAGCAAAAATTGTATAAGAAAAAATTGAAAGCAGATCAGCCTTTACAGGAATGGAAGCCCAGTTCACCATCTTCTCAACAACTAACTGGATTGAGGCAATTTGTGCTTGCTAATGCCATGACCTGGATGTTGGTCAGAAACAAACAAAAATTGGAAGAAGATAGTATCCTTAAGACCTTCAAATTATCTCTGCAATTTTCCACATGCACTGGGACAAAATAAAAAGGCAACCAGGCTTAGAAACAACATCATGAATCATTTCATGTAACTGAAAAGTAAAATTGTGAATCATTTCAATACATGCTTTTTAAACGATTTCTAAAATAAAAACAGGGACAGAGATTGAACATGCACTGATGGTGAGAAATGCATGATAGTGGAAAAAGAATTCAATTTTAATTTAAAATTTGTATTTGTTTATTACTTGGCATATTTGTATCACTTTATAATTAATGCCTGCTAATATTGTTTAAAGTGCTGTAATGGGGTTATACAATTTTAATTTTTAAATACTTCTGTATATACTCTATAAACACAGAGAAATGAGAGTATGAAATACACCAGAATGTCTTGAGTGATGGTGATTAGGATGATGATTTCCCCCAGTCCTTTTTTTTTAAATTTCATTTCCTGCACAAAATATATATATTGCATTTGTAGGTTTAAGAAATGCCATGTATTAAAACATTATTAGGATACTTACCTGTACCTTGGGCTTTCTGCATGGATGGTGTTCAACGTGTACAATTTTTACAGTTAATACTGGATAATATTAATTGAAGGTTGTAGCATTTTAAACAGTGGCCAGTAGATGCAAAATCACAGGTCTGACAAAAGCAAAATATTGTCAGGGGGATGTCAGATAACACACAAGCCCTTACAATACTGGGCTCTACAAACACACCTGCTGTCATTTGTAGCAAACCCCAAACGTGTGACAACTTAGTTCTATTGTCTTGTGATTAAAGATTCTAAAAGGTTGAATCTAAAAATAGAATCTATAAAATACCAAAAAAATCATTTGTGCATAATTATGTGTTTTACATTGTGTATAATTATGTGTTGATTCACATTATTCATTTTAAATGCCTTGCCTTCTGGACATATTTTCATAACTGTGCACATTTATTTTATGCAAATCAACACCTAGAATGGCCTTAAGATGTATGCATACAGGTGAATGACTACATGGCAGGAATAAAGAAGAAACATTATGGAAACTGTTGGCAGTTTAGAAGCCTGCATTCAAAATGATTTCTTGTGTATCATGTCATTCCCAGCCCAGTTACAAGCCCACAAACTAAATTAATAAATGCCATGAGTCAGAGTATGCATTTAGGAATAATTTAGACACTTTTACATAACAAATTTATCTATGTAGCTACATGAAGTTTATATAAACAGTTATACATCATAGGTTGGATATCCAAAGTGTCTCTGGATTCTGTCCACTTCTCACTTTCCCACAATGTGGGAAGTTTCGACCTCTTCATCCCTTGTCTACACTTCTCCTCCTCTCCAATCTATCCCACACATACACTGCCCTCAGCATCCTCTATCTAAATAAACACAGATCTAGTTACAGCCCTCCCACTCTTACATCTTCCCACTCTCCACCTAACATTTCACCAAGGGGCCTGTGAAATAGCTAGAATAGACCACAGTAGGCAAAAAGATCTCTTTGAAAATATATGCTTTGTCTTTAAAATGTATGCATCTTTTTTTTATTCTAATCTATAATTTATACTTGTTGGATTTAATACAAATATCATGGTTTGGATTGTTTCCATTTCTAGGAAAATCTGCTATGGCAAGCTGATCTTGCAGCTTCACAAATCCCCTGGCACACTGCCTCCTCATGCCCTCGCAGATACCCAGGCTAGGGAAGACACCCCACACTCCATTCCCCTCCTGTCTCTGAACTCAGTGCATACTTCCTCCCAAAATATAATCCTATCCTTCATTTGGTAAGGTGCATTTCTAGAAACTAATTCTTACCAGAAAAGTCTGTAAAGAAAAATTAGTTTGAATACCCAACTTTTGTATCAACATGGACGGGACTGGAAGAGATTATGCTGTGTGATATAAGTCAAGCACAGTCACTTATCATGTGGTTTCACTTACGTGTGGAGCATAAGGAAAAATACGGAGGACATTGGGAGAAGGAAAGGAAAGGTGAATTGGGGGCAATTGGAGGGGGAGATGAACCAAGAGAGACTGTAGACTCTGAGCAACAAACAGGGTTTTGGAAAGGAGGAGGGTGGGGGGTTTGGTGAGCCTGGTGGTGGATATTGAGGAGGGTATGTATTGCATGGAACACTGGGTGTGGTGCATGAACAAGGAATCTTGGAATACTGAAAAAATAAAATAAAATTTAAAAAGAAAGAAAAGAAAAATTAGTTTGGTCAATACTATACCCTTCTTTTAGAAATTCTCAATAAACATAAGGACACTCAAAATTCTAAGAAGTCTTGCAGTAAAACCTGTAGCCAAGAATAACTGAGAGCCAGCGCTTCTTAGAACCTACCTTGCTGAAGGTGTCCTGCCCTCCACCAAACTCCTCTCACCATGCCCCCATCACCTGGAGAGTAGTCCCTACTTTCTCCAACTGGCAAAGTTCTACTCAATCTTAGAAATCTAACTACCCCTGCTTTGAAACCATTCCCAGCCACCCTCACTGGAAATAAATGTTTTCTATGTGTATTTGTAGCACTTTGTATAGGCATGTATGTTAATTTACACGTGTGGTAATTGTGGATCTACACGTCAGTCTCCTTAGCCAGACTGTTTTTGTTTTTAATTTTTTCCCAAATATGTCTATTTTATTTTTTCAGTGTTACAAGATTAATTGTTCATGCACCACTATGAGTTTTAAAAGTAGAAACCATCCCTTATTCATTTATGAATCCCTAGAATCTAGCAAAGTTCACAAAACTAGCTCAGTAAACATGTGTTGAATAAATTGGTGAAATATAAATGATCTCTCATGAAAATAAAGCATACAGCACCATACACCATCTCCCTATCACTCTAGCCAGGAAATCTCTGCTGGCAAAAAGGGGAACAATAACAACACTTGGAGGGCAGGGCAATGGTCTCTAAAACAGCCCTCTGTTTTAGGTCTCTAATGGTCTCTAAATGGGGTTTTAGAGTACTTAAGTGAGTAAGTACTCACTCACTTACTCAGAGTGAGTAAATGACTCCTATTACCAAATTTATAAAGAGAATCTCACGCCAGTCGAAACTATCACAGGAATCCCTTATGAGAGCCACCTTATCTCTGTCCAGGGTGCTAAGATTCCAGCTGGAGAGCCCTGGCCCTGCTTCAAAACCAGGCAAGCCAAGTCTGAACGGAATACAAATGTTTGCATATTTCATTATTTCTGATATAGAGACTTCCTTTCCACCTAGGACCTCAGAATAGTCGCACTCAATCAGCTACAGTTTAGCCCATGCAAATAAATTAACCTAACTCTTCTGCAGAAGAAGTTACCAACTCCAAGGGAGGCAAGATGCAAAGTATTACCAACTTCAAGATGCAAAGTCACAGCCCTGCCTCTAACCAACAATCAGCTTTGGGCAAGTGACCATACCTTTCTAGGCATTGACTTCCCAACCTCTGAGTTGAGTAGCTACATAATTAAGATCGAGCAAACCTTCAGTGAATTACCAGGGAATGTCAACCACTTTTTTCTTATTTAATCATCTTGAAACCCCGTGAAGTGGCTATCACTATTCTCATTTTCCACATGAAGAAATAGGGTTTAGAGAGGTAAAGTAATTTGTTCAAGGCCACACCATGAGCTCCCAAGACTGCCTGCCTGGGATTTGAAATGAATCTAAAAATAGAATCTATAAAATACCAAAAAAATCATTTGTGCATAATTATGTGTTTTACATTGTGTATAATTATGTGTTAATTCACATTATTCATTTTAAATGCCTTGCCTTCTGGACATGTTTTCATAACTGTGCACATTTATTTTATGTATTTATTTATCATAAATTAATTATAAAATTATGATATTTTATATCATATATAATGATTATTATCTTCTCCAAGGTGAGATCAAGGCTTTTTCCCTCCCAGCTTCCCATGACCTCAGGCTGCTCATGGCTGTCTTCACATGTCTCTCCAACACTGGAATGATGATGATACCCAGTCCTTATGGTTTTTGTTAGTTTTTAAAATTTCCTAATTTGACACAAGCTTGTGTTTTATTTCTTTGTCACATCATGTAACTCTAGCTGACACCTAAACTTCTCATAAGGCCCTCAAATCCCTCATCTAACATGATTCCTTAAGGATCTCTCTCTCTTTTTTAAAGATTTTATTTACTTACTTACTTACTTACTTATTTATTTATTTATTTATTTGACAGAGAGAGAGAGAGAGAGAGAGAGCCACAAGTAGGCAGAGAGGCAGGCAGAGAGGGAAAGCAGGCTCCCTGCTGAGCAGAGAGCCTGATGTGGGGCTCAATCCCAGGACCCTGAGATCATGACCTGAAATGAAGACAGAAGTTTTAACCCACTGAGCCACCCAGGTGCCCTTCCTTAAGGATCTCTTAAAGAGATAAAAAGCACCCAGAAAGAAGCTTGTAGCTGCACAGGGAGTAGTCTCCTCCCCCAAAGAGACTGCAACAGTCTTAGGAGGACTGTTCCACCTGCCCACTGTTCCTACTCCTTGGCTAAGCAAGCCCTGTACCTTCACATGCCATCCAGCCAACATGAGAACCACTCCACAGAAGCAGCTGTGGCACATACCCATGGCGAGGCCATCTGGCTGGCTGGCTGGAGCCAATCCTGAGCAAATGGAGTGGGGGAGGGCAGCTTTCACCTTCTCAGCCTATCATGCACCACTTGTGGACTGTGCTAGCTTAGCTGACAGGTCCTCTGCCATGTGCAGGGGGTGGGGTGGGGAGTGTTGTTTGGTTTGGTGTATTTTGATGAAAATGACCATAGTCATGTGCTAGCTTTGTGTTCTCTCAAAGTTGCCTCCACATCTTTAACTCATCACAGTGACTAATGAAATGTTATCCTGTCTCTTTCATTAACAGGAAAATACAGATTCAGGACACTTACAAAACTTACTGAAGAGCTACCATCCAGAAACTGTCAGAGATGGAACCCACCAAGGCTCCCAAGTACCTCTCGAAATAGCAGAGAAGTTGCTCTTTAATAAAGTACTCACCTCCCAAAACACACAGAGCCTTGTGCCACTCCCAAAGCCTCCACAATTGCATTTCTCTGACCTGGCTTCATTCGGTACTAGAGCTTCTTTTTCAGCCTCTCTTCCCCTAACTCCAAATCTGCATCTTTTCCCCTCTCCTGTAATCCAAGCTCTGTAAACAGCCATTTTTGTTCTTTCGTAACCTTTAGACAGCACCTCCTAATAAGTTGTCCATAGTATCACATGTTCACTGAATATTTTTAAAGCACAGTTCTATCTGTAGGAGGAAGTGCACATTCAATGCAGGTATAGTATGGAAGAGGAAGCCATTCATCACAGCAATTCTAACTAGGTTAAGTGATGTAACATGCATCAGTGTGGTATCGTGGGTACTCTTTATTTGTAAGATTATGAAATATCACCTGTCTTCTTACACCACTTATCTGCACCCCTCTGGTGGGTCGTAGCACTTTCTATGTGGAACTGAGGCTGTCTGCACACTTCTTTCCTACCACAGACTTCCCTCCCCCTGAACACCATCGTCCCTGTGCCCCAGAACAGAATCTAATACTTTGTACAGATTAGACACAGAAACTCATTTATAATAAATTAAATACTTTTGTAAAATATTCGTATTGTATGAAGGATATGTCAATGAACTCTGAACAGTCAAAGCAATCTAGAAGAGCAAAAGAAAAAAAAAACAAAAAAAACCTTACACAAAGTATTTAGATTTGTCAACTAGAGTGAGCACTAATAAGTCCAAAAAGAAGGAACCCCATGGGGCTGGGAGCAGGTGCCTGAAGGAACCGACAAGTGTATCTCGAGGGTGGAGCCTTGCTCACCATCAGGGCGGGACTGCCGGCACTACTCTCACAAGGAAAAAAAAAAAGCCCCATTACTGGAATTGGGGCGAGGGGGCTTGTAAATGCTCACAGCTGGCCATCTGCCTGGACAGATTAACCAGCTGCAAAGCCCAAGGCCAAGCCCCTGCTCAAAGAGGCTACATACTACAGGCAGCAGTAAAGTCTAGAGATGTCTGAATTGACATGAACAGCATGCTAACACACCATAACGGATACTGAAATGTGACCATTTGGATCCTATCCTTGCTGATTCTGGCTCAGGATGGGGATATGTTCATCCTGAGTTTCCAACGTGAGGGAAAGGTGGGGCTCAAGTACCCTCGCACAGGTGGCTGGAGCAGTGGAACATGCTTCACCGGGTTCCTTCTCGGCGGGCGGGGAAACTGAGGCACGCAGCAGTGGGCAGGCCCCCGTCAGGGACAGACCGCTGGCCCTCCTGGCCTTGAGCCAGCTAGCGTGTCCCAGCCAAACTACACCGCCTGGCCGCCTGATGCTTCCGCGACCCCTCGGAACCCACCGCGGGGAGAGGACAGCCTTGCGGCCGGTCGGGACTCACCACGTCCATGATCTGCAGGAGACTCAGGGAGAAGTAGACAGTGAGAGGCTGCGAGTCGTTGGCCACGGGCCTCTCCAAAGGGTTGTAGTTCTTGACCAGCTCCTTGTAGAGCTTCCTCTGGAACTCGCCTTGCAGGGACACTTAAGGAGAGGAGAGCCCGGCGTGCTGCTCAGGGAAGGTGGGGGTGCGCCCCACGCCCCTGCCCGTGACCCCCGCCGCTTAAAGCAAGCAGCTCAGAGGAACGGGGCTCGCCCATCCCGGGCAGCCTGCGGTAGAGCCACCCACCGTCCCTCCAAGCGCGAGCCCCCAAACCTGGCCCTGGCGCGGGGTGCTCGGAGCCGCCGGAATGCGCCCGGGATCCCGAGGAGGGGGAGTAGAGGGCTGGGAGACCTGGCTGCTTTACCGTGCAAGAGCGACGCGGCGAGCGCCAGCCAGACCAACCGGCGCATGTTGGGACTCGGAGCTGCCACGGGCCGGCGCGCCCCGCGTCTCGCCAGTCGGCCCCGGCCTGCGCCTGTGGCCACGGAACCGCCTCTCCCGGCTTAGCTCGCGCGCCTTTAAAGAGCCGAGCGCGCGCCCCCGCCCCGCCCGGCTCCGCGCGCTTCTCCACGTGATGAGCCCCGCCCCCGCCCTCACCCCAGCCCGCCCGCGGGGGCCTGAGAGGCTCGGCGGCTGCCCGGGGAACTGCAGCCAGCGGGTGTAAGTGGGAAGTGCATCCAGGCGCTGGTTACAGTGTGGGCATCCCGCCCAGCCTCTGTCTCCACTGCGTCGCGCCTTCGGCCAAACCGGGGGCTGTCCAGGGCCAGCGCTGTCTCTCTCTTCTGCCCTTGGTTCCCAGTCCGCTCCCTCCTACTCTCAGACAGAAGCTGCGCGGGGTCCTTGGGAGAGAGCGGGACAATTCTGGGATGCAGTCCTCCAGGGTCCTCCCTCCCTTACGCCAGGGGCTAGGTGAAAGCGACTGGGAACCAGGCTCCCACAGGTTGGGAAGTCTCTCCAACCAGACAAAACAGACCTGAGAGGAAGCCCCCTCCTGGACCCCGCCCCATTTACTGGGCATCACCAGCCCGATTCTCATTTAGGTTCTGGAAGTGCTGAGAGGAGAGGAGAAATTTCTGCCTGGGAGACATTCTATAGGGGAGAAGAAAAGCTGCAAAAGTGTGTGGTGGATTCCCAGCGGACATCCTCTTTATGTCTCATTTTCTTTCAAAGGAGATTTGAAAGATTGAAAAGTTACTCCCCAACCCCTTTCTGGAAGGCTATCCAAAACTTGGTGGTGCGATCTATGCTAGCTGGCTTGTTTTTTTTGTTTTTTTTGTTTTTTTTTTCCCCTTGTTTTATTTATTTGTTTGTTTGTTTGTTTGTTTGTTTGTTTGACATAGAGAGATCACAAGTAGGCAGAGAGGCAGGCAGAGAGAGAGGGGGAAGCAGGCTCCCCGCTGAGCAGAGAGCCCGACCCAGGGCTTGATTCCAGGACCCTGAAATCATGACCTGAGCCGAAGGCAGAGGCTTTAACCCACTGAGCCACCCAGGCGCTCCTGTTTGCTTTGTTTTTTGTTTGTTGTTGTTGTTGTTGTTTTAACCCAGGAAGATAGTTAATTGACAAGGGGAGGCTCAAGGGGAAAAAAAAAAAAAAAGTCAAAGGGTCAGGGGCTAAGCTGAGTCCTAAAGGTTAAAGAGGCGGCATGGTTTTGAATGAGCAAGGGAGTGAAGGTACTGAGGAGGGGTTTCTAGAGAAGCTGAAAGTCCTGTCGCATTTGCTCTCCTCAACTAGCAGGTTGCAGAAAACTGAGTGTAGCAGGTTCGCTGCGCCCACGTAGGGGGCGCTGCCGCTCGCCTTGTTCAAGCTCCAGAGCGTTTGAACTACATCAAGAGCTCAGGCACTGTGGACCAGTCTAGGTAATGCCCACATTTCTGAGCTGCGTGAGACACGGGATTCTTGGATGACATCAAAAACTAGAGAAAGGCTCACCAACAAGTGACTACCCTTGAAAATACCCCAGCAGCAGGAATGGGCGACTGAGCCAGTTATCTGATTTGGAAAAACAAAGAAATGTGACAGCCTTGCAAGGAAGTGTCTGAGAGCAAACTGATGTATTTGCACATACACACTGATGTACGTGTAAACAAATCAGTGTAGGCTTTAGTAACTGCCCTAGGGTCCTCGCGGAAGAAAAGATTCATTCTTTCTGGAGAAGGGTTCATAAAAATGACAGCGGACCTGGGCTTGCCACAAAGGAGGTGTTCAGCCAGAAGATGAGAACACCAGGACAGGGTTTCCTGGTAAGCAGACAGGTGTGCTCTGAGCTTCAATTAGGGCTCCTGAGTTATGCAATCTGTGGCCTTCTGGATGCAAACAGACCCAGCACCAGTGAATAAATGAAGTCAAAGTTTACAGCTCCTGGCAAAAAGGGAATAAGAGAAGGGGGGAAAAAAAAAGAAGGGGCATGAGAAGCATCAATGGG
The DNA here is from genome assembly GCA_028646535.1 of Procyon lotor. NCBI lineage: Eukaryota > Metazoa > Chordata > Mammalia > Carnivora > Procyonidae > Procyon > Procyon lotor. The sequence goes on along the minus strand of CM053609.1, from coordinate 16,733,151 downwards.
AAGATTCTCACTGGCTCATCATCTCTACTGGTCCTGTGAATGCAGCACTGGCTCTCAAACACATTTCCTGAAAGTGTCTAAAAGTCCTGTCTTCCATTCCAGAAGGACCAAGGGAATTCATATGCCTTAAGTTTGGTCTTAAGGATCACTTTCCTAAAGACATAATTACTTCCTTACATCCCTAGTACCCATATCAGAAACCTAGAAATAAACTATTTTCCAGGGGGATAACCGGTCAATAAGTTTTTATTTATGCCCTGTGCTCTGGTAGGTGCCTGGAGGAACTACAAGCACAATCTACTACTCAGTTTACAGTTTAGAGCTGACTTGAGTGTGGAAAATAAATTCCAGTCTGTGCTTTGCCAATAAGTAGGTCTGTGAGTTTGGCTATGCTCCCCCCATGTATGGGACTAGGTTATTTCATTTGTAAAATAAAGTAGTAGGACACTCTGGGAGTTGAGCAGACAGAGCTTCAGGTCCTCATCTCACTCCTATTCCCAACATGAATGGGAAATAAAACTTACGAGTAGATTAATACATGCTTGAACTTAGAAAAGCAGAGACCAGAAATCAATCCAGAGTAGTTACTAACAAGTTGGACCTGTTATAATAGTCCAGGGGAGGGACACATTTGGACACGGGCTCCACAGAAGAGAGTCTGAATTTTTTTTTTAATTTAATTTTATTTTTTCAGTGTTCCAAGATTCATTGTTCATGCACCACACCCAGTGCTCCGTGCAATACACCCAGTCCTCCTCAATACCCACCACCAGGCTCACCCATCCCCCCACCTCCCTCCCCTCTAAAACCCTCAGTTTGTTTCTCAGAATCCACAGTCCCTCATGGTTCATCTCCCACTTCGATTTCCCCCAATTCACCCTTCCGTTCCTTCTCCCAATGTCTTCTATGTTTTTCCTTATGCTCCACATGCAAATGAAACCATATGATCATATGATAAGTGACTCTCCCTGCTTGACTTATTTCACTCAGCATACTCTCTTCCAGTCCCATCCATGTTGATACAAAAGTTGGGTATTCATCCTTTCTGATGGAGGCATAACATTCCATTGTACATATGGACCATATCTTCCATACCCCATGATCCTGAAATTACACTACTGAGTTTTACCCCAAAGATACAGATGTAGTGCAAAGAAGGGCCACATGTATCCTAATGTTCAAAGCAGCAATGACCACAATCGCCAAACTGTGGAAAGAGCCGAGAGTCTGAAATTTTAACATGCCCCAAGGAAGCAACCTGGCCTTGAGTCTGTTTGTGAGGGATTGGAATGAAGATATCCATATAAATCTAGAGTCTGGAAAAACCTCCCCTTCTATGTAAAAGAGACTAGTAAACCCCAACCATGACCAAGGGTAATGGAAGGAAGCGTTTTTTGCTTTGACTCTGGATAGGAGGGAAAAGGTATCTAAAACCCAAAAATACATAGTGCTTAAGTGTATGTCAAAATGTATACTACCCACATGGTTTAGAATTCAGGAATTCCTCTAGAATAAAACTTCTATAATTTCACAAACATGGGACTCAAAAATTATGATTTTCATGAATATGAACTCAAACCAAAAAATATATAAAATCTACAGAGAAATAAACTACATGCCCTATGAGGCAATAGTCAATAGTAAGGGAAAGTACACAGGTAGAATAAACAGAAAAATTAGTACCCCACAAATTGAAATAATAGGATGATCTGAAAAAAAAATAAGTATTTTTAAACTGCCAAAGTTTTTACATGCAAAAATAAATACATTAAAATAAATAAAATAAAATAAAATGCCAAAGTTTTTGATCCTGGTGAGTAATATCAGCTGCAGTAATAAATCACAACTCTTACTGGCATAACACTATAAAGTTTATTGCTTCCTCATATCATAATCAAAAACTTCCACTGACCTTCCTAGGTGGCTAAGCTCCTCAGATCTTTCAGAGATACAAGATCCTTTCAACAACTGGATTGACTATGTTCCGAGCACCAGTGAAGTGTGCTAACTGAAGTCTCTGCTAGAGTCTCAACATTGACACAGTTTGCAAACAAGTAGGAGGGTACCAGGGCCAGGCCTAGAAGGAATTTCTGTCCACATTCCTTTGGCCACAGTCACTTGATCACGACCTCAAGCAAAGGAAACTAGAAAACTGTCTTCTTATCAGGGCCTGAGAAGAGCACAAAGGTAAGCAGTGTTAGCAATATAGTATACAAGGAATAAAGTAAGAATTAATAGCACAGGGAGAGAACAAGGCACAAAGGAATAGAAACAAACAAAATAAATTAAAAACTCCTTCTGCTTGTGTTCTCTCTCTCACTATCTGTCAAATAATAAATAAAACCTTTTAAAAAAATTAGTGAAGACATTCTTCTTAAGCAAATGAAATATTTACATGGGTTCCTCCTTTTCATTCTCAATATTATTTTTGTATGTTTTTTTCTTAATTATTCCATTTTATTAGTATTTAGTTTTTCAAATAACCACTTAATTTTGTTGGTCAACCCGATTAGGTATTTGATTATTTTTTCATATCTTTTTTAATTCCTTCCTGCCTCTATGCTTCTATGCTAGTTTACTTCTATTTTAACTTCTAAGTTAAATGATTACATCGTTAATGTTTAATTTTTTTTTTCTTGTCTAATAAGAAACCAAGACGCAACTGCTAAGGCTAGTTAAGTACTATGAGAAGAAAGAAATATAGGGCACTACAACTTAAAGAATTAGATGCAGAAAACACATTACAACTAGCATACCAAATCCAAAAAAGCATAACAATTCATAATTATCAAATAGGATCATATTAGTTAGTTACCATAACAAAAGAGGCCACTCTTGATGGCTTAAACAATAGAAATGTATTTTCTCATTGTTCTAAAGGCTGGAAGTCCATGGTCAAGGAGCTATAAGGGTGTGTTTCTTGTTAGGACTGGTTTGCAAACTGCCACCTTTTCCCTGTGTTATCACATGGCTGTTCTGTGCACACACAAGGAGAGAGGGTGAAACAGGTCTAATGTTTCCTCTTCTTCTTATAAGGACACCAGTCCTATCAGTTTAGAGCCACACCTTTATGACCTCATTTAACTTTATCTTCTTAAAGCCCAGTATTCAAATACAGTGATACTTGGGAGGTAGGCCTTCAACGTATGAATATGGGAGGGTACAATAAAGTTATAACAAGGATTTATCCCAGGAAGGCAAGATACAGGCATATCTAAAGTATATTTTGGATTTGGTTCCAGACCACTGCAGTAAAGTGAATATTCCAATAAAGCAAATATTGTAGGGGCGCTTGGGTGGCTCAGTCTGTTAAGTGTTTGCCTTCAGCTTGAGTCATAATCCCAGGGTCCTGGGATCAAACCCTGCATTGGGCTCAGCAGGGAGATTGCTTCTCCCTATCTCTCTGCCTTCTGCTCCTCTTGCTTGTGCTCACCCGCACTCTCTTGCTCTGCCAAATAAATATAAGATGTTTAAAAATAAAAGCAAATATTATAAAGATTTCTTTGTTTGTTTAAGAGAGAGAATGTGTGCCCATAAGTGAGGAGAAGGATCCTGAGAGAGGGGAAATAGATTCCCTGCTGAGCATGGAGCCTGACCTTAAGACCCTGAGATCATGCCCTGAGTCCAAACCAAGAGTTGGTTGCTTAATGGCCTGAAGCACCCCCCAATTAAGCAAATATAATAAAGCAAGCCAAATTAATCTTTTGGTTTCCCAGTGCTTGTAAAAGTTATGTTTACGCTATACTGTAGTATATTAAGTGTACAGTAGCATTATGTTGAAAAATAAATCAATGTGCAAACCTTAATTTAAAAAAATATATTGCTAAAGATTGCTGACCATCCTCTGACCTTGGGGCAAATTTTAGGCTTTACCTAGTAGAAGAATTTCCCTTGATGTTTGTGGCTGCTGACTAATCAGGGTGATGGTTGCTGAAGTTGGGGTGGCTGTGGCAATTTCTTAAAATCACAGTGAAGTTTGCCACATTAATTGACTCTTCTCATGAACAATTTCTCTGTAGCATTCAGTGCTGTTTGATAGCATTTTACCCGCCCCCCCAGTAGAACTTTCAAAATTAGAGTCAATCCTCTCAAACCCTGCTGCCGCTTTATCAATTAACTTTATGTGATATTCTAAATCCTTTGTTGTAATTTAGGTAATCTTCACAGAATCTTCACTAGAAGTACATTCCATCTCAAGAAACCACTTTCTTTGCTCATCCATAAACAACAACTCCTCATCTATTAAAGTTTTATCATGATATTGCAGAAATTCAAATATAATAGCAATAAAGCTTAAAATACTGTGAGAATTACCAAAATGTGATACAGAAACATAAAGTGAAGAAATGCTGTAGGAAAAATGATACTAATAGACTTGAATAATGTAGAGTTGTTACAAACCTTCAATGTGTACCAAAAAAAAAAAAAAAGGAATATCAGCAAAGTACAATAAAATGAGATATTCCTTTATTCATTAGCACATTTACAGGCTAACAAAAATTATCATTGCATCAACATATATTGAATAAAATTCAACACATATTCAGGATTAAAATATCACCAACCTAGGATTGAAGGAAACTATCTTAATCCGATTAAGTGCATCTTCTAACAGCTTCTAATATGTAAATAGCATGTCTTTGTTTTTGTGTTTGAATAAACTGTTATATTCAGAAAAGTTTAGAAAAGCTTTCAAAGAAATAGTACAGAGAATTCTCACACTCAATGAGAGTATCTACTATTGTTGACATCTAACATTAGTATGATACATTTTTCCTACTAATGAAAAATTACTGTCACATGATTTCTAAGGACCATAATTTAAAGATTCAAATTTTCTTAGTTTTCACCTACTGTCTTTCTCCTCTAAATGGGAAACACTATATCACATTTAGATTTCATATCTCCTTGGGATCCTTTTGGCCATGACCATTTTTCAATAATGTTTAGTTATTGCTGAGCTTGATAGTTCTGAGGAGTATTGGTCAACTATTTTGCAGAATGTCTCTCAATTAGGGTTTGTTGATATTTTATTGTGATTTGACTGAGGTAGGTTTGGAGAGGAAGACTACAAAGATAAAGTGCCATTCTCATCAGATCATATCAAGGATACACCCTATCAACATGACTTATCACTACTGATGTTGACCTGGATCACCTGGGTTGACACAATGTTTGTCAGATTTCTCTACTGTGAATTTACTCTTTTTTGCCTCCTTGTCTATACTGTGCTGTTTGGAACGATATCAGTATTCACAGCCCACGTGTAAGGAGTGGAGAGTTATGATCAACCTCCTTAAAGTATTCTCATAAATTTTAAATAGTCCTTCAAGTATTTACATAAATTACTTGAAATCCTTCTGCATGAGAGATTTATCTCTCCTCACTCACTTATTTATTTATTCAATCATTTATTTATATCAGTGTACTCAATGATATTTACTTTATACCTTGGGTTATAATCCAGCATGACTTTATTTTTTTCCTCAAATTGTTTCAGCTTTGATCATTTGGAGTTCTTTCAGTTGATTCCTATGTCTCTTTCATGCACTCCCTTGTGGGGTTTTTCTGGGTACTCTTATATTTTCTAACATGGCAAGAGACTCTAGACTCATAATATTTCTGGCCCCAATCCTAGAATCAGCCATTTCTCTAAAGATCCCTAGATCCTTTTGATTGAAAATGCTATTAGAAATGAAGATCTGAGCACTGGGTATGCTTGTTGCTACTGGGTGAGGTTGCTTCTAGACCTCCTGAAGCTGTTGGAGGAAGGAGATATATGTTTATCTAACCCATGTACTCAGACACATATGCCTTTCTATAGCTGTTGCAAGCCACACATAAATTCATCCTAACTTCTGCAACTCTAACCTAATACCACATGGATCAATCTAGCTTCTTCCCCTTTGTCTGTGGGTAACCTCCAACCCCAACAGTGAGAAAAGACTTCCGCCATTACCATCTACTTACCTGCTGATGGAATCCCAGTACATGTGTACAAAGGTTTCAGATTTGTGCATTATCAATGGGAGTGCAGTCCTTACATAGTTCTTTTTGCCTTTTGTCTTGAAGTCTTCACTCATTTCCAAAGTTATTTAGCTCAGTACTTTTCCTCCAACCTCTTCACTGAAGATATTTCAAATATTCTTTTTTTTTTAAGATTTTATTTATTTATTTGACAGAGAGAGAGAGATCATAAGTAGGCAGGGAAGCAGGTTCCCCACTGAGCAGAGAGCCCGATGCGGGGCTTGATCCCAGGACCCTGAGATCATGACCTGAGCTGAAGGCAGAGGCTTACCGCACTGAGCCACCCAGACGCCCCTCGGATATTTCAAATATTCTTAATATCATTAGACATTTTTGTCATAGTCAACATTCCACCATAAGATCCCCTGATGATGTTGATGATCCCTTAAATGATTTTTTTTTAAATTTGCGCCTACTGAGGTTCATTCATTTTGCATAAAGTTCTATGGATTTTGAAAAAATGCGTAGCATTGTGTCTTTAGCATTAAAGTATTATACAGAAAAATTTCTCTATCCTATAAACTACTCCCCCATGAACTCACTTATTAATATTTCAGCTCTTCCTGAATCCCTGGCAACAACTGATCCTTATTAGTTTTGCCTTTTGCACAATGTCATATAAATGGAATCATACCGTATATAGCCTTTTAAGACTAGTTTCTCTTATTAGCAACACACATTTAAGACTCATCCATGTTTTTGCATGATTTGGTATCATATTTCTTTTTTTACTGTTGAATAATATTCTATTATATGACTGTAACATAGTTTGTTTACCCATTTACCTGTTGAAGGAGATCTTGGATGCTTTCAATTTCAGGCAACTATGAATTGAGCTATAATTATCACTCAAGTCCAGATTTTCATATATGTATGGACATAAGGTTTCAAATCATTAGATAAATACCTAGAAATGTGATTGAATATCATACAATCAGATCATGTTTAGTGTATTAGTTTCCTAGGGCTATCATAAGAAAGAACTACAAACTGAGGGGCTTAAACACTAAACGTTTATTGTATCACAATTACGGTGTCTACAAGTCTGATTATTAAGGTGTTGCATAGGTTGGTTTCTTCTGAGAACTATAAAGGGGAGTCTACTGCATATTTCTCTCCTGTCTTCTTGTGGTTTTCTGACAATCTTTGGCATTCTTTGGCATGTAGAAGCATGACTTGATCTTTTCCTTCATCTCTGCATAGTGCTTTTTGTGTGCTGTGTATGTCTCCAAATCTCCTTTTTATAAGGATACTGGTCATATTAGATTAGAGGTTCATCCTACTCCAGTATACAAATTATATATGTAATGTCTCTATTTCCAAACATCATATTCTGAAATACTGGGATTTAGGATTTCAACATATTTGAGGGGTAGTGGGGAAGACAATTCAATTCATAACATTTAGTTTTTTTAATAAATTGCCAAGTTATCATCCCAGTTGCCATACCACCTTGCATTCCCATCAGAGATTAGAAAAGTCTTGGTTGCATTGTATTCTTACCAGCAATTTGTATTATGTTTTTGGGGGTTTGTTTTGGTTTTTTGGGGGGATATTTTTTTCTTTTTGTAATTTTGACATTCTAATAGGTATATATATATAGTGGTAACTCATTGTTTTGTCTTTCTCTAATGACAAATGATGATGAGCCTCTTTTCATATAATTATTTGCTGTCTATATATCTTCATTGATGAGCTGTTTAGATCTTTTTTCACATTTTTAAAATCTTGTCATTTGTTTTCTTATTGCTCAGGTTTAAGTAGTCTTTGTATGTTTTAGATAGATGTACTTTATCAGATATGTGATTAGTAAGTGTTTTCTCCTTATTGATGAATTAATTGTCTTTTCATTCTCTTAACAACATTTTTGCAGGACAAAGTTTTTAATCTTAACAAATGCAAGTTATCATTTTTTTCTCTCATGGATTATGCTTTCTGGTTGTATGTAAAACTCAACAAACCCAAGGTCATATGGATTTTTTTCCTACAGTTTCATAGTTTTATAGTTGTCCCCTATAGCTTCCTGAGATTTTTAATTTGAATTATGTTGAATCTATAGATCAAATTAGGAAGAACTGGTATTTTAAAAAATTGTAATTATTTCTAATTCATGAACATGGAATATTTTTCAATTTATATCTTCTTTGATTTCTTTCATTTATATTTTGCAGTTCCCTGCATAATATATCTTGTACATATTATGTATGTCTCTATATTTTGTAGGATGTATTCCAAAGCACCTCATTTTTTTAGTGCTATTGTAAATGGTACCACTCTTTGAATTTCAAATTCCAATTTCTTGGTATATAGGAAAGCAGTTTACTTTGGTATATTGACTTTATATCCCACACGCTTGCTATACTCATTAAATTAGTTCCACAAGGCTTTTTTTCTGGGAGTGGGGAGAAGAGGGTAGATCCTTTGGTGTCTTTCACATAAACATTCATATTGTCTGAGAATAAAGGTAGTTTTATTTTAACCTTTCCAATCTTATACAATTTATTTCTTTTCTTGTCTTTCAAAATGATAATGAATAGGAGTGGTGAGAGAGGACATCCTTGCCTTCTTCCCAATCTTAGAGGGAAAGAGTTTAGTTTTTACCAGCAAATATTGTTTAGGTTGCTTTCCATATATTCCCTTGAGTAGAGTAAAGCCATTCTCTTTCACTCCTAATTTTTGGTATGTTTTTGTTTTTGAGAGCTTACTGTGAATTTGTATTTAATTTCATCAAACACTTTTACTGCTTCTAATGATATATTTTTAAATTTTAATTTTTGTTTAATATTCAAACATTGAAAGAATTATTTTTTGAACTTTTTTTATTAACATATAATATTTGTTTCAGGGGTACAGGTTTGTGATTCATCATTCTCACACAATTCACAGTGGTCACCATAGCACATAACTTCCCCAATGTCCATCACCCAGTCACCCCATCCCTCCCACCCCTCTCCACTCCAATGACCCTCAGTTTGTTTCCTGAGATTAAGAATCTTTTTTTTAAGATTTTATTTATTTATTAGATGGAGAGAGTGATCACAAGTAGGCAGAGAAGCAGGCTCTCTGCTAAGTAGAGATGCGGGGCTCCATCCCAGGATCCTGAGATCATGACCTGAGCCGAAGGCAGTCTTTAACCCACTGAGTCACCCAGGCACCCCATATTAAGAATCTTTTATGCCTTGTCTCCATCTCTGGTTACATTAAAGGTATTCTTAAAATCAGGGAACAGTATAAAGTTGCTTGCTACTATAATTTCTATTCAATATTACTTAAAGTGTCTCTACACATCCAACAACCCTGTAAAAAATATTTTTTCAGTAGCTTATTCATAATACCAGCAACCTACTACCTAAGAGTTAATCAAACAAGTTTGCCTAACTTTTATTTTGAGAATATTTTAAGACATTGTTTAGTTTCAACTTAGTTTAATAAATGGAAATATGATGGGTTTATAGCTAGGGAGATTCACCCTATTAAAGATGTCAATGGTCCCCAAATTAGGTAGTAAATTTAATGTCGTCAGTCAAAATCCTGAAATAGTATTTTGTGAAGATTTACCAGCCAATCCTAAAGTTTATATTCCAAGAGTAAAAGAACAAGAAAGTTCCAATTTCTGTAATGGCAGAATTGATAATTCTGAAAGATTCATTGAGAGAAATTAGAAAATTAGTTAAAATGTACTTTAAAATTCTTGGGTCACCTGGGTGGCTCAGTGGGTTAAAGCCTCCGCCTTTGACTCAGGTCATGATCTCAGGGTCCTGGAATCAAGCCTTGCTTTCTGCTCAGTGGGGAGCCTGCTTCCCCCTCTCTCTCTGACTCCCTCTCTGCCTAGTTGTGATCTCTCTCTCTGTGTCAAATAATAAAATCTTTTTTAAAATGTACTTTAAAATTCTATTTGGCACTATGTTTAAAGAAAGAAGCCAGACAGTAAAGTATATATACCATATGATTCCATTTTTATGAAGCTCTAGAAAAGATGAGAGTAATCTATAGTGAGAAAACAGATTAGTATTGCTTGGGGCCAGAGATGAGGGTTATTGAGTATAGAAAAACATGTGAGAAGATTTTATTATGAAGAAAATGTTTCATACCTTGATTATGATGGTTGCAATACAAGTATATACATTTGTTATAACTAACCAAACTATATATTATCTTACTATATGTAAATTTTCCCTCAATAAAGTTTTTTTTTTTAATCTATTTGAAGATACCAGTGGGCTAACAAGACAGTGAACAAGACAGTCTCCACTAGAAACAAGGGTCTTGAGAAAGACTGAGACACAGTTAGGGTTTTGGAGAAACTTTCCAAAGTGCATTTGGAGAAACTTTTCTGAGGTGCCATTTGCCGCTTCCAGAAGAGGAAGCTAAAAGAGGATGAACTGAGAGCCTCATGGAGGCTAGAAATACAAGAACTGATAGAGGACCAAAAAGGAAAAGAGAGCTAATAAAACTGTTTTACCTGGTCTTAGTACCTGCATTGGCTATATCATATACATAAGTGTGAATCAGAAGTAGACAAGATCATTCAGGGGCTACGGCTCAGCTTTGAACCATATCAGTCTGGAAGTTACTCTGAAGTAAACCCAAATTGAACTCCAAGTTATTTGGTTGAGGTAAATGTGAATCTTCTGTGGTAGGAGATATTATTGTAAGCCTTAAATTATTTTAAGTAACAATTTTGCAAATGCAACATCCAACACACAAGAAATAGTAACTGGGCAACATTCTTTCAAAGTCATCAAAAACATGGAAAATCTGAGAAACTGCCACACACCAGAAGAGGCTAAAGAAACATAATTAACTAAATGTAATTTGGTATTCTGGATGGGCTCCTAAAACAGAAAAAGAATACTAGGTTAAAACTGTTAAATATAGAAAGAAAGTTTGAAGTTTAGCTAACACACACACACACACACACTCACACACACACACACACACACACACACTTCATTCATTCATTCATTCATTCATTCATTTATTATGGAGAGAAGGACAGAGGGGGACGGTTAGAGTGAGCCCCAACTGGCTCCATACCCAGCACAAAGCTGGGGTAACATGGGGTGTTAAAAGAACATAGGGTGCAACCTCACCACCCTGAGATCATGACCTGAGCAGAAATCAAGAGTTGGATGCTTAACCAACTGAGCCACCCGGGCACTGCAGAGATGATTGTATTTAATGTGTCCAAAGGATATTAAAAACAAAAGTGGGATGTCAAAAAGTAAACACTATTTTTTTGTAAAATAGACAAAAGTCTAAAACCAAAAAAATAAATAAACCCTTAAGCTCAGAACTTAAATTAATGAATTCAATGGCTGGGGCTATTTCTTTGATCTCTGACATGTAGATAGCTTGGTAGTCACTCTGTTTTTTGAAGATTCTGACAACAGTCTCCAAGGGTCGGAGAGCTGTGCCAGATGTGGAAACAATACTGGAGAAGGTTGGGCCTGGAGTGTGAGTGTTACACAGAAGAGTGGCCACATGGAAGAATCTCTAGCACTTCAGGAGGTCCTCGTGTCCGTCTGTGGTTGAGAAGGACTGTGAGGCAGGAGGACCTCTAGCCCTGTGCATGCCTGCTGACATCACCCTAGAGCCACACAACTTTTTTCAAACCATGGGATTCTTCTTCAATGTCAAATATAAAGAGATTGCCAAGCTCAGTGACATTTGACTCTGCTCTTTTGCTGGCTGGATCATGGAATGCAGGTGGCATATTCTCAAGCTTTCACCAATGGAGAGGTATGTTGTCTTTCAAGAATGTGGAAATTATAATCTGCTTCTCCAAGAAACTCAAGGGGTGTTGAATGGAGGTTTTACGTTGGTCATCAAAGGAGTTAACTTTAATGAACACTGGATCCGGTGAGGCTTTCTTCAGTGCTCTTAGCCACCTATTGAGTAGATCTTCGACTCTTTTTACTCCAGATTTTGAAGATCAGAAAGAAGAACACTTCAAGTGTAAAGTCCACAAATGAAACTCCTCCGTGGAAAGTTTTCACTGGGACATTTTTGTTTAATTAGAACAACATGTTCACATCCTCAAACAGAAATTCAAAGACTGACGTAAAGACTGTGGCTCCCACCACTGATGTGTGATACCAACATATCAAGTAGTCTAGATTACAGCAGTACAAGGACATGTTTGAATCTAGGAGAAAAATTAAAGCTTCCCAGGGTAGCAAACACGCTCCTGAACAGGAAGGTACTTCACATATTTAAACATTGTTTGTATTATTGAAGGGATATACAGGTGTGCGGCTAGACATTTGGTACATGTAGAGTGCAAAAACACAAATGAGACCGAGATTAGCCTTGGAGAAATTTACGCAAAAATTTTCTCAACACTACGTCATTAAAACCAATAAGCAATGCCATCTTCTAACCTTTCATTTCAAAACTACTTTGAAATTCATAATCGGAATTAGATCTTGGATTTTTCACCTTCCCTGTAATTACCAGGTAAAACCATGTTAGCTTAGTGGTTGTCTTACATGTTTGTGTTAATTAGATAATGTGTTAAGATAAAATTGTTATGGTGATGAGAAAGAGAAAGGAGTTATACTTCATTTTAGACTGTAGAGGGTATTTGGATTACAAAGCCTTCTGTGAATGTCTCAGAGTGTGGGATTGATAAATCACACTGCCTGCTCTCATCATGCTAGCATATATTATGGGTCAATAAATGTTCCAAATTGGAGTCAGAGTACTACATTGCCCTCATGACTTTGGGGAAAAACCAAGGGAAAAATCTTTGCTCTTATATTTATGAAATTCTTATTGGTAATTAAAGTTTTCCACTCAAGTCAAATTCAGCTAGGCATTTGGAGACAGACTTGGGTTGATTTTGCCAAAAAATTGAAATTCTTGTAGTAGATTCTCCATGAAACTGCATTTTATTTTATATGTGTTTTCTTTGCGCAAAAAAATTAATGAACATGATCTTATTCATGGCTTTAAAAAAGAAAGAGCCTTATATAATATATGACATCTGTGTTATTGCTGATGTCGTAAAACTCTTCCTGAAATCTGGTTGATGCTTTCCTGATTTGCCCTGTTGTACACATTAAATATCAGTTTGCTAGGAAAATTGTGAAATACACTAGTCTCATTTTTGATTACTAATAACTGGATAAATTAATAGGTAGACTAAGTAGTCTAAAGAGAAATTTTTTTTTCTTTAGCTTTCTTAATTGCTATTTAGGAAAATATGTTATATGATGATTTCTAAGTTGAATGTAATGATTTTGTGTGTATGTATTATTTCAAAAGTCTATAGCTTTTAGGATTTTGAATAAAAATAAGAAAAGACCACAATACATATTAAAAATAATTTTGGAGAAAAATTTGAATCAATCTATTTTTAGGATAGAAAAGAATAATAAAATAATAAGATAATCATGGATATAGATAAACTAATATATATATATATATATATATATATATATATATATATAGTCACACTATATATATTGAGTATAGAAAAACATGTGAGAAGATTTTATTATGAAGAAAATGTTTCATACCTTGATTATGATGGTTGCAATACAAGTATATACATTTGTTATAACTAACCAAACTATATATTATCTTACTATATAGATAATATATAGATACTATATATACTAGTAAGATACTATATCTTACTATAAAGATAATCATGGATATAGATAAACTAATATATATATATATATATATATATATATATATAGTCACACTCCTCTTAAGTATTACTATACTTAATATAGTAGTCACACTCCTCTCCTGACAGCAAAAAAATTCAGGCAAACTGCCACACCAAAACTTGGAGTCATGCACAGCCAGAAAGATACAGCAACTGAAACTTGTTTGCATTTAGAACAGAAACTGCTAGACACCCTAAACTAGTAGGATCACTGACCTGTTTAATCAATTTCTGCAGGCTGAATGAGGACTAGTTTGAGGGTAAGAAATTCTTAGGATCACATTTATAGAAAGATCCCCATACACTTATAGGTTCTTTCCCTCCAGGAAACACACCAGCTTCCCAAAGTAAAGATATAAGAAAGATTCCCTTGTGGTCATGGGAAAAGGAGAGGAAGAACAGCCATTGATAATCCCTTCTCCTTAACAGAAACTTACTTTCCACGGAAAAGGACTTCACCAGAGGTAAATACCAAAATCTCATTCCAATCCACTCTAGTCTGCTCTACGCGTTCTGCCTCATCTTAAAAACAAACAAACAAACAAAAAGACACAACTTAACCAAAATAGATTGGAAATGCTGCAGCCTTGGAAAGAAGTAGGCAATAAAGAGAGAAAATCTACACCTGTGAAGGTGGGATAGAAACATTTGTGAAGGACACACTCCAAAGACAGAAAAGATACTTGAGTAATGTATCTGAGATCTTTCCTAAATTAATGACAGATGGCAAACTACAGATATAGGAATCTCAGAGAAACTAAGCAAGACAAATACCATAATAAATAAAAACACCTGGGCAAATTTTATTCAAACCACGGAAACTGAAAGAAAACTGAAAGAAAATCTTGAAAATTTTAAAGAAACTATTCAATGCATGGATTTGACAGTTGATGAAACATGACTAAAGAATGAATTAGTGATCTAAAAGATAGGACAAAACAGGCTGAAGCATGAAAGGATAAAAGGAAAAATAGCAAAGAGAAAAAGAGAAATGAAGGATAAAGGTCTAACTTTCATATATTTGTTATTTCAGTAGAAGAGGAGAGTATCTATCTGCCTGGAGTTTTCTTTGTGGGAAGTTTTATTTTTTTAATATAAACTCAAGTTTTCATAGGTATGCAACTCAGAATTTCTTCTTGCAAAAATTTTACTAAGTTGCATTTTCAATTGTCTACTTTATTTGTTATTGGATTTATTGGCATAAGGTTATTATATTCCTATATTACCATATTTATGTCTGTGAACAAGATAATGATATTTCCTCTTCATTTCAGTAATTTGTGTTTTCCCTTTTTTTTATTCTTGATGATTTTTGTCAGTCTTTACCAATATTATTAATCTTTCCAGAAAACCAACTTTTTATTTTGTTCATTTTCTCAATTTTGCTTTCTTAAAAAATTTCATTGATTTCTACTCTTATGTTGGTTATTTCCTCCTGCCAATTTTGGGTTTAACTCACTGACCTTTACACATTTCTTAAGGTATAAACTGAGATTGTTGTTTTCAGACTTCCTCTTAAATTCAAGCATTTAAAGATAAAAATCCGTGGGATTACTGGGTGTACGGTTGGTTGAGCATCTGACTTGATTTCGGCTGGTGTTCTGATCTCAGGGTTATGGGGTCAAGCCCCACCTTGGACTCCACACTCAGGCTCCGCACTCAGCATGGAGTCTGCTTGCGTTTCTCTCTACTTCTCTTTCTGCTCCTCCCTGCTACTCCCCCCTCCAATGTTCTCTCTCTCGCTCTCTCTCTAAAATAAATAAATAAATATTTAAAAAAATAAAAATAAAGACATAAAATCCCATTTGTAGTACTGCCTTAGTTGCTCATACAAATGTGTTCTATACCCACTACCTGCATTTCAATATATATATTTTTATTTTTTTGTGTGTAATTTCTCCTTTGACCCATAGTTTATTTCTGAGTATGTTATTTTGTTTCTAAATATTCATATCTCTTTTAGATACATAATTTTCATTTAATTCATTTGCCATGAGAATAAATATTTTATGATCTTAACACTTTACACTATATTAAGACTTATTTTGGCCCAGCATATGATAAATGTTCTATCATGGTGAATATCTCATATGTACCTGAAAAAAAATGTTTTCTGTAGTGTCCTATAAATGCTAATTAGATAAGTGAGTTGATACAGTTGTTCTGATACTCTGTATCCTTACTGATTTTTTAATTTTTTGAAGATTGTATTTATTCATGAGAGACACAGAGAGAGAGGCAGAAGGAGAACCAGGCTCCCCACTGAGCAGAGCCCAACTCAGTTCTCAGTCCTAGAACCTGGGATCAGGACCTGAGCTGAAGGCAGCTGCTAAACAGACTGAGCCACTCAGGAGCCCTGATTTTTTAATTTTTAAGAGACTGTCTTTGATAATTATTCTAATCTCCCTTTAGTTTTGCCAGTTCTGCTTCTTGAATTTGGAATCTGTTATTATGCATATGGGCATTAATGACTGGCAGGTTGATAAATTGACTCTTGTGGCATTATGAAATATTATTCTTTAATTCTGATTGTTCTCTTTGTTTAATTTGATATAAATATGGTTACATCAGCTTTCCATGCTTACTGCTTGCATGTCACATTTTTTTTTTTAATTTTTTCAGTGTTCCAAGATTCATTGTTTATGTCACATCTTTTTTAAAAAAATCTTTTACTTGCAACTTTGGCTTCATATTCAAAATACGTCTTGGAGATAGCATACAGTTGTGTGTTGCTTTTCTATAGTATAAATACCTCAGGTATTAAAGTATTGGTCCATCTACATTCAGTATAATTATTGCTTATTGGTTAGGTTAAGTCTATCATTTAGATATATATTTTCTAGTTAACCAATCCATTCCTACTTTCCTGCCTTTTTTTGTTAAGCAAAATTTTATATACTATTGCATTTTAATTTTTCTGTTGCATTTTTAATTATACTATTTTGCATTTATTGAGTGTTTTCTCTAGGAATTGCAAAATGCATCATTAACTTATGACTGTCTATTGTGGTTACTATTGTACTACTTCCTATAAAGTGTAAAATCTTACAGCAGTAAAATTCTATTTACTTCTCTTATCTTTTGTACAATTATTATCATATATTTTACAGCTACATGGTTAATAAAACTCACATTACAATGTTATTGCTTTTTTATTTAAATAGTGAGTTGAAGCAGTCCTGGCTGGCTCTGTTGGGAGAGCATGTGACTCCTAATCTTGGGGTTGTAAGTTGCAGCCCCATATTGGGTATAGAGATGACTTAAAAAGAAAATTTAAAAAAATAGTGAGTTGAGTTTTTAAAAACTAAAATTGAGAAAAAGAGATAATCGTTCATAATTATTAATAACTTTGTGCGGCTCCTCTTGCTTTCGAAGTTTCCATCTCATTTTCTTGTAGAACTTCCTTTTGGTATTTCTTATAGTGTAGGCCTCCTGGAAACACATATGCATAGCTATTATTTACCTTTATTTTACCCTCATTTTTAAGAAGATTTTTAGTTGATACAGAATTCTGGGTTGACAGGATACCAGGTCCCCAATATGATCATTCCTTTTGAATATATTTTTATGTTTTAGAAGAAACTCAAAAGAGTTGACTTAAAATTATTGTCTGTTATTTACAATGTCTAGGTCACCTTGGATTTTGTTTCTATTGACTATCTTTTTTCTTCTTAATTATGAGCCACATTTTTTCCTACTTCTTCACGTGTTTACTCATTTTTTAATTATGTCAGAGATTATAGATGATACACTGTAGGGAGTGCTTTAAAGAATATTAAGTTTCGTTCTGGCTGGCAGTTATTAATAGGGTATTGTTCTGTCCCTGGTTTTATTGGTTTTATTCTTTGTTTAGGTGTATTATTTCACCTAAGTTATAAATTTAGTCCATAGCCTCGCTCTTACTCAAAAGTGTGATTCTAATCTTAGGTCTTGGCTTTTTCTGGGGTCACAGCTGAATGGACAAGGGACTTGACAAAGTATGTCCACTCTTGCCAGTTCAAAACATCAACGTCACTCGGCATATACTTGCCCTCTCTGTTCAGTTTTCATCCCAATAACAGGTAATCTCTCTTAGGTTTTGGGGAGGTTTTTCTGTGATGTGCGGCCAAGTTCTTGGCCAAAGGCTCTCGGCTAGCTCATTCACAAATTTCTGGACCACTACCCTCTGCTTGCTTTTTTCTTTCCATTATGAAATCAGTCCTATACCGCCTGTTACTCAACATCTAAAAAGAGCTGTCTGATAATCTTATAGCTGTTTATGGTACAGTTACTCCCTTCATGGCTTGAAGAGGATAGCTTTTTTACTCATAACATTTAAAAGTAAATATCTAGTATTCCACAGTTCAAAGTTATGCATTGTATTTTCCTTTCAAACACAAGGAACTAAGAACACTTTAAATGTGTTGCAGCCATTTGAGTATGGTATGCTATTACCACTAGAAGTTTCATTTCTTCCTTGCTTTTTACATGAATAAATGCATCATTATTGTTGTTTTGTTATTGTTTTTACTATTATTGTTTTAATCAGTAGATATTTCTCTATATTTCTCCCATGTTTCCCATGAAATTTAACCATGTGTTTTCTTTTTACATCTCAGGCTTTGATTATTTCACTTTTTCAGAAACACTTTCCTGTGATGTTACCACACTTAAGATCTAAATGGGAATGCAAGTTGGTGCAGCCACTTTAGAAAACAGTGTGGAGATTCCTCAAGAAATTAAAAATAGAGCTATCTTATGACCCTGCAATTGCACTACTGGATATTTACCCCAAAGATACAGATGCACTACAAAGAAGGGCCACATGGACCCCAATGTTCATAGCAGCAATGGCCACAATTGCCAAACTGTGGAAAGAACCAAGATGCCCTTCAACAGATGAATGGATAAGGAGCATATGGTCCAAATATACAATGGAATATTATGCCTCCATCAGAAAGGATGAATACCCAACTTTTGTATCAACATGGACAAGACTGGAAGAGATTGTGCAGAGTGAAATAAGTCAAAGGGAGAGAGTCAATTATGTTATGGTCTCTCTTATGTGTGGAATAAGGAAAAACATGGAGGACATTGTGAGAAGGAAAGGAAGGGTGAATTGGGGAAAATCAGAGGGGGAGATGAACCATGAGAGACTCTGGACTCTGAGCAACAAACTGAGGGCTTTGGAGGGGAGGGGGGAGGGGTTGGGTGAGCCTGGTGGTGGGTATTGAGGAGGGCACATATTGCATGGAGCACTGGGTGTGGTGCATGAACAATTAATCTTGTAACACTGAAAAAATAAAATAAGTATTTGGGAAGAAAAAAAAATAAAATCATTCAAGCTTTTCTTTTCTAAATGTGCTTTATTTCAGCTCCACTTTATTTCAGCTCCACTTTAAGATAAATGTTTTGATGGAACACAAAATAAAGAAAAACCCAAGTCTTAAAAGTACCGCTCAATAAATTCACAAAATTAAAACACCTTGTAATCAGTGCCTAGATCAAGATACAAAGAATTAACTACAAAAGTAGGAAAGTCCTTTTCAGTCACTAGCTCTCCTGCCAAAGTAAGAGTAGTCTGACTTCTAATACTAGAGTATTAGTATTGAATGTATTAGTATTCAGAGTATTGAATGCTCTTGTATTCATATCAATTGATTCTTACAGCATATATTTTTTGGGTTCTAGTTTCTTTCACTCAACATTGTGTTTGAGATCCATCTAAGTTGCTGGTTGTAGTTTCTTCATGTATGTAGTTGTAGTTTCTTCATCTTAATTTTCAGATAGTATCTGTTTATAGTACTATACCCCAGAACCTACTATTGATGAAAACCAGTTGTTTCTAGTGTAAAGTTATAATGAATAATGCTGCAATGAATATGGGTGAACATGTCTTTTAGGGAACTTGTGTACATATTTCCATTGGATACAGTGATATTGTGCATAATTTTACATGTTAATATGACTGGGCTATGGGTTCCTAGAGTTTTTATACCTATTGGACATTATACTGGGTGTTTCTATGAAGGTGTTTTTGTTTTTTGTTTACTTGTTTTCAAATTTTTATTTAAATTCTAGTTAGTTAACATATAGTTCAATTTCAAGAGCAAAATCTAGTGATTCACCACTTACATACAATACCTGGTGCTCATCAAAAAAGTGCTCTCCTTAATACCCATTCAACCCATACCCCACCAACCTCTTCCCATCAGCCCTTAGTTTTTTCTCTATAGTTAAGAGTCTCCTTGGGGGAAAAAAAAAGAGTCTCTTATGGTATGCTTCTTTCTTCTTTTTTTTTTTTTCCCTTTCCATATGTTCGCCTGTTTAGTTTCTTAAATTCCATATGAGTGAAATCATATGGTATTTGTTTTTCTCTGACTCACTTATTTCACCTAGCATAATATTCTCTAGCTCCATCCATGTCATTGCAAATGGCTAGATTTCATTCTTTTTATAACCGAGTAATACTCCATTACCACTACTTTATCCATTCATCAGTGGTTGGACATTGTGACTCTTTCTATAATTTGACTATGGTTGATAATGCTGCTATAAATATCAGGAGGCATATGCCTATTTGAATCAATATTTGTGTATCCTTTGGGTAAATACCTAATAGGGCAATTGCTGGATTGTAAGGTAGTTCTATCTTTAACATTTTAAAGAAACTCCATACTATTCTCTAGAGTGGCTATGCCAGTTTGCATTCCCACCAACAGTGTAAGAGGGTTCCCCTTTCTCCACAACCTCACCAACAACTGTTGTCTCCTGTGTTGTTAATTTTAGCCATTCATATATGTGTGAGGTGGTATCTCATCATGGTTTTGATTTGTATTTCCCTGATGATGAGTGATGTTAAGCATCTTTTCATGTTTCTGTTGGCCATCTGGATGTGTTCTTTGGAAAAATGCCTGTTCATGTCTTCTGTCCTTTCCTACCTGGATTATTTGATTTTTTGGGTGTTCCAAGATTCATTGTTTATGCACCACACTCCATGCAATACATGCCTGAAGCTTTTTATCTTAATGAAGTCCCAATAGTTCATTTTTGGTTTTGTTTCCTTTGCCTTAGGAGATATATCTAGTAACAAGATGTTATGGCTCATGCCAAAGTGGTTATTGCCTATGTTCTCCTCTAGGACTTTGTTTCCTGGTCTTTCATACATTTGGCATTTATTTTTGTGTACATCGTAAAAAAGGGGTCCTGTTTCATTCTTCTACATGTGGCTGTCCAATTTTCCCAATCCCATTTGTTGAAGAGACTCTTTTTCCGTTGATTATTTTTCCTGCTTTGTGGGAAGACTAATCGACCATAGAGTCATAGGTCCAATTCTGGGTTCTTTATTCTGTTCCATTGATCAATGTGTCTGCTTCTATGTCAATACCATACTATCAAAGATTACAGCTTTGTAATACAGCTTGAAGTCTGGAATTGTGATGCCTCCAACTTCGGCTTTCTTTTTCAAGTTTGCTTTGGCTATTTGGAGTCTCTTTTGGTTCCATACAAATTTTAGGATTATTTGTTCTAGCTCTGTGACAAATGCTGGTTGTATTTTGATAAGGATTGCATTAAATGTGTAGATTGTTTGGCGTAGAAGACACATTTTAGCAGTATTTGTTCTCCCAACCCATGAGCATAGACTGTTTTTCCATTTCTTTGTATTGTCTTTAATTTCTTTCATAAGTGTTTTATAGTTTTCAGAGTACAGTTCTTTTATCTCTTTGGTTAGGTTTATTCCTGGTTATCATGGTTTTGGTACAATTATAAATGAGACTGATGCTTTGATTTCTCTTTCTGCTTCTTCATTATGGGTGTATAGAAATGCAACAGATTTCTGTATGTTGATTTTATATTCTATGACTTTGCTGAATTCATGTCTCAATTCTATCAATTTTTTGGTGGACTCTTTCAAGTTTTCTACATAGAGTATCATATTGTCTGCGGACAGTGAAAGGCATCCAGATCAGCAAGGAATAAGTCAAACTTTCACCTGGAGGTGTTTTTGAAGGAAAATGACATTTAAATCAGTAAATCAAGTGAAGCAGACTGGCCTCCATAGTGTTAACAGAACAAAAAGACTGACCAACCCCCAAGTAAGAGAGAATTCCTCCTACCTATGTGCCTTCAAACTGGGATACTGGCTTTTCCCATCTTTGAATTGGAAACACACCATTGGCTTTCCTGAATCTCCATCTTGTTGGCTCACCGTGCAGTTCTTGAAACTTGTTGGCCTCCGTAATTATGTGAGTCAATATTCTATAATCAATATACATATACAAATACGTTTCTATGGAGAGCCCTGCTATTCCTAGAACTTGCAAATATTCAGGTTTAGAAGATACAGTCAATTTCCCAAAGTACTCGCTCTAATTACACTCCTACCACAGTGTATGAGTGATCTAGTTGCTTTGCATACTTATCCACTTGTCTTTGATTTAATTTCAGACATTCTGGCTTATGGATAATTTTATTTCATTGTGGATTTCAATTTGCATTTCCTTGAAGACTAAGAAAGTTAGGCAGCTTTTCATATGTTTATTGATATTTTGAATATTCTCTTTTGTGAAGTGACTTTTCAAGATTTTTGCCGTTTTTCTATTAGGTTGTCTTTTTCTTAGCTATTTATAAAATTAATTATTTGTTCAGGTTATAAGTTATTTATCAAACATATATATTGCAAACAATTTTTTAACTCTGTTTTCATTTTTACTTTTTTAATGCTATCTTTTGAGGAACAGATATTCTTACTCTCAGCATAGTCTAATTTCTCAAGATTTCTAATCACAATTTGCATTTTTTGTACCTTCCTTTAGATTTCTTTGCCCACTCATGAAGATATTATCCTATTTTTTTCTAAGAGTATTATGATTTTACCTTTCACATCAAGACTTTTCACCCATCTGGAAATAAGCTTTGTGTATGCTATGAAATATGGTAGGAATAGAGATTTATTATTTTATATGGATATCCATTCAACCCATTATTATTCAATGAAAAGGTAATCATTTTCTCCCTTTATTGCCACATCAACTTTGTTGCTCATATGACAATACCTATGTAGGTCTGATGTACTTAAAGCAACATCAGACTCTCTTAACTACTATAGCATTTTAAGTCTTTATGTATCTTTGTATATATAATGATATAGATATAAATAGATATATCTAGTAATGTGAATTCTCTACTCTTTTTTCAATTTCTTCAAGATCACTTTGGGTATTCTCAATCCTTTTTATCTTAATATAATTTGGGGGGATTCTACAGAATTTTTAGATCAATTTGGGAAGAATTGTTGTCTTTACCTTATTAAGTTTTCTAATCTATCAACATTGTATTTAGATTATCTCTAATTTCTTTCAGTAGTATTTTGTCATTTTTAGGGGTGCCTGGTTGGCACAATCAGTTAGGCGTCTGACTCTTGGTTTCAGCTCAGGTCATGATCTCAGGGTCATCAGATAACTACATATAGGGCTCTATGCTCAGTGAGGAGTCTGCTTGAGATTCTCTACCTCTGCTCCTCCCCCTACTTGAACTTGAACCTACTTGAACTCTTTCTCTCTCCTCTCTCTAATAAATAAGTAAACAAAATCTTTAAAAAATATATTTTGTAGTTTTCAGCATAAATATTTTGAGAAAAAACTTTCATAAAAATTATTCATAGACATTTGATTTTTCAATGATGTCAAATGATATTTAATTTTTTTCATTTTATAACTTTTGCATGTATAGAAATATATTTGATATTTACATATTGGTCTTCTACCCCATGAAATTCTAAACTTATTATCAATTCTAAAAGTTTTTCTATAGATTTTTTTGAAGGTTCACAGTCAAAACAACTGCCAATATTTTTTCCAATTCTTATTCTTTCATTTTTTTTTAATTTATTTGAGAGGGCGAGCGAGCAAGAGCAAGTAGCAGAGGCAGAGGGAAAGTATTTTCAAGCAGACTCTCCACTGAGTGCAGAGCCTAATATGGGCCTCAATCTCATGACCCATGAGGTCATGACCTAAGCCTAAAACCAAGAGCTGGACACTTAACTGACTGAGCCACTCAGGTGCCCAAATTTTTAAAAGATTTATCATTTATCTTTCTTGACTTATTTCACTAGCTAGGACCATCAAGTTCAATATTTAATAGAAATGATATCATACTGTTTTGTTTCAGTACTGATCTCAAGTAGAGAAGGTATTCAATAACTCACCTAGCTTTTCCGTAACAAAACACCAAAATTTAAGTAGTTTTAAGCCCAGGAATTTATTGTCTTACAGTTCTGGAAATTATGAGTCTGAAATGCAGCATCATTTGATTATCTCTTAGGTTTAATATTCTGGCAACTCAGGTAGTCCTGTTTGGCTATGTGGCTAGCCTATTGTTTAATGCAGATGCAGCCAATAAATTGCAGATTTATTTATATTAAATATTGTAGACAATCCAATTATGTTATGCTGAAAGTGCTCCTAGAGGGTAACCCATATGGAGCAACCCCTGCTGAATCCTTATTTATCTTACAGCTGGTACATTTTATCATAGCAGCTCTTCTTTGCTAGGAGTTTTTAGTTGGGATTAAAACTGCCTCCAAAGTAGGAGATGCGCTTTTGGCCTGCTCCTACCTACCTTCTAGTCCTGAAAAATAAACCGCTTGATCTTAGTTATTATTATTTATTAAAATATTGTTGAATTTGTTTTGTGAATATTTTCTTTAGAACTGTGTATCTGTGCTTATCAATGAAACATCCCTGAGATTTGCTTGTTTTAGAAATAATCTTGTATGGTTTGGGTTATCTAGGCTATGTTGACCTCATAAAATGAGTTGGAAATTACTCCTAATTTCCTATATTGTAAAGCACTTTGTGTGAGTTTTGTGTTATTTCTTCCTGAAATCATTAGAAAAATTAACTGGTGAACCACCCAATTTGGTGTTGCTTTCCTCAAAGTTGCATTTTGTCATTTGTTATGGAATCATAACATACAAACAGAAAATGTCATGAGTTTGTGAAACTTGAGATCAAGAAAAAGTACTGCCAGCACTCCATTCCTTTCTTCCATTCCAGCTTTTATCTTTCAAATGGGAAGTGTTGTCTTTATTTTATTTAATTTTATTTTTTCAGTGTCCCAAGATTTACATTGTTTATGCACCACACACAGTGCCCCATGCAATACGTGTCCTCCTTAATGCCCACCACCCAAAAACAGATAATCATGTCAAAAAAATGGCAGAAGACACGAACAGACACTTCTCCAAAGAAGACATGAAATAAATTTCATCATCCTTAGCCATTAGGGAGATTCAAATAAAAACCACATTGAAATGCCACCTTATACCAGTTAGAATGGCCAAAATCAACAAGACAGGAAACAACAAGTGTTGGAGAGAATATAGAGAAAGGGGAACCCTCTTCCGCTGTTGGTGAGAATGCAAGTTGGTGCAGTCACTTTGGAAAACAGTGTGGAGATTCCTCAAGAAATTAAAAATATAGCTACCCTATGACCCTGCAATTGCACTACTGAATATTTACCCCAGAGATACAGATGTAGTGCAAAGAAGGGCCACATGTACCCCAATGTTCATAGCAGCAATGGCCACAATTGCCAAACTGTTGAAAGAGCCAAGATGCCCTTCAACAGACAAATAGATTGGGAATATAAGGTCCGTATATGCAATGGAATATTATGCCTGCATCAGAAAGGATGACTACCCAACTTTGTAACAAAGGTTAGTATTGTTTTGATATTTAACATCATAGATAGTTTTGCCTACTACCGAAGTGCACAATGCACTCTCATCTGACCATTTTTGCTCAAATTTATATTTGTAATATTTATCCATATTTTGTTGCATGCAGCTGCAGTTCATTAATTCTTTCACTATGTAGTATTATGTCATATAAATAGCCACAAACCTTTCTGCTGTTGATTGGGCATCTGAGTATTTTCCAGTTTGAAGCGATTAAAAATAGTGTTGCTGTCTCCATTTCTTATAACTCCTTTTTTAGTGAATGGGTGCATCTCGTTGAATGTTGGTTACTACAAGTTCTTATAACACTTGACTTCTTTCCCTTTTATTATAAGCATTTTGGATGGTATTAATGGTATTAGTTTTCAGTTCATTTATTAATAGTATTAGTTTTCCTCATTAATTTATGAAGCTCAGGACCTTTTCATGTATTTATTCACAATTTAAATATCTTCTTTTGTGAAGGGCTTATTCAGAGCCTTCTAACCTATTTTTTTTATTGAACAGACTTTCTTTTTCCTATTCATTTTTGGGAATTCTATGGTCTAGAAATGAGTCTTTTGTCATAAAAAATGTGCTACAATCATATTGTTCCACCTTGTGCCTTTCTATTCACTCTTGGAAGACACATTTTGACACATAAAATTTACTAATCTTAGTATAATACAACTTACACAGTTTTTATTTAAGGTCAGTGTTTTTTCTGTCTTTTTTCAAGAAATTATTTTCCTGCTCTAAAATCAGAAAGATATTTCCCTATGTCTCTTCTAAAAGGTTTACCATTTTATCTTTCACATTTGGAGCTGCAATTCATCTATAATTGATGTTTGTCTATGTTCTGAGGTAAGGTAGGGTTCAATATTATTTTTTTTTCTGTGTAGACATGCAGTTGTCTTAACATAGTTATGGAAAAAACCATCTTTCTCCTTTGAATTACATTTTCACTTTTGTTCTATATCATATGACAGCACATATGATGGTGTGTTTCTATGCCTTGTATTCTGTGCTCATGTCCTATCTGTCCTTGTACCTTCACCTTGGCTCCCCTTCCCTTTATATATAAAATCAACTGTATACTTCCCCAAAAATCTAATTTTTTATTTTTTTTTTAAAGATTTTATTTATTTATTTGACAGAGAAAGAGAGGACTCACAAGTAGGCAGAGAGGCAGGCAGAGAGAGAGGGGGAAGCAGGCTCCCTGCCAAGCAGAGAGCCCGATGTGGGGCTTGATCCCAGGACCCTGAGATCATGACCTGAGCTGAAGGCAGAGGTTAAACCACTGAGCCACCCAGGTGCCCCTAATTTTTTATTGTTTTGTTCTATTCTCGTATTTTAAATTAAGATAGAAGCTACATAAGGTAAACCACACACATCTTAAACTAAACTTGTAAGAGAAGAATCATCTGTAATCTACTGAAATAAAATTACTATAATCTAGGAATCCTGTATCCAATGAAGAAATTACTCACCTTCGAGGTAAAAAGAAGTGTTTTTTTTTGTTTGTTTGTTTTTTGGTCATGCATTTATTGTTGAAAGGTATTTTCTTTAGATGAATTCCGAGTTAGTGATTCTTTCCCTTCAGGACTTTAAAAACATGGTGCCACTTCTTGGCCTCTGATAAGAAACCTGCTATCTTTCAAATCAATATTTCTTTACAGGGATGTATCACTTTTGTGAAGCTCCTTTCAAGATTATTTTGTCTTTAGTTCTCAGAAGTATGATTATGATGTGTCTGGACATGAATGTCTTTGAGCTTATCCTGTTTGGGATTTGTAGAACATCTTGAATCTGTAAGTTTATAGTTCTGTTTTGTTTTCCTTTGCTTTGTTTTTGCCGAAAAACTTGTTTTGCCGAAACTTTCAGCCATTATTTCTTCAAATATTTTTTAGGCATCTCACTTTTTCTCCTCTCATTTTGGACTCTGACGACATAAATTTGGGCCTTTTGTCATTGCCCTATTGGTCCCTTAGGCTCTGTTAATTTTGATTTCTGTGTGTTGTTCAAATTAGATAATTTATAATGATAAAACTCCTTGATCCTTTCCTTTAACATCCCCTTTCTGCCATGGAGTCATTACAGTAGGTTTTTTATCAAGTATCAGACTTTTCATTATAAAACTTTCATTTTGCTCTTCTTCATATCTTCTGTTTATTTGCTGAAACTTTCAATTTTAACTTGTTTCAAGAGGGCTCGTGATTGCTCATCAGAACATTTTTAAAAACTACTTCAGAGATTTCTCAGAGAATGAATGTCAGCATCTCATCATAGATGTCTAGTAATTTTCTTTTCTTTTTTTTATTGTGTTATGTTAGTCACCATACACTACATCCTTAGTTTATGACGTAGTGTTCCATGATTGTTTGCATATAACACCCAGAGTTCCATGCAATACGTGCCCTCCTTAATACCCACCAATGGGCTAACCCATCTCCCTCCTCTCTAAAACCCTCAGTTTGCTTCTTGGAGTCCATAGTCTATCATAGTTTCTCTCCTCCTCTGATTTTCCCCCCTTCATTTTTCCCTTCCTTCTCCTAAAGTCCTCCATGCTATCCTTATATTCCACAAATAAGTGAAACCATAAGATAATTGTCTTTCTCTGTTTGACTTATTTCATTTAACATAATCTCTTCCAGTCCCATCCATGTTGATGAAAAAGTTGGTTATTCATCCTTTCTGATGGCTGAGTCCATTGTGTATATGGAACACATCTTTATCCATTTGTCTGTCGAAGGCCATCTTGCCTCTTACCACAGTTTGGCAATTGTGGACATTACTGCTATGAACATTGGGGTACATATGGCCCTTCTTTCCACTACATCGGTATCTTTGAGGTAAATACCCAGTAGTGCCATTGCTGGGTCATAGGGTAGCTCTATTTTTAATTTTTTGAGGAACCTCCACACTGTTTTCCAAAGTGGCTGTACAGACTTGCATTCCCACCAACAGTGTAAGAGGGTTCCCTTTTCTCCACGGCTTCTCCAAAATTTGTTGTTTCTTGCCTTGTCAATTTTTTGTCTGGTGATTTTTTAAATATGAGTTGAGGTTGTTTGTTTGTTTTGGTTTTTTGTTGTTGTTCTTCACATGCTGAATAATTTGGGATTCTTATCTTGCATACTTTGAATATTATGAGACCCTGGAACTTGTTTAAGTCCTATAAAGAATGATGATATTTACATTTTAGCCTTCTGTAGGATGTGATTGCAATACCAGCTCAGTTTTCTATGCCTTTCAGTGTGATTCAGAGCTATCTTGTATCTGTGCCACCCAGAGGTCAGTGAAGTACCTGGGCACAGGTCAATTGGTTATCTCAACTCTTAAAGTATTTAGTATGTTGATTAGAATCAGATCCATGAAGGTATAGGTTAGAAAGTACTTTTGTGTTCCCTGCTGTTCCCATTTTCAGTCTCCTGGGCAGGAACTGCTCAGTTCCATCATCGCACCATACATAAAGGCCCATGCTATGGAAGACAGAGAGAAATGAACCCTGAAATTGACTCTGCCTTCTTGTATCTGTAGCCACAAAAAATGCTAAAGGAAGCTTCCTTCTCTCAGAGATTTAGCTCCTGCAGTATTCTGTTGCTGGCTACTTTTGCTACTGCTGCTCCATTATCACACAACTGTCTTGGACATTAGGGTGCAAGAAACAAGAAAATAGAGAGAAAATATTGGGGGAGGGGGTTTCCCTCATTCTTCATTTTTCTTCCCTGGCTTTTCAGCTCAACTAGAGGGCTTCAGTTGGAGGTCTTTCTGCATCACAGTGCTCAGTTCTGGTTTTCCAGCTGCATTGTTTTCAGACTAGGGAATATACAAGGAAAATATGGCAAATGCACTGCCAGTTCATTGGTATTTTGAATTCTGATGGTTTCTTTTGATCTGCCAGATGATATTTACTTTTTGGAGTTTCAGATTGCTGTTTATGCATTCTGTTCAGGTTGTATAATTGGTGGTCAGTGAGACAGGAAGATTGGCGTGTTTACTCCACCTTTCCTGGACCTGGATCGAGAAAGTTAGTTTTTGAACCTACTATTTAGTTAAGGACAGCAATATAATTTATAAAGGTGGCATTTAGTTAATTTATCAACATATTGTTTCTTCCCTCACTTGCCTTCTCTCTAGGTTAAGTATTCATATGACTATACATGTTTATTTTTTTATTTATTTTTATTTTTTTCATATTTATTTTTTAAATGGCCCTATTTATTTATTTTTTTATTTTAAAAATTTTATTATGTTAATCACCATATAGTATGTCATTAGCTCTTTTTTTCCCAAATATGTTTATTTTATTTTTTCAGTGTTACAAGATTAATTGTTCACGCACCACACCCAGCGCTCCATGCAATATGTGCCCTCCTCAATACCCACCACCAGGGTTGCCTAACCCCCCACCCCTTCCCCTCCAAAATGCTCAGTTTGTTGCTCAGAGTCCACAGTCTCTCATGGTTCATCTCCCCCTCTGATTTCCCCTCATTCCCCCTTCCCTTCCTTTTCACAATGCCCTCCATGTTTTTCTTTACACTCAGCATGTGAGACCATAAAGTAATTGGCTCTCTCCGCTTGACTTATTTCACTCTGCATAATTTCTTCCAGTCCCGTCCATGTTGATACAAAAGTTGGACATTCCTCCTTTCAAATGGAGGCATAATATTGCATTGTATGGGGGCGCCTGGGTGGCTCAGTCGTTAAGCGGCTGCCTT
>CM053609.1:16692463-16702527 GCA_028646535.1 Procyon lotor | reverse complement strand
ATACTAGATGGCAAAGAAGTTATCAAGGACCACCAGAGTCCGATCAAAAGGACCCAGAAGCCAACTTGAAGAGCACATATTGACCTAAGATTGAATAATTTGAGTTTCACTAAAGATAATAATGGAAATGTATTGAAATCCATCAAATAAGTTAAATCCATGAATTAATAACATCAAAACAAAAAGAATTAATCACCTTCAGAAGATATGAGGGCACCAAATCTTTACCTTGAAAACTGGGAAATAAAAGGAAAGAATCAGAATTTTCATGTCCTTCTTAGATGAGCCACATCACTGGGTAACTAGATAGTAGATGACAGAAAGTGAGTCTTTATTTAAAAAAAAAAAAGCCAGATTAGGGGAAATTCTACTTATCAGGAAGTTTTGGGGGGGATGGGGGGTGGGCGAGCCTGATGGGTATTGAGGAGGGCACGTATTGCATGGAGCATTGGGTGTGGTGCATGAACAATTAATTTTGTAACACTGAAAAAATAAATATGTTTGGGAGAAAAAAACAAAACTAGAAATCTGTCCTTTGGAATACAAAATAAAGTGAATTATTTTTAAAAGAAAAAAGACATATCAAAACATTTTTTAATAGATAAGACTGAAGTATAGGGTTTATGTAAGCATATTTGGGTGCTAAAACTATAAAAATAAAAATGAAAGGAAGGCATTATTATGGAAGTCAGATTAATGTTAATTATGGTGGGAGGAAGGAGACAATGATTAGTGTGGAGTCTATGGAGGGGCTTCTGGGCAGCTGGCAAAGCTTTATTTCTTGCTCTAGTGTTTGCCTGGTAATTATTCATTAAGCCAACATGTTTGATTTATGTAGTTTTCTGTATTTGTATTTTATTTAAAATACCATGATTATAAAAATGAGTGAGAGCTAACATAAAAGCTATAGTGAGACTACCCAATTAAAATGAATATTTTGTGAGCTAAGTTAATATTCAGTAATATATGTGCTCTGTTTGGCATGTGAATATTTTTTTACATATTAAACTTTTTTTTAAATGAGTGAGATCCAGATATAACTGAAATGGATCCAGATTTCAGGATATCTGGATCAATTTCCCAAATATATGGTTAAGTGAAATAAGATAAAATAGAAGAGTGTGTGTAATATGATCTGTACGTTTACGTGTCTGGGCAATATTTGTATGCATACAGACTATCTTGGGAAGACACTCAGGAACTGGGGTGGGGGGCAGGGGCCGAGAAGCAGATTTATTTCCTCTATACACCTCTTGAACTTTGGCTATGTCCATGCTTATCACTCAAAAAAGCAATCAGAGGAGGAGATGAATCATGAGAGACTATGGACTCCAGGAAACAAACTGAGGGTTTCAGAGGGGCGGGGTAGAGGGATAGATGAGTCTGGTGATGGGTATTAAGGAAGGCACATGTTGCATGGAGCACTGGGTGTTATACGCAAACAATTAATCATGGAACTAGTCATCAAAAACTAATGATGTACTGTATGTAACATAACAACAACAACAACAACAAAAATCAATTATAGGTGGTGGGTATTGAGGAGGGCACGTATTGCATGGAACACTGGGTGTGGTGCATGGACAATTAATCTTTTAACCCTGAAAAAATAAAATAAACATATTTGGGGGGAAAAAAAAAGAATTATTTCCAAAGGATCTAAATGCTGACTGGTAAGTTACACTGCTTTGGTGACAGTCAGGCTTTATATAAGCTGCAGGACTTTTCTTCAAATTAAACATGATCTCCTATCTTTTTTTTTTTTTAAGATTTTATTTATTTATTTGACAGAGAGAGAGAGAGATATCACAAGTAGGCAGAGGCAGGCAGAGAGAGAGGGGGAAGCAGGCTCCCTGCTGAGCAGAGAGCCCGATGTGGGGCTCGATCCCAGGACCCTGAGATCATGACCTGAACTGAAGGCAGAGGCTTTAACCCACTGAGCCACCCAGGCGCCCCTGATCTCTTATCTATACCATTGTTAGTGGACAGGGTTTGAGGTTGGCCTGCATTAGCATACCCTATAAATACTGCAGTATGTATGACCCTGGTTAGGGCCCACAGAGTACCAGCCTTTCTAACCTGTCTTAGGCTTGGTGCTAGTTAGGTCCTCCACCTTCTCCTGTATCCATGGCATCATTTCTCCTCCCTGATCGGCTTCTTTTAGAATGGACTGGATTTCATAGGGAATGAAAGCTTTTTTTTTTTCCCTCCTGGTGAAAGAGCTCTCTGTTGAGATGCTTTGCCAAGAGAAATAAAAATGCTCAGTTGAAATTCCACATTGAAATTCAAAATAAAATATTTGAAATGTTCGGAGTCAGTTACTCCTTTTGGATATTTTTGTTGTTGTTGCTATTGCTAGATACTATAATTCCTTGGGTGAGATGTATAATGACCTCAGGGATTTACAACATAATTACTCTGAAAGTAAATCGAGAATTACTTGATATAATACATTATGAATAAGAAGGTATCTACAAAGAAATTAAACTGTCTTATAGTTTATTTCTTTCAAAAATTATTGTGGCATGTATCTCACGGGAATTTTTTTCCTCTGGTTCACAGAGAATGTGCAATTTTAAGTTTTAAAAGATTCTATCAAATTACCATAAGCAAAGATTGTACCAATTTATATTCTCACTAAGAGTGTAGACTATGATCTATTTGCCCATTTCCTGAAAACTCAGATATTGGATGTTATCAGTCCTAAAATAATTATTTTGCCCCGCTGACAGGCAAAAAGGCTGATCCAATGTCATTGTCACATTTCTTTGATTACTAATATGACTGATTATCTTTTCATTCATTATTAGCCAGTGTTTCCTCTTTTTTGTGAAATTCCCATTCACACTCTTTATCCAGTTTCAACTGAGTTTTCTCATTGAGTTCTTTGCATATTAGGGATAGTGACCTTTTCTGTTGTATTATAAATATTACACATAGCTTCTCTCCCTCTGTTACTTATCTTAATTTTTAGTGACAAACCTTGCAACATAGGAATATTTTATTTTTAGGTTGTCATATGTGTCCTTCGAAGAGTTTCACATCAATTAAAATTTAAGAAGAGATTTTGCTGAAGATTTTGCTTAGCGCTTGGTAGGGTTTTTGTTGTTGCTGTTGCTGTTTGTTTTGAATCCAGCCCTGGCAAAGCAACCACCACTCAGGGCCTGAGCAAGAGCCAACCTTGCTTGTATGTTTCCTTTAGAGTTTCTTCTCTCTGTTCTATTACCTAGTCTAATAGATCTCACACTTGAACAAGAGTCAAAATTTCTCAGAAGGCTTATGAAAACTCCAATTGCTAAGGCCCAGAGATTCCAGCTCAGCAGGTTGGAGTGGACCTGTGAATTTGTATTTTTAACAAGTTCCCAACTTATGTTGATGCTATTGTTCTGGAGCCACACTTGGAGAACCACTACTCTAGAACATTAGGTTGACTTCTTGATATCTCTGGAATCAATTCCCTTGTCTCTATATTCATTGGTTCCACCAATGAGCCAAGTCCCATCATCTCTCTTCTGGGCTCTTGCTGTAGCTTCTTCTCCCAAATCCATTATAACTCTATTTCTATCCACTTACCAAACTACAGCCAGAGGGATTTCAAAGTTGGATCATCGTATTCTCTTCCTTATAACTCTTTCCCCATGGTCTTTGAACCATCTTGTGCTACTCTCCACATCTTTCTGTGCTTTCAGCTCTTTGGCACAGTGGCCTTTGATAGCTAGGTAATGCCATGTTCTTTCTTGCTTGAGGGTCTTTGCACGTGCTGTTCTTTCTACTTAGAATCCTCTTCTCTTGCCCTTCACAGTAGTGTTTGGTCATTTTGATGAGATGTACATTTGAACTACATTTGCAGTTAGGAAGCTATCTGGATCAGATCACTTAGCTCTTAATGAACCCACATGACTCTAACATTCACATGTCAAAATGATTTTGCATTTTTGACTCATCAAGGAGCTCCTATGAACGCTGCCAGAAGCAGTACATCCCTTTCTTTAAGAAAAAATGGCCTCCAAAAAAAAAAAAAAAGGCATTTTATAACAATGGTGATTAAAGTGAAGAGAATATGAAGAGTCTAAAAGTCTATAGTTAGAATGTGAGAGTTTTAGATAAATTAACCATTTGTAAAATGCATGAACTTAGCACATGCTTTCTGTGAAGGAGAAAAATATTATCATTATTTTTACTTTATTTTGGTCATCAGGTAAATTAACAATATTACTTAGTGATGATATAGTATAAGGTTTGATTTATTAGAAAAATATTTTAGTTGCTTTGTAAGAATAGAAAAGATTTTATTCCCACATTTAGAAACTCACTAAGGATCTGAAAGAATCCCTTAAAAATTCTAGTTATAATTTTAGCATTTTGGGGGTCAATTTTAAGCATTAGTATAATTTTTGGCACAAAATAGGAGATTTGTAAAAATCCCAAGCTATGTGCCTTGTGACTGTGAAGGCTCTAGATCTAACAGAACTCTTTTCCTTCTGTACTTGGGGAAATGGAGTGACATGTGATATGGTTAAAGGTGCGAGGAGTGAGAGACTAGGTGAGTGATATAGAATCAATGGAGAATGGAAAGGGGCCAAATTATACCTTTTCTAAGGCTGAGGTTTGCACAGATGAGCACACAAAAAAGAAAGGAACTCCACCAGGGTGGATGGTGCTGACAATTTGGATGTACCTTTCAAAGTTCTAACTGCAGAATAAACTGAGACAAAGGGCTCTATTTTTTCCATTTGAATGTGACCAGTACACAATAATTGGTAGAATTTTGATTATATCCTTAGGTAACAGGTAGAAAATGTGGTAATAATACATTTGTTTGGATGAAGAGTCTAAAAACTACTCACAGTGGCAGATGCAAACCAAGAATTGAGGTCCCCTAACTTCTCACACAAAATATATTTACATGGTCATTCTCTAGTGAGGAAAATAAAATTCAATAAGTCCTACTTTATTGGGCTCATGCTGGACTTGAGGGAAAGTAAAAATACAGGCAGTTCTCACTTTTCATGGTTCTGATATGCATAAATGTCAGTTACCAAGGACCAGACCCCCAATAACATGGTAATAGCATAGCAACTGTCAATTACGTATAAACTCTGCTACTAGCTCTCCAGTCCACAAATAACTGTGTAAATAACATGCATCATGATCAGTGACCACTCATGCACTTCTTTGAAAGTCTGTAGTGATTCATCACTGTGCATCTCTTACTCAGTTCATGCACTGACAGAAAAGTGTGCAGTTGCACTGCCTCCTTTCCCCTCAGTGATAAGTATTTTATAAAAATGCATAACCAAAAGGAAGAATTGGTCAATAGAGATGAATGTGCATCAGAGAAATAAAAATGTGATAAAGATGGAAGTGAAATTTTAATTGGACATAAGTGACCTCATAGAAGAAAGAGCTGATCATGGGAATGTTGCCACTGCCAACATCTTTGGAAAGATTGCAGATGTGCATCAAATGAATTTATTGAAGGTAGAAGTACAGACATAAATGAGGAAAGTGGTCATGATTAAAAAAAAATGAAGGTATCCCAGAGGAAGTAACACCAGCAAAAAAACCACTTAACATTAAAGGAACTCCCAAATATATTTCACACCATTTGAAAGAATAAGGGGAAAACATTGGAAATGACCCAAACTTAGAAAGGAGACAATTCACCAAGGCATAGAAAAGTTGCTTGCTTCATATCATCAGTTTTACATGAGAAAGAAAATACTGTTCAAACTACTCTTGGTAAGTTTTTTCTTTTATTTTTCCAGGGGTTTTTTTTGGCTTTTATTTATTTATTTATTTATTTCCCCCCAAAATGTTTATTTTATTTTTTCAGTGTTACAAGATTTATTGTTCATGCGCCACACCCAGTGCTCCATGCAATACATGCCCTCCTCAATACCCACCACCAGTTTTTTTTTTTAAAGAAATAAAATACTTTATCAATGTTTCCGGTGTTTTACATTATAGCATGCTAATTAAATACTTAGTTTTACTATTTCTTTCTTTTCCTATACATTTGCAACTGACAGTAAGAGAATTTTAAATGTTTTAACGGGAAATATTAAGTGCCACTGAAAAATTATATTTTTTCCCATTTATCATTAAGATTGCATTGCACGGTTTCAGGTTACAAGGTCATTTTTACTGTCCCACATTACTATGCAGAGTGAGGACTGCCTGTACATGAATAATTAAATTTTAGATTATTTAGTAAGACATCATGATACAACAGATGTTAAAATAACACATGATTAGTTGACACCTAATTTTTACAGATATTGATTTCCCCAGGAAGTCAAGGGAGAGTGAGATCTCTCCAGGCTGAGATGATGAGGAGGAGAAGGAAGAGGAGGAGGAGGACAACCCCAATGATGATGAAAGTCCTGGGATGGGCTTTGGAATTTCCAATTTGGACAAATCCAGAGAAAGAAAGGTGGCATTCCAGATAAATGGAAAAGTGTGTACAGAGTAACATAACAGCCCATGTAATATTATTTTCACAGGAATAATGTCAGCAAGGAGAAAGACTTGGCTGTGGAATTTGTTCTTCAAGCAGCTTTCCTGACAAATCACTGATGTCAGTATGTGTCTAAAAAGACTAAAGGCACAAAGAAGTGAGAATAAACACTATATTCTAGTGGATAAAGTTGTTTCTCAGGGGGCATGGGTTAACAAGTCTGAAACCACTCTACATGTATAGTGGCATTAAACAAGTAAATTAAGTGAATGGTGGAAGTTATGTTTCTCACTGTAGGAATGGGAGGTTACAGATAAGCAAGATGAGGAGGCTAGAAGCATCTACATGGTAATGGATTAAAATTGGAGACAGTATAACTCATGTCTCTCTTAATATACTGTTACATATGTAAATATCTATAGATAGGATATGTACACAGGTTAGAGTATAGACATGTGTTTCCTTTCTCTGTCATCTGAGAAGACCTCTCAGCAAAAGCCCTCAGTGAAAATGAGTGCACCCACTGTGTAGATCTTGGTTTTTAATACCATTCTTCAGTAGAAGGAACTAGGGATTCTTGGAGAATGGCTGAATCTAGGACTCAGGTTGGAACTATGCCAATGAGCCTGGTGCATCTTGTAATGCCAGAAAGTAAGGAAGTGCTCAGAAAGAAAATTCATCACAATAATGGAGGTGTGTAAAAGATATAAGAGCTAACTGAAAGAGTTCCCAATGGTCAAAGCTGGAATTATTTGAACAACAATTTTATATAACAAAAGTTATATATAACCAAAACATAAATACCAACAAGTCCATATTTATATAAATAAATGATTGAATATATATGTAAGTGAATAGTGGAGAAGATATAATCTCCTAAGCAGAAGAGTTCCAAGTAATTTATAGAGATAACTTTGCCCTTAAGGAAAGGTAGCATAACATGTCACTCCCTATGTGTGGGTTGCAGAGTGATTTTCTCCCCAAGAGCACAGAGTGGAAAGTGCAGGGAGTAATTTTACAGGAGAGAAACCTGACAAATAACTCCCTGACCCCAGATGATCAAGGTCGCATCAACGGTGATAAGTCATGTTGATAACAAGTACCCTCGATGTGATGTGTTGAGAATGTGCTTTACGTCTGTGGTCTTTCTCCCCGAAAACTATCTTACCTCAGTCAAACCATGAGACTAATAAAAAAAAATTTTATTTTTTTTTGTGCACAGTTTTGTGCAATTTTATCACATGTGTAGACTCACATGACAACTACAATCAAGGTAGTTGATTGAGTAGTTTATTGAGGAAAATTCTGCAAATTATCTGACCAACAATCCTCAGAGCTGTCAAAGACATAAAAAACATAGAATGTCTGAGAAACTGTCACAACCAAGAGGAGTCTAAAGAGACATGACAACTGATTGTTAATGTTGTGTCTTAAAAGGGATATTAAAACAGAAAAGGACACTAGGGAGAAAAACTGAGGAAATCTGAATAAAATATTGACTTTAGTTAATGATAATGTATCAATATTTTTTATTATGATAAATCTACCATACTAATATGTTAACAATAGGGAAACTGCATATAGTGTATGAGAACCCTGTACTACCTTCATAATTATTCTATAATTCCATAGTAGTTCTAAAATATGAAACAATTATTTTAACAAAGATAAATCAGAGTATGTCCTTCCTCTTCTTAAAGTCCTTCCAGTCATTTGCTCATTCAAAAAGTTCAGACTGGGAGACTCCTAGTTTCCAGCCATTTTGTGAGGTGTTGAGGATTTAATCATGAGTAGAGAAATCATTGACTCTTATAATTTAATAGGGAAGATTAGATCCATTGCACCTCTGGAGAAAAGGTTCAAGGTGGTAGGAGAGCCTATAACAGGGGCCTGATGAGGTCTAGGACTCATGGGAGACTACTCAGGGGTGGATGAGTGGGAAGCCATGTCACAGAGGAAGCCTGCTGCATGCTAGGGCATCTGAGAAGGCCAGCATGGTTGGAAAGCAGAGAATGGAGATGAGGGGTGGTGGGAGGCGAGGTTTCCAGGGTTGGCAGGGCCCATCAGGGAGACTACAAGGCATTGTTCAGGATACTGGCTTGTTCCAAGAATGATGGAGAACCGCAGTCAACCCCCACTGAACTTTCTCTATGATATGAGGTAACATACACCATCTGCTTTGCTCTTGAATCTTTCTTCAACATTTAACACAATGCCAGGAATGGCAACTTGATTTCTTTTTGTAAAAATATCTATTTTGGGGATATAATTATAGGTTCAGAAGAAGCTGCACACACACAAGAAAAAAGTACAAGAAGTCCTGTGTACCCTTCACTCATTTTCCCCCAACATAATACCTTCTTTAATGATAGCACTATATCAAAAGCAAGAAATTAATACCGATTCAATCCACAGAGCTTGTTCAGATGCTGCAGTTTTATATGTACTCATTCATGTGTGTGTGCACAGTTTTGTGCAATTTTATCACATGTGTAGACTCACATGACAACTACAATCAAGGTACTGTCCCACTACCAGGCTTCCTCACACTAACCCTATATAGCCACACCCACTCCGTTGTTTATCTCCAAATATTTTATTTATGATTTTTTTTTTTTTTTTTTTTTAGGAGGAAGATTGACACACTCAGAGTGACCTGATCAAATGTGAAAAGTGCTTCTTGCTTCTGCTGTGTGGAATGGATTGGAGGGGGCAAGGTCAAATATTAGTCTAGGGGATGGTCAAGGATGGTCAAGGGTGGTCATAGTTGAGTGATCAAGCCAGATGTGGTGAAGCAGGACATGGAGGTGAGGTGTTGCAGGAGCTCATAGGCCAAGGCTGCTAGCTGGGTTGTCATGAAGATATGACATGAAGTTATTCAAGATGATGGCAATGCTTAAATATAGAAGTAGACAGGAATGAATGGCAGGAACCAGCCACACAAGTAGAGAGAACACAAGGGTAGATATGTGGCCAGCACTAGCTTGTTAACCAGCATAGGGAGTGAGCAGGTGACATAAGTCGGACAGTGTGTTATAGCTAATGGTAGGAGCCTCCACATTATAATCATCTGCAAATAGACACGAGGAATAAAATGAAGCAAAATTTTGAAGCAGCTCTGATAAGTGATGGATTTGGATGAGAGAGAACAGAGGGACCTCCCTCCCACAACCTAAAACTTTATGACATTTTGTGACTCTGATTTTCCAGGTTTTGCCACAGGTGAGAGCTGGAATTGAAAGATGAGGCTTGGATGGAACTGGAGGGTATTATGCTAAGCGAAATAAGTCAGTCAGAGAAAGACAAGTATCACATGATCTCTCTGATATGAAGAACTTGACAGGCAAGGCAGGAGTTTGGGGGGGTGGGGGAGAGAAATGAAACACGAAGGGATGGGGAGGGAGGCAAACCATAAGAGACTCCTAGACTCAAGAAATGAACTAAGGGTGGCCGGGGGGGTGGTGGGGTAGGGATAGGGTGGCTGGGTTGTGGACAATGGGGAGGGTATGTGCTATTAAGTGCTGTGAAATGTGTAAGCCCGAAGATTCACAGACATGTACCCTGGGGCAAATAATACATTATATGTTAATAAAAATTAATTAAA
>CM053609.1:16633177-16675951 GCA_028646535.1 Procyon lotor | reverse complement strand
AATCTTTGACAAAACAGGAAAAAATATCCAATGGAAAAAAGAAAATCTCTTCAATAAATCGTGCTGGGAAAATTGGACAGCTATATGTAGAAGAATGAAACTTGACCATTCTCTTACACCACACATGAAGATAAACTCAAAATGGAAAAAAGACCTCAACATAAGGCAGAAATCTATCAAAATCCTAGAGGAGAACATAGGCAGTAACCTTTTCGACATCAGCCCCAGCAACTTCTTTCAGGACAAGTCTCCAAAGACAGAGGGAAACAAAAGTGAAGTTGAACTCTTGGGACTTCAT
This sequence comes from Procyon lotor, assembly GCA_028646535.1. NCBI lineage: Eukaryota > Metazoa > Chordata > Mammalia > Carnivora > Procyonidae > Procyon > Procyon lotor. The sequence continues at coordinate 16,675,653 of CM053609.1, read as the reverse complement.
CAAGATAAAAAGCTTCTGCACAGTGAAGGAGACAGTCAACAAAACAGACAGGCAATCCACAGAATGGGAGAAGATATTCACAAACAGCACTACAGACAAAGGCCTGATATCTAAAATCTATACAAAACTCCTCAAACTCAACATTCACAAAACCGATAATTACATCAAAAAATGGGCAGAAGACATGAACAGACACTTCTCCAAAGAAGACGTACAGATAGCTAATAGATAGATGAAAGCATGTTCATCTTTAGCCATCAGGGAGATTCAAATCAAAACCACACTGAGATACCACCTTACACCAGTTAGAATGGCCAAAATTAACAGGAGAGTAAACAACAAATGTTGGAGAGGGTGTAGAGCAAGGGGAACCCTCTTACACTACTAGTGGGATGGCAAGCTGGTGCAGCCACTTTGGAAAACAGTGTGGAGATTCCTCAAGAAATTAAAAATAGAGCTATCCTATGACCCTGCCATCACACTACTGGGTAGTTACCCCAAAGAAGCAGATGCATTACAAAGAAGGGCCACATGTACCCCCAATGTTCATAGCAGCAATGGCCACAATTGCCAAACTGTGGAAAGAACCAAGATGCCCTTCAACAGATGAATGGATAAAGAAGATATGGTGCGTATATACAATGGAATATTATGCCTCCATTAGAAAAGATGAATATCCAACTTTTGTATCAACATGGATGGGACTGGAAGAGATTATGAGGAGTGAAATAAGTCAAGTGGAGAAAGCCAATTACATTATGGTTTCACTTTCGTGCTGAGGATAAAGAAAAACTTGGAGGACATTGGGAGAAGGAAGGAAAGAGGGAATGGGGGAAATCAGGGGTTAGATGAACCATGAGAGACTGTGGACTCTGAGCAACAAACTGAGGGTTTTGGAGAGGAGGGTTGGGGGGGGTGGGTGAGCCTGGTGGTGGGTATTGAGGATGGCACGTATTGCATGGAGCACTGGGTGTGGTGCATGAAAAATAAATCTTGTAACACTGAAAAAGTAAAATAAACATATTTGGGAAAGAAAAAGAAAGAGAGAGAGAAGTTGTTTGTAATTCTTATCCTAGCTTTTCCATAGCTAAGAGTTTTTTTGTTTGCTTGCTTGTTTGCTTTTATCTTGGACTTCTTTCAATATATCTCTTTGTATTTCAATTTCTAAAGTTTAATTATAATAAATCTAGGTGTAAGTTTTTTTTAGTATTTATCTGCATAGCATTCTCTGTGGTTTCTAGATCTCTGTTTTAGTATCTGTCTTCAATTTTTTAGACTTCTCATCCATTATTACTTAAATCTTGGTTTCTTTGTTCTTTTTTCCTTCTTATACCCCTGCATATGCTATATATTTGGAATTGTCTAACAGTTCCTAGACATTCTCTTATGTCTTTTAAAATTCCTTTTTTCTCTTTGAATTTCAGTTTTGGAAGTTTCTATTGGCACATTTTTCAACCTTACTCATTCTTTCCTCAACTATGTGTCTAGTTTATTGATGAGCCCAAAGCATTCTTCATTTCTGTTGCAAGTGTTTTTTGTTTCTTGTATTTCCTTTCCATTCTCTCTTACAGTTTCCATCTCTCTGATTATAGTACCATCTATTCTTGCATTTTGTCTACTTTTTCCATTAGAGGCTTTAGTATATTAATCATAGTTGCTTACATTCTCAGTCTGATTATTCCAGTATTTGTGCCATATCTGAGTCTGGTTCTAATCCTTGCTCTGTCTCTTCAAACAGTGTGTTTTGTCTTTTAGCATGTCTTGTAATATTTTGTTGTTCTCATCGAAAGCTAGACATGATGTACCAGGTAAAATGAACTAAGGTGAGGACTTTGTGTGAGGTTTTATGTTTATCAAGTTAGGAGTTAGCTGGGCTTGCTGTTTGCTGTAAGACTCAAAGGCTATCTGATAGCCTGATGCTAAACTAGGCATTTCCTAGTTTCCTTGCTTTTGTCTTTCCTCTTGTCTTTTGGTATCCCTAGAGACTTCTTAGTTTTTTCTTTTTAAAGATTTTATTTATGGGGCACCATTAAAGCCTCTGCCTTCAGCTCAGGACATGATCTCAGGGTCCTGGGATTGAGCCCTGCATAGGGCTCTCTGCTCAGTGGGGAGCCTGCTTCTCCCTCTCTCTGCCTGCCTCTTTGCCTACTTGTGATCTGTCTCTCTTTGTCAAATAAATAAATAAAATCTTTAAAAATATATATTTTATTTATTTATTTGAGAGAGAGAGAGGTAGACAGCATGAGCTGGGTGGGAGGGAGATGGAGGGGAGAGGCAGAGGACAGATTCCCCACTGAGCAGGAAACCCAATGCAGGGTTTGATTCCAGGATCCCATAATCATTACCAGAGCTGAAGGCAAACCACTAACTGAGCCACCCAGGGGTTCCTAGAGACTTCTTTTTAAGTAAGGTCTGTAATAGGCAGTTCTTACACTTGTAATCCTCTGCTATTATACAGGGACCCTATAGATGTAGTGGCAAGGTGTGAAGGAAACATTCTATAGTCCTACAATTACATTTCAGTCTTTTGGTGAGCTTGTGCCCCTGGAGTGTGATCTTCACAAGCCCTTTTCCATGGTTCCCACATTAGGTGAGACAGAAAAGATAGAGTTCACTAGAGTTGGTTATTTCCCTTCCTTCAAGTCAGCTAGGTTCTGGAAAAACAGTTCTCCTAAGGGCAGGCCTTGTAAGAAGAACAGAATGTTCTTGTCATATTTAAAATTTGCCTTCCTCTGCTGAAACCATGAGGGGATTTTTCTCCAATTCTCACTATGTATGTCCTTCCATAGAAAGTATGTCCCTTCTATCTTAAATTGGCCCTCTGAAAGTATTTTTTTTTCAATGAGGTATAATTGACATACAATATTATGTTAGTCTCAGGTATACAATATAGTGATTTTACATTGCAAAATGATCATCACAATAGGTCTATTTAACAGATGTCACTATACAAAATATAATATTATTGACTATATTCCTCACATTGTATATTACATACTCTTTTTTTTATTTTATAACTAGGAGTTTGTACTTCTTGATCCCCTTTACATGTTTTACACCCCAACAATCTCCTTCAATCTAGGAACCACCAATCTCTTCTCTGTATCTATGAGGCTGGATTTTGTTCTATTTATTTTGTTTTTCTGATTCTACATGAGTGATATCATGTAGCATTTGTCTTTCTCTGACTTATTTTTCTTAACATTGTACCCTCAAGGTCCATCCATGTTGTTGCAAATGGCAATGTTTCATTCTTTTTATCACTGAGCAATATTCCACTCTACATATATACCACATCTTCTTTATTCATTCATCCATGGATGAACACATAGGTTGTTTCCATATTTGGGATATTGTAAATAATGCTGCAATGCGTATATCTTTTCAAATTAGTGGTTTTGTTTTCTTTGGAGTGATACCCAGTAGTGGTATTACTGGATCATATAATTTTATTTTCACTTTGTTGAGGAACCTCCAGATTATACTACACAGTGGCTGCACCAGTCTAAATTCACACTCAATGCATAGGGTTCTTTTTTCTTCACACCCTCAACAACAATTGTTACTTCTTGCCTTTTTGATACTAGCCATCCTGACAGGTATAAGTTAATAGTTCATTTTGGTTTTTATTTTCATTTTCCATATAGTGATGTTGAGCATCTTTTCATGTGCTTGTTGGCCTTCTGTATGTCTTCTTTGGAAAACTGTATGTTCCAATCCTTTGCCCATTTTGTAACTGGATTGTTTTCCTGTTTGTGTGTTACTGAGTTGAGTTCCTTATATATTTTGGAAATTAACACCTTATTGGGTGTATTATTTGCAAACGTCTTCTCCAATTCAGTAGGGTACCTTTTCATTTTGTCAATGAATTCCCTGTGCAGAAGCTTTTTAGATCAGTATAGTCTTATTTGTTTACTTTTCTTTTGTTTCCCTTGTATTTGGAGTCATATCCAAAAAAAAAAAATGCTACAATTATGTCAAGAAGTTAATCATGTATATTTTCTTCTAGGAGTTCTATGGCTTCAGATCTTACATTTAAGTCGTCAAGTAATTTTGAGTTAATTTTTGTACATGATTTAAGATAGTGGTCCAGTATCATTCTTTTGAATGTTGCTATCCAGTTTTCCGAACATTTATTAAAGAAATTATCTTTTCCCCATTGTATCTTCTTGGTTCTTTTGCCATATATTGATTGATAATTGATTTGTCTTCCAACTAGTGGATCTGTTTTGCTTCATCCAGTTTGTTGTTCAACCCTAGTGTATTATGCAGTTTAGTTATAATATTCCTCAGTTCTGTGATTCTGCTTCATACTTTCTTATGTTTTCTATCCCTTTGTTGATGTTATCACTGTGTTCATCCATTATTCTCCTGAGTTTGATGAATATCCCTATGATGATTATTTTGAATTCTTTATCAGGTAGATTACTTTTCTCTCTATTATTAAGGTACTTCTTCTGAAATGTTTTCCTGTCCTCTCATTTGGAACTTATTTCTCTGTTTCTTCATTTGCTTGACTTTCTGTGTTTGTTTCTATGTATTAGGCAAAACAGCTAAGTCTTGAAGGAGTCTTGGCCTTGTGTAGGTGATGAAACTTCTTGCTCAAACTTACTCTAGCTCTTTGTTGTCTCTTGAAACTTTATGATTTTGTAAACCCTCAGATTTATTCTTGAAATATTCCTATTGTTGAGGTTGTGCCAAGACTTTTTAGTGTTCCAAAGGAAGGAATCTTAATAAAACCTCATTTTAGGAAGAAACTTTTAGGGTATGCAAATATATACAGTCCTGTAGGGGCATAATATCTGCTGGCTTCCAGACCAGGAATTCTGGAGATGTCCCCTGGGTGACAGCTGTAAAATTGGGGTTCCAGATGAGTGTAAAAATTTCTTTCTGGGAGGTTTTATTGAGCTGTGGCAAGACCAAAGTAGTACATGAGGATGGCTGCTCCCTGTTTACATTCCCTGGGAGTGCCTAGGTGTGTGGGAAACTTGAAGCCTGTCCCTCAGACTGAAGCTCCAAGCTAAGCAAATAGGCCTTTTCCACAAATAGACTGGGGCTATGTTTCAAACTGCTGTTTGTGCAATGCCTTGATGCAAAGCCTTCCAATAACTGGCTTTATGATTAATACATTCATGTGAAGCTCAAGAATGCCAGGACCCTTGGCTACCCAGATCAGGCAATCAAGGAGTGTCCTCTCTGTGAGTTGCACATGCGTTAGCTAGACAGCTAGTGAGTGTAGGGGGCAAGGCACATTCACTGGCTTCAAAAAGGCACAGGAAAATGTCTTGACTGTGCGTGTTCACAGGCTTTGGAAATGCAGAGCAGGGCAGTACTTTGTCTGTGTGCATATGCCAGCCATAGGCCAGGAGTGGGAGAACACCACACCATTCATGCCTATCAGCTGCAGCCAGTGAGTAGGGAAGTATCACAATCACATATGCTTACTGACTTTAGGGAGCAGGAGAATGTCATGACAGTTTGTGGTCACCTGCCTCAACCAGAGGCTGGGAGAGTACAGCAACCACCATGCTCTATAGCTTCAACAAGGCAATGAGATAGTGACATGACCACTTGCTCCCCACTGGTCTTAAAAAGGCTGCATCCAAACTCACCTATCTGTGCTAGCAAGAGTGCTAGTTAGAGTGCAAAAATGGGACCAGCCAGCTCTTCCATCTCTGGGGATAATTTCAAATTCTGCCCCTCCATTATATGCTTTTTTTTTTTTTTTTTTACTCATAATTGCTTATTTAATCTTTTAGATTACCAAATGAATCTCCTTCACCTATACTCTAGGCACTTTTCAAACGTCTGTTTCTTTGGGTATTGGGGTAAGTGAGACCATACGTAAGTCTCTTAAAGGGGAAAATCTCAGTTTTCTACAGCACGTCGGGTTCCTTGGACATCAGTCCCATTGGTTTTTCTAAGCTAGATGTTTTGGGGGATTGTCTCCTGCACAGTTCCCAGGGGTTGATATCTGATGTAGAGCACCAAGCCCTTGCTTTTCTATAACAGGGCCAAATTGGTGACATCTCTCCTTATTGTGTGTCCTCATGTCAGGAGTGGAGTTTTGGGGATACTGCATTTCTGCTTCTTCCTAGCCTTCTTGATGTCATTTTAGCCTTTGTTGTGAAGAAGCAGTTTCATCTAGTTTTCAGACGTTTTTCAGAGGGAAATGCTTTCTATGTAGCTGTAGATTTGGTGTGTTTGTAGATCGAGGTGAGTCCAGGATCCTCTTACACTACCATCTTGTAGAAGTCATCCCTCCTGGAGTTTTTAACTCTCAAGCCTGTCTACACTGAGCTTTCAATAATTCATCTATTACCATTTAGATTTTCTATCCTGGTTTTGGCTCCAGTGGCAGTTTCTCCTCCCAGGCTTCTGTTGTCACATTGTGATTCTACATAGTTGTCTGTTTGTCTCTGCAATATGGGGGGTTAAGTTTTCTCTGTGACCTTATTTTCTAATGAATTTAATAAGGGTTGTTGATTTTCAGTTTGTTCCATTTTTTTTCTTATTATGAAGATCGAAGCAATGATTTCCAAGCTCTTTTCATGCTAGATTGATCAGAAACTGGGAGTCTTATTTTCATTTATTAGAATAGGTTTATAAGGAGACACTTTCTCCAATTGTTATTTGGTTACTCAGAGGGTATAGTTGATATTAAAAAAGCAAAATAAACTTTTTTTTTTTCATTTTTCTTTACTTAGATTTCCAGGTAATTAGTTTTTTCCCTATCATTCAAATACAGTGACCTAATAGTAATTTTGAGATAATTTGAGACTCAGAGAAATGTTGCAAAATCAGAAGAACATTACAGTACAGCCATCATTCAGCTTCCTTTTTTGTTAATGACTTATGTAAGCATAAAAATTCATCAAAACTAAGAAAGTAATATAGGTAAAAACTAGTAACTGATAAATTTGATTGGATTTCACCTAGCTTTTCTACTAATGTCTTTTTCTGTTCCAGATGCCCCTAGAATATCACATTGCATTTAGTTGTCATGCCTCTTTAGTCTTCTCTAATTTGGGATAATTTGTCCATTTTTCCTTGTCCTTCAGAACCTAGAAACTTGACTCTTTTGAAAAGTGCTGGATAGATATTTTTTAGATTGGACCTTAATTTCAACTTTTCTGATATCTTTTCATGATTATATTGAGTTTATTAATTCAGGGGAAGGATACCACCAAGTGGTGTGCCCTTCTAGTACAGGAGATCAGGGGATGCATGATGTCAATTATCTATTACTGGTTATATTTACCTTTATCACATGGCTAAGATAATATCCACCAGAGATATCCAGTGTAAACTTACCATTTTCTTTCTTACAATTACTAGATATTTGGAGACAGATATTTAGAAAATTATATACTTTGTGCTTGAAATTTGCCTATTATTTATTCTTTATCATTGGGTTTTGCCTGTGGCAATTATGTCTCTAATATTCTAATCAAAAGTTTTCTCATTTCTTCTTTTCATTTCTTCTGCATTTACTAACTGGAATTTTTATGTGGTAAGAGTTACCTTGTCTCCCTCATTTACATATTTACTTATTTATTTATTCAGTTATACATTATATCAATATAGATCATGAGTGTTTAATTTTTCAGGTTATATTTCAATACTATCATTATTTTTTTAAAGATTTTTATTTATTTATTTGACAAAGAGAGAGATCACAAGTAGGTAGAGAGGCAGGCAGAGAGAGAGGGGGAAGCAGGCTCCCTGCCGAGCAGAGAGCCCGATGCGGGGCTCGATCTCAGGACCCTGAGACCATGACCTGAGCTGAAGGCAGAGGCTTTAACCCACTGAGCCACCCAGGTGCCCCACTATCATTATTTTTTAACTAAAGTTGTTCGTTGAGTGCTCTTTGATCATTGTTCTTTGGACATTAAGAGCTCTTTTAGATTAGCTTTTCCATTCTATGATATGTCCTCATCTTTTGTTGTTTTTGTTTTGTTTTCTTGTTTTGTTTTAACACTTCCTTACTAATTGGCACTAAAAGATGTTCTAGGTTCATCATGTATTTTCCCTGCCTGGAATCTACCACATCTCCAAAGAGTCACATTCTCTTATTGTTGGAGAATGAAATTTATCTAGAAACTAAGACCTGGACACAAAGTATGCTTAATGCTACTGGCATGACATAGCATCTAATTTCTTTCAGTGGCTAAAGAAAAAAATGTGCATATACTACCTCATGCATATATAAATCTATATATATTTGTTTACCTGTGTATTTATTTAGGTAAATATGTATGTATATTATATTTATATATAACATATGTATATGTTTACCTATGTAAATATATACATATATTTATATGTCCACGTTGAACCTCCAACTTCAATGCATCATCATAGCATTCATTCTAGACTTCCCTCTTGCCTTATCTGTGATTTCTTTCTCCCATAGTGAGAAATTTAGTCCTCATTCTCTATAATATATTTACTTATTTGTTCAACACTAGTGCACAAAGTAGTTTCAGAATTTTTTTTTAAAGATTTCATTTATTTATCTGACAGAGAGAGATCACAGACAGGCAGAGAGGCAGGCAGAGAGAGAGGGGGAAGCAGGCTCCCTGCTGAGCAGAGAGCCCGATGCGGGGCTCGATCCCAGAACCCTGAGATCATGACCTGAGCTGAAGGCAAAGGCTTTAACCCACTGAGCTACCCAGGTGCCCCAGTAGTTTCAGAATTTTTAACCCAATCTTTCTGGGAAACAAATATGCCAACAAGAGTACAGTGTTTTTTGCAGTTCTTTTTGTCTTTAGCTACACAGTACTCAGTCAAAACATACCTTAGGTATGCTTTTTTCTTCCTTCTTCGCTTAGTGTGCTTATATAATTCATTAATAAAGTAGTTTAATTCATTTATCATAGTCTGGAGTCAACCTTTCCCCCATATCTTGATTGATTTTTTAATATTACATGAATAAAATTCACTTTTTGTGGAAATAGTTCTATAGATTTTGACAAATGAAGAGTCTTGTGCCAAACACCAGATTTTCATATCAACTGTTTCCTCAACTCAGAATCGCCTCCATATATATAATCTCTCTTCCAATACAAGACAATTTCTGATATGTTTTAATTTTCTATAGTTTTATGTAATTTCTGTAGTTTTCTGTAGTTTTGCTTTTTCCAGTGTTACATAAGTTGAATTATGCAATAGGTCATTTCTTTAATCTTCCTTACTTCATTTAGCAAAATGCATTTAAGAATCAGCCATAATTTTGTATGCATGAATGGTTTGTTTCTTTTCATTGCTAAAAAGTGTTATGCTAGATGGATTTATCATAGTTTAATTATGCATTCACTATTTCAAGGACATTCATACACAAGCTTTTGTGTGAACATAAATTTTTGTTTCTCTTGAATAGATACATGAGAGTAAGACTTCGGGTCATGGAGTATGTGTAAGATTAATTTTATGCAAAATTGCCCAATTATCCTCTTCAATTCAGGCACAGACAGACATGCAGAAAAAAAAAAAAACAAAACAGGGCTCAATCTCAGCAAGCAATCTGGTCTCAGCAGCTTCTTTGTCCCTGTGGGACAAAGACTGCCCTCTTCACCCAGATATATCAAGGAAGGGAAGGTGCCATATAAACATAGAATTTCCTTCCCTTACCAAAAACACCTGACTTTCCTATCTGGAGAAATATCTTCTGCCCCTCAGATATCACCAGCAGACCACAGTGGAACCCTCAGAGCACCAGATAAACCAAACAGATAATAACACTGTGAAGTCTCTGAACATCAAACTGTCGTTAGAACTACAACCCATAAAAGTAGACTGGGACCCACATGCTAAACCTATACAATGTGATAGCATGCCAACTAAGATAAAAGATTTAAATAGAACTCAATGCCTCCTAATCTAATAGACAAAATACACAAAATGCAGTTGAAAGTAACCTGTCATACCAAGAACGACCTTGAACGAAAAAAGACAAATAAATGACACCAACAGCAAAATGAATCAGATGTTGGGATTATTTGACAAGAATTTTTTTTTAATTTTATTTATTTGACAGAGAGAAACACAGCGAGAGAGGGAACACAAGCAGAGGGAGTGGTAGCAGGAGAAGCAGGCTTCCCGCAGAGCAGGGAGCCAGATGCGGGGCTCCATCCCAGGACTCTGGGATCCTGACCTGAGCCGAAGGCAGACGCTTAACGACTGAGCCACCCAGGTGCCCCTTGACAAGAATTTTTAAAGCAGTTGTCATAAAAAACCTTCAACAATCAATCACAGTTTCTCTTGAAATAAATGAAAGAAAAATAGAATTATTCAACAAAGAATCCAAAACTATAAAAATAACCAAATGGAAATTATAGAACTGAAAAATACACTTAAGATGGGGAAAAAAACCGCACTGGAAAAACGCAATAGTAAAATGGAAATTATAGAGAAGAGAATCAGTGAACTTGAAAATAGATCTATTAAATTCACCAAATCTGAGTAAACAAAGGAAATATATGCTGAAAAAAGTTAAACAATCACAGAGCTCTATAAGAAAATAACAAACACAACAATCATTACATCAAGGTCCCGGAGGATAGGAGAAAGATAGTGGGGCAGAAAGCACATTTGAAGAAAAAAAAATGCCTGAAAATTTCTGAAGCTTGGCAAAAATTATAAACCTACAGTTCCAAAAAGTTGAGAAAGCCCACATGAAATAAAACCAAGACACATTTTAATGAAGTTCTAAAAATTAAACAGAAAGATAAAAATCTTGAAAACAGCCAAAGAAAAAGAATAAATTATCAACAAGAAAACACCAATCAACAAAATTCTCATCAGAACCCAAATCATGGAGATAGAAAGAAGCAACAAAGTATTTTTCAAGTGCTGAAAGAAAAGAACTGTCAACCAAGAAGTCTATCATGAACAATAAATCTTGTAACACTGAAAAAATAAAATAAACATTTTGGGAGAAAAAAAAGAAGTATATATCTGATTAAACTATTCTTTAGGAGTGAAGAGACAATGAAAACCTTCAGATGAGGTGATAAATAAGAAACTGGTACTTGAAGACCTACCCATAAAAACTAACTAAAGAAGTTCTTCAAACAGAAAGGAAATGATGAATGAAGGTATTTTGGAGCATCACTATGGCAGAAGGAACAAGGAAAAAACAAAAATGTAAGTATTCTCAGACTATTCTTTCCTTATGGGTTTTGTACATTTTATTTAATGAATGAAACAAAAATTATAACACCACCTAACTTTCCAAACAATGGTATTTAAAAATGGAGCTGATAAAAGTACCTAAATGCAATTGATGTTTCCAAACTTAACACTAAGTGGTAAAATATTGAAAACAAATAGACTGTATACACCTATTGTACTACCCAGAGAGATTAGAATGAAAAATATACAAAATGACACACTCGAAAGGACTATAAATACATCAAGAAAGAATCCTAAAAAGTGTTCAAATAATACACAACAAAGCAAGAAAAGATACAAAGCAATGAGAACGAGAGGAAACAGAATAAATCTTTAAAATGACAGACTTGAGATCTAACATATAATTACCTTGCATAGAAATGATATAAATATTCCAAAGAAAAAGCAGAAATTGTCAGAGTGAATTTTTTAAAATGCATGGTCTAATTATAAACCCCATACAAGAAACTCACTTCAAATTCAATGAAATAAGGAGATTGAAAATGAAAGGAGAGAAAAAATATAATATGTAAATATTAGTATTCTTTTAAAAGAAAATCAAGATTGGGTTAATATCTAATAAAGTGGATTTCAAAGCAAAGAAAATTGCCAGAGACATAGAAGGACACCTCATAATGGTTAAAGGATCAATTTGCAAGGAAGACATAGAGATTTTAAATATGTCTATATCAAACCACAGAACATTACAATACGTGAGGCAAAAACTGATAGAGGTGACAGAAGAAATAGAAAATGCAAAATAATGGATGGAGGTTTGAAACTCTCACCTCAGCAACTGTTGTAGCTACTAGACATAAAACAGTAAGAATATACAAGAACTGAACAACACATACTAACAGAATGTAATTGACACACATAGAACTCTCCACCAAACAATAGAACAATACATATTTTTTCCAATCATCTTTTGAAGTTTCAACAAGAAAAATCATATCCCAGGCAAAAATTAAGTCTCAACAAATACAAAAGAATTGAAATCATACAGAGTGTGTATTCTACAACTATTACAGACTCAAACTAGAAGTCAATAATAGAAAACAAGAAAATCTCTATATCTGTGGAAAATAAACAACACTAAATAACCCATGGTCAAGGAGGAGGTCTCAAAAACATTTGAAAATACTTAGAACTGAAGGAAATCAAAGCACATCATATCAAAATAAGTGGGGTGCAAATGTTCATAGCAGCAATGGCCACAATAACCAAACCGTGGAAAGAGCCAAGATGCCCTTCAACAGATGAGCAGATAAAAAAGATATGGCCCATATATGCAATGGAATATTATGTCTCCATCAGAAAGGATGAATACCCAACTTTTGTATCAACTTTTGTATCAACTTTTGTATCAACATAGATGGGACTGGAAGAAATTATGCTGAGTGAAATAAGTCAAGCAGAGAGAGTCAATTATCATATGGTTTCACTTACATGTGGAGCATAAGGAAAAACATAGAGGACATTGTGAGAAGGAAAGGAAGGGTGAATTGGAAGAAATTAGAGTGGAGAATGAAACATGAGAGACTGTGGACTCTGAGAAACAAACTGAGGGTTTTGGAGGGGAGATGGGTAGGGGGTTGGGTGAGCCTGGTGGTGGGTATTGAGGAGGGCACGTATTACATGGAGCACTGGGTGTGGTGCATGAACAATGAATCTTGGAGCACTGAAAAACTTAAATTTAAAAGAAAAGTGGGGTGCAGCTAAAGCACTGTTGAGATCTAAAATCTCTTTGCTGCACCTACAGATTGTTTTCTTTATTTTCTTCTAGAAGATATATAGTTTTATGATTTATGTTTAGGTCTCTGGTTCTTTTGAAATTAATTTTGTTTAAAATGTTAGATGATGGTCAAGATGCATTTTTGTGCATATGGACAAAATATTTTTCTAAAAACCATGTATGGATAACTACCTTTTCTACACAAATCTGCCTTTGCATTTTTTTTTTAAAAAAACCACATGTAAATAACCTAGAAAATGACCTGAAGACTGAAAGAACAAACTCCACAACTAAATGTAGCACACTGAAGAGGGTAGAAAAGACAGAGATGTGGTAGGGAAATAACATGAACTCCCAGAACTGTCCTCCATGGGATGGAAGGACATCATAGAGGTAGAGAAGGAAGAGAAACAGACTCTTACACTGGGGAGCCAGCACAGAAAAAAAGAAATTCCTATAACATTTGGCTTTGAAAATCAGAGGAGCCAAACTTTGTGAGTTCTTACAATCAGCAGGACTTAAAACCTGGAACTTTAAAAATCAGTGGGCTCAGCTTTGGGAGAGTCATGAGGGCAAGAGGAAACTGAGTTCCTGCCCTTTAAAAGGCAGCACAAAAAACAGCCCACCGACATACAACATAGAAGCAGCAGTTTGGAAAATACCTGGGTATATGAGAGGAGGATTTACTTATTCATCTCAGAGTATGTGCTGAAGGAACAGAGATCATTGAGAGACTCATCCAGGAAAAAGGGAGTTGGCAGTCACTATTTCCCACTCTTCTCCCCAGCATAAACACATAGCCATCTACGGGAAACAGTGCACCACTGACACTGCCTAACTTGTTAATGTGGTGCATTCTTCCTCCCCCCACAAAAAAAAATCCGCATGCTTTAGCGGATCCACCCCCACCAACCAGGCCTCCCTCAGTCCCAGCAGCAGTCGGTCCCCTTCTACAGAGGAGAGGCACACAGACCTTGCTAACACTATAGCAAATCTGTCCCCTCCAATACATTCATGGCCAGAGATCATTTGAAACACTGCCACAAACCTCATAATGTGCAAGAAGCCCCAACAAAGGCCAGCATCACTCCAAAGTGACTCCTGCCGCAGAGAGAGGTAAAGATAACCACACATAACCAGTCAGACCATGGCCCTAACAGTGGCCTGGGAGCAGACTGCTGGTTTAACTATAGGCTCCAGAAACTAAAAAAGTTTCTCAGGGTACAACACAAGGAATGCATCCTGCAGTTTGGTGCCATTCATCTCTGGCAAATAACTTGGTCTGATTAGATTCAAGCCCTGGTGTCCCCAGACTGGCCCACTAAACCACAGGAACCAAAAATTGCCCACAACAGGCAAAGAAAGCCATTGAAGACAATTGGACTGAAGGAAAAAGTGCTCACCCACTACAGTAGGGCACACACATCACACAGAGGAGACACCGCTAGTGAACATGGGACACTGCACTGCAGGGCACTACAGGACCTCTTTTTCATAAGCAGGAGAGTCCAGATGACTTTCATAACACAGAGAAACAGACACAAAGAGTGAGACAAGATGAAGGGACAGAGGAATATGTCCTAAATGAAAGAACAGGACAAGAATCACAATAAGAGAGCTAAACAGAATGGAGATAAGTAATATGCATAATAGAGAATTTAAAGTAATGGTCGTAAAGATACCAAACTTGAGAAAAAAGTGGAGGACATTAACAAAGAGAGAAAATTTTAAAAAATAACCAATCAGAGATGAAGAGCTCAGTAAATGGAATTAAAAATACACTAGATAGAACAAACAGTAGATTAAAGGAAGCAGAAGGATGAATTAGCAAACTGGAGGACAGAGTAATGAAAAGAAAAATCAAGCTGAGCATGTGAGAGGAAAAAAATAATAATACAAACTAAAATAAGGGACTCCGTGTCAGCATCAGCCATCATAGCATTCACATTATAGGGATCCCAGAAGGAAAAGAAAGAGAAAAGGAGGTGGAAAATTCACTTGAAGAAATAATAGCTGAAAACTTCCCAAATCTGGGGAAGGAAACAGAAATCCAGATCCAGGAGGCACAGAAGACCCCGAACGAAATAAACCCAAGGAGGTACACACCAAGACACACAGTAATTAAATGATAAAAAATAGTGATAAAGAGAATTTTTTTAAAAGCAAGAAAAAAGAAAATAGTTAAATGCAAAGAAAATCCCATAAGGCAATCAGCTAATTTTCAGCAGAAACTTTAGAGTCTAGAAGGCAGTGGCATGATATAATTAATGTGCCGAATGGAAAAAATCTATAGCCAAGAATCCCCTATCCAGCAAGGCTATCATTCAAAATAGAAGGAGAACTAAACAGTTTCTCAGACAAATAAAAGTTAAAGGAATTCATCACTACTAAACCAGCCCTACAAGAAATATTAAAAGGGACTCTTAGAGTGGAAAGGAAAAACTGCAAGTAGGAGTAAGAAACTTAAGAAGCCCAAAGGCAGTATAAAGAAGTATATCTGTAAAATTCAGCCAAGAGTCTCACAGAATAAAAATATGTAAAGTATAACAACACGTACCTAAAACATGGAGGAGAGAGAAGAGTAGAGAATGGGTTCAAAATTAAGCAACCATCAACTTAATATAGACAGCTAATGCATAAGATGTTAAATATATGGGGCGCCTGGGTGGCTCAGTCATTAAGCGTCTGCCTTCGGCCCAGGTCATGATCTCAGGGTCCTGGGATCGAGCCCCGCATTGGGCTCTCTGCTCAGCAGGAAGCCTGCTTCTCCCGCTACCGTTCCCTCTGCTTGTGTTCCCTCTCTCGCTGTGTTTCTCTCTGTCAAATAAATAAAATCTTTTAAAAAAAAAAAGTTAAATATAAATCTAATGGCAACCACAAATCAAAAGCTGGTAATAGATAAAAATAGATAAAAAACACTGTAACAAGAGACAAAGAAGGACACTATATAATCATAAAGGGAACAATCCAACAAGAAGATAAAACAATTGGAAATATTTATGCACTGAACATGGGAGCACCCAAATACATAAAGCAGTTAATAGCAAACATAAGAAAAGTAATCAGTGTTAGCACAATAATAGTAGGGAACTTTAACACTTCACTTACATCAATAGATCCAAATACAAAATCAACAGGGAAACACTAACTTTGAATGACACACTGGACCAGATGGATTTAAGTGATATATTCTGAACATCCCATCCTAAAAGAGCAGAATATACATTCTTTTCCAGTTCACATGGAACATTCTCCAGAATTCTCCAGAAAAGACCACAAAACAAATTTCAACAAATTCAAGATCAGTCACATCATGCATCTTTTCTGACCACAATGCTATGAAACTAGAAATCAAGAAAGAAAGAAACTAGAAACTGCACAAATATGCGGAGGTTAAATAACAGGCTACTAACAATGAATGGGTCAATCAACAAATCAAAGAGGAAATCAGTGAATACTTGGATACAAGTGAAAATGAAAACATAGTGGTTAATAATCTTTGGAATGAAGCAATGGTGGTTCTAAGAGGAAAGTTTATAGCAATACAGTCTTACCTCAAGAAGCAAGAAAATCTAAAATAAGCAAACTGACCTTAGACCTAAAATAAAAGAACAACAACAAACAAATCCCAAAACCAGTAGAAAGGAGGAAATATCAAAGATTAGAGCAGAAATAAATGAAACAGAAACTAAACCACCAATGAAACCAAGAGTTGGTTTTGGAAAAGATCAACAATCTATTTTATGTGTTTGTTTTCATTTTTTAATTCTAGTTAGTTAACTTATAGGGTAATATTGGTTTCAGGAGTAAAACTTAGTGGTTTATCACTTACATATAACACACAGTGCTCATCACAACATGTGCCTTTCTTAATACCCATTACCCATTAAGCCCATTCCCTGCACACCTCCCCTCCAAACCCTCAGTTTGCTCTCTATATTTATGGGTCTCTTATGGTTTGCCTCCCTCGCTGAAAAGATCAACAAACTTGATAAACCTTTAGCCACACTCATTGAAAAGAGACACAGAGAGAGGAATCAAATAAACAAAATAAAAAAATGAAAGAGGAGAAATAAAACTGACACCACAGAAGCACAAAGGAATTTAAGAGAATTTTATGAAAAACATTTATGCCAACAAATTGGACAACCTAGAAAAAAATGGATAAATTCCTAGAAAAATACAACCTCCTAAAACTGAGTCAGAAAGCAATAGAAAATTTGAGCAAGCCAATAGAAAGCAATAAAATTGAGTCAGTAATCAAAAAGTTGCAGCAAATAAAAGTCCAGGAAACAAAGAATTCACAGGTGAACTCTACCAAACACTTAAAGAAGAGTTAATACCTATTCTTCTCAAATTATTCCTAAATAAAGGAGGAAAGAAAGCTTCCAAATTCATTCTATGAGACCAGTATTACCAGATACCAAAAGTAGATAAAGATACTACAAAAAGAAAAAAGAGAGAACTACAGGCCAATATCTCTAATGAACATAGATGAAATAATCCTCAACAAAACACCAGCTACCCAAATCTGATAATACAATAAAAAGATCATTCATCAAGATCAAGTCAGATTCATTGCAGAGATTCAAACATGAGAATATTCTCAAGTCAATGTGATACATCACATCAATAAGAGAAAAGATAAGAACCATACAATAATTTCAATAGATGCAGTAAAAAGCATTTGATAAAGTACATCCATTCATGATAAAAACCCTCAACAAAGTAAGTTTACAGGGAACATCCTTAAAAATAATAAAGGACATATATGAAAAACCCGGAGACAATATCAGACTCAATGGGGAAAAAAAAGTGAGAGCCTTTCTTCTATGGTCAGGAACCAGACAAGGATGTCCACTCGCACCACTTTTATTCAACCTAGGACTGGAAGTTCTAGCCACAGCAATCAGACATGGAAAAAAGAATAAAAGGCATCCAAATTAGAAAGGAAGAAGTTTCACTATTTATAGATGACATGATCCTATATATAGAATATCTGAAAGACTCCACCAGAAAAACTATTAGAACTAATAAATGAATTCAGTAAGGTCACAAGATACAAAATTAATAAACAGAAACCTATTGCATTTCTATACACTAATAATGAAGCAGCAGAAATAAAAATTAAGAAAATAACCCCATTTACAATTGCACCAAAAGTAATAAAATACCTAGGAGTAAACTCAGGAATAAACTTATCCAAGAAGGTGAAAGACCAAACTCTGAAAACTATAAAACACTGATGAAAGAATTGAAGACAACACAAACAAATGGAAAAATACCACATGCTCATAGATTGGAAGAATATTGTTAAAATGTCCATACTATCTAAAGAAATCTATAGATTTAATGCAATACCTATAAAAATAGCAACAACATTTTTCACAGAACTATAACCCTAAATATACCCAAATTATCCTAAAAATTTGTGTGGAACCACAAAACTCTCTAAAGCTTAAGCAGTATTGAAAAATAAAATCAAGACTGGAGGTATCTTGAAATTCTAGATTTCAAGATATATTACAAAGCTGTGGTAATCAAAGGACTATGGACTAAGCACAAAAATATACAGATCAAGAGAACAGAATAGAAAGTTTAGAAATAAACCCACAATTATATGAGTTAATATACTGTATAATAAATCAATGATAATATGGGTTAATATAATATGGGTTAATTAAATCTGACAAAGGAGGCAAGAATATGCAATGGGAAAAAGATCGTCTCTTCAACAAATGGTGTTGGGAAAACTGGACAGCAATATGCCGAAGAATGAAACTGGACCACTTTATTTCACCATATACAAAAATAAACTCAAAATGGATTAAAGTCCTAACTGTGAGACCTGAAACTATAAAAATCCCAGAAGAGAACACAGGCAATAATTTCTCTGACATTGGCTGCAGCAACATTTTTCTAGATATGTCTCCTGAGGCAAGGAAAACAAAAGCAAAAATAAACTATTGAGACTACAGCAAAATAAAAAGCTTCTGCATAGCAACAGAAACAATCAACAAAACAAAAAGACAACCTGTTGAATGGGAGAAGACATTTGCAAATGACATAGCTGATAAACAGTCCAAATCATATAATAAAAAACTTATACTAAAAAAAAAAACAAACTTATACTACTCAACACCAAAGTACAAATAATGGGCAGTTTAAAAAGATGGGCAGAATACATAAACATTTCTCCAAAGAAGACATACAGATGCCCAACAGGAAGATGAAAAGATGCTCAACATCACTCATCACCAGGGAAATGCAGATCTAGACTTCACTGAGATATTACCTCACACCTGTCAGGATGGGCTAAAACCAAAAGAGCAAGAAACAACAAGTATTGGCCAAGATGCAGAGAAAAAGTAACTTGTGCACTGTTGGTGGGAATGCAAACTGATGCAGCCACTGTAGAAAACAGTATGGAAGTTCCTCAAAAAATTAAAAATTAAAAAAATTAAAAATACGATCCAGCAATTACATTACTGGGGATTAATCCCCCCAAAAATACAAAAACATTAATTCAAAAGGATATGTGCTTGCCTATGTTTATATAGCACCAATATTTACAACAGCAAAATAAAGGAAGCCACCCAGGTGTTCATCAATAGATGAATGGATAAAGAAAATGAGTGGATATATGTAATGGGATATTATTTAGCCATACCTACATACATTTACACCTTAAAAAGGTGTAAATATGCAGATAATGAAATTTCTAAAGTTTACTTTGATTGAGAAAGTAGTTATTGTTCCTTCATTTTTGAAATTATTTTCACTGTGTAGAGAATTCTGAATTGATAGCATTTTTTCCTAGCACTTTAAAAATGTTGTTCTGTAGTCTTCTAGCTTGCACTTTTTCTATTGAGAAGTCTACTATAATTCTTAATTTTTTTAATTCTCCAGTTTGTTCCTTATATTTAATGTTTCTTTTTTGCAGACTGTCTTTTAAAATTTCTTTTTTGTTTTTTAGCAGTTTGAGTATGATATGCATAAGGGTATGTGAGTGTGTGTGTTTGTATGCATTTGTGTGCACATCGGTATTTGTTTTCCTTGAGGTTCTCTGAGCTTCTTGTATCAATGTTTTGGTATCTAACTAATTTCAGGAAAAAATTTTGTTGCTATTTAATTAAATATATTTTCTTCTCTGTTTTCTCTCTCTTTTTCTGAGATTCCAAGAGCACATATTTTATTATGTTTGATTGCCCCATACCTTATGGCTGTTCTCTTGCGTCTTTTTCCTATTTTATTTTCTCTGTGTCTCTGTGTCTCTGTCTGTCTGTATGTATGTATATCTCTCTGTTTTGTTTTGGTAATTTCTATTAACCTATCTGCAAGCTCATGATTTTTATCCACAGCTGTATTTATGGATCAAAGGCATTCTTTATCCTGTTAATTGGCTTTTTATTTCTAGATCGTCCATTAATTTTTTAATAGTTTTAATCTTTCTGCTTGAACAACCCACCTAATCTTGCACATTTGATCTTTTTATATATTAATCCTAATTATACTAAATTATCTGTCAGATAGTTCAAACATCTGCACCGTATCTTGTTTAGTTTTGATAATTTCTTTGTGTTTTCTGAGTGCCATTTTCTTACCTTTTCATTACCCTAAATATTTTTTTTAGTTTCATTTGTTCGCTTGTTTGTTTGCTTGTTTATTTTTAGAGAGGGAGAGAGGGGAGAAGGAGTAGAGGGAGAGGGAAACAGAGAGAATCCCAAGCAGGCTCTAAGCCCAGCATGTTGTGTGGGGCTTGATCTCACAATCCTGAGATCATGACCTGAGCTGAAATCAAGAGTCAGATGACCGACTGAGCCACCCAGGTGCCCCTACTTTTGAATTTTAAGAAGAAAGAGGGGCACCTGGGTGGCTCAGTTGGTTAAGCAACTGCCTTCTGCCCAGGTCGTGATCCTGGAGTCCCAGGATCGAGTCCCGCATCGGGCTCCCAGCTCCACGGGGAGTCTGCTTCTCTCTGACCTTCGCTCCTCTCATGCTCTCACTTTCTCTCTCTCTCTCAAATAAATAAATAAAATCTTTGAAGAAGAAGAAGAAGAAGAAGAAGAAGAAGGAAAAAAAGAAGAAGAAGAAGAAGAAGAAAGAAAGAAAGAAAAACTAAAAATTCATAAGGAGCCAGGTAGAAAATCAGGCTTGCTATGCAGGAATGCAGGAATGAAACTCAGGCTAACCTCAGTGCTGGCTGATGGAAGAAGGCCCTTGGAGCTTCTGCAGTGCTTTGGGAAGGAGGCATAGGTATTAGAGACTGCAAAATTCAAACAAGCTATGGGTCACAAGGAAAGATGGCATTACAAGGTCTCAGAAAATATACCATTTCCATATACTTCTTGAGGGGTAAAAGAAATCTTAGAAGGTCTACTCCTGCAGAGTGATAGAAACATGAAAATAAAGAATTAAAAAGTAATAGAACAGTTGGTGTTTAAACATTAAAACAGTTTGAACAGGGCACCTGGGTGCCTGAGTGGGTTAAAGCCTCTGCCTTCGCCTTCGGCTCAGGTCATGATCTCAGGGTCCTGGGACTGAGCCCCGCATAGGTCTCTCTGCTCAGCAGGGAGCCTGTTTCCTCCTCTCTCTCTGCCTGCCTCTCTGCCTATTTGTGATCTCGCTGTCTGTCAAATAAATAAATAATATTTTTTAAAAAGACTCCTTAAAAAAAAGTTTGAACATATGGATTTGGGTATAAATAAATGCTATAACTATTGTAACAAAGCTGCATGCAAAATTTAAATTTTTTTTAAAGAACATTAAAATATTAACTGTCAACTACATAATGTTCAAAAGAGGGCTTGAAGAACAAAAACAGCAAAGGTGAGAAAAATTCTTCATTGAATACGGGAAAAAATAAAAAGTATTTTTTCATGACATTGCTAGAAAATTTTGATGAGATAAACATAGATTTAAGCATGTTCTATCATTTGTTCAAGAAATATATTAAGTGTCTAAAATTTTGAGTCAGAGCAAATGATGTCTACTTTCTTGGACCAAATGGTAGGAAGATAGATGAACAGACACTAACAATAAATGGAGAAATTACAAAGTATACAGAGTATTTCATGAATGTAGCCCACAGGGTGGTAAGGACAGAAAAAGATAGGAGACAACCTCCTGTATATGACTTGGTCCGCAAGGTTCTTTTCAAGTGGTATGTATATGGAACCCTGAAACTTGAGAACACCCAGCTGCACAAGGAGAGGGGTGATATACATGCCAGGCAGGGCCTGAATCCTGGAAGGGTCTGAGGTTGGCAAGAAACTGAACACAGCTCAAGTTGCTGAACAGTTAGTTAAGAGAGGCCCATCAAATACGATGGTAGAGATCAGGTGGAGATCAGGTCTCAGCCTGATTATACAGCTGCCCCAGCCTTTGCTAAGGGATGTGGATCTCCACTAGGTGTAGGAGAAAGTTACTGAAGTATGTGGCGTGTGTGTGTGTGTGTGTGTGTGTGTATAATATTTTCAAAAAGGTTCACACAACACTTTAATACATTACAAAATGAGAAGTCTCACTTCTACCCTTGTTCTTGTCTATCTCACAAATCTCATTTTCAAGCAAATATAAATTCTCCCTCTTTCTTACATAAAAAATGGCATGCTATAAAATATTTTCAACTTGTTTTTTTATACATTTTTATACACTTGCTTTTTTTATACAACAGTATTTTTTCTGGACATATTTTCATATCAGCATATGGGAAGCTTCAAAGTATTCTGTTGTTTGATACACCAGCTTATTTATCTGGCTTTCTCTTGGTGGGCTTTTGAGTTTTTGCAATATTTTTCTATTTCAATGCTGCTGAAAATATGCATGTACATATAACACTTTGTAAGTGTAAAAACACATGCAAAGGGAAAATTCCCAGAGGCATCAATGAGTTAAAGGGTAGGTGCGTTTAGTATTTTCATAGAATTTCCCATTTGTCTTGCATTATGCTCTTTAACATTTTGCATTCCCATTGACAATGGCTAAAACATCTGTTTTCTTAAACAAGGAAGTGACATGATTTGAGTTACAATTATAAAAGTCCAATCCACCATCTGAGTGAAGAGTACTTTGTGAAGTGGATGAGACTACTTAGGTTTTTCAATTGTTTGGAGAAGAGTTATTGGTGGATGACAGGGGAATCAGGGAGAAGAGAATGGATGGATTATATATATAATATATATATTTTGAATCTACAGAATTTTCTGATGATTTGGTTATAGGGGTGAAGAAAAGAAGGAAAAAATGGCTACATGGGGTGTGGGCCAGGAGAGCAGGGGGTTCCTGAGTGCAGTTATGTATCTGTTAGATTTGGGTACCCTGTGGGACATCCTAACCTCACTCTCTAGGGTCAGTCATATATAGAAGTTGGAAGCTCAGAGGAGAGATCTCAACTGGAAATGAGGATTGGAGATGAAAATTAGAATAAGAATGAAGGAGATCACCTAGGAAAAGTGCAGAGCAAGATAAGGAAATATGTAAGGCCCAAAGCCCATGATAAACCAGCTTGAGAGTGAAACAGAGCAGGGGAGCCTGTGGGGAAAGTGGTGGCATCATGGGAAGTGCCAGAGAAGACCTTGTTAGGAGGAAGGTGTGGTCCACCATCTCCAAAGCTGCTAAGGAGCTGAATAAGATGAGGTCCACAGGTATCTGCTGGATAGGACAGTATGGACCAGCCCTGTGAGAAGAATTTGTGAGAGAGTTCCATCAACTTAAAGTCAACCACTAACAGCATAAATAAAATGGCTCCTTCAAAATCACTAAAGGAAGAAAAGGAGCACAAGATATCTTTCTATGGAAAATAGAGAAACCAGAAGAAACAGCCAGGAGGCCAAAAGTAAAAAGTGTAACAAAATGCTTGTTATGGGGCGCCTGGGTGGCTCAGTGGTTTAAGCCTCTGCCTTCGGCTCAGGTCATGATCTCAGGGTCCTGGGATTGAGCCCCGCATCGGGCTCTCTGCTCAGTGGGGGGCCTGCTTCCCTCTCTCTCTCTGCCTGCCTCTCTGCCTACTTGTGATCTCTCTCCTCTCTGTCAAATAAGTAAATAAAAATCTTTAAAAAATAAAAAATGCTTGTTACATGTTGGTTAGGAGCAGGGCTCTAATTCATGTCTGGTTCAAATTGGGTAGGTGTGCTTAGCTCCCTGGGCCTCTCTGGATCTCACTGAAGTGGGGCCTTTACCTACAGAGTTGACATGAGATGGACCAGACGGTGTTGTGTGCGTCCATAGGAAGTGCTCAGTGACATTAGTTAGCTGACTCTTCTAAGAAAGTTGTTACTATAGAGGTAGCTGGATGTGACTCTTGCTATTAGAGAAAGTTCTGAGACAGTGGAAGGGAGGGGTCATTTTACGTATTTTAAATATATTTTTAATATTTGAATATGAATATACTTTTAAAATATGCATGTATTTAGTATAAATACTTATATAATTTAAATATAGTAAAATATTCATATTTATTATATAAAGTATATAATATTTATCTTTAAGAAAGTTAAAATACGGGGTGCCTGGGTGGCTTGGTCGTTAAGTGTCTGCCTTCGGCTCGGGTCATGGTCCCAGGGTCCTGGGATCGAGCCCTGCATCTGGCTGCCTGCTCGGCAGGAAGCCTGCTTCTCCCGCTACCATTCCCTCTGCTTGTGTTCCCTCTCTCACTGTGTTTCTCTCTGACAAATAAATAAAATCTTTAAAAAAAAAAAGAAAGTTAAAATACTTACATATAAATATTATAAGTAATATATAACATTATATTATTTATTTACTACATATTATCTTAAGTATTTAATATATTTATTATATTAATCATAAACAAATATGATGCATGTCTAAAAAAATGGTGAAAAGAGAAAGTAAAGGTTTTATCATGTATTTTATTCCCCTGAGACCCAGACTTTCTCTGGTAGCTCCTTAGCTCAGAAAACTAAAAACTAGGCACATTGGATGGTAAAATTTTACTAAATTCTGTAGTTCAGTTAATGGTGTTGTATCAAAGTTCCGGTTTTGATAACTGTACAATTATCAACAATTAGGAGAAGCTCGGTGAAGGATTTACGGGAATTCTCTGTATGATCATTGTAATTTTTTGGTAAGTCTAATTCTTCTAAAATAAAAAGTAAAAAAGAGAATGCAAATATTCTTCTTCCCAGATTTGTTGCCTCTGCCACGTGTCCGGCCTCACTGAGAGATGTCATCCGTCTCCCAGCCTCTGAGCTGGGACCGCAAGTGTGCCCCAAATTCCTCCTTTCCTGACTGTCTCCCAGTCCTGTCTGTTCTGCTGCAGAGACTTCCATCATTCCTGTCCCCACTCTCTACACAGCCAGGCTCAGGCTGAGGGTCAGGCTCAGTTCTGCATCATTACACAAAATCCTTGACATCCTTTCAATGCTAATAACCCTGTTCCCCAACCCCTTACAGCTGCTGGAGGTCTCTTTCTTAAACACTGACCATATTCTTTCTCTTTCTACTCTATACCTATCTTCAAGACATTGCACTCCTTGAGGCCCAGAGGTCTACCCCCCTTTATTTCCAGCCCCTTCTGTGAGGTGACCTACCTTCAAGTGGCCTCGGGCCCCTCTGTCCCATGCTTTACCTGGTTTGCCTCAAGCTTCCATCTAAAGCTGCCTCTTGTCTACAGCTTTCCGCAAATCTATCCAATTCCTGGAAATACCTACTGCTCTCCACTTTACAATGCATCTATATGCAGATGTATCTTTTTATTGTAGCAGCACTGGGAGATTGTTAGTGTCTTGATGTTCATGCCTCCCTCAGCATTATGTTCCAAGAACACAGCTCAGTTCTGGGTATATAATAGATTTTCGAAGGGCTGCTGTTGCACTGAACATGTGCCAATGCTTCATTTATACCTGCTTAATCATATTTCAAAAGCCATAGAACTTCATATGAGCCGGAAACAAGCCATTTTCTACCCAGTGAAGCGATGCTACTATTCACTTCCTCCCATCCCTCCATCAGTCAACAGAAAATGGCCAAGAATATCAAATTGTAATCTACTTAAATGTTCTTTACTTCAGAAAAGGACTAAACTCAATAGACCTTCAGGCTAGGTTCGACTTCCTTAACAACATTGGAATTGGCTCAGCTTACATCTGCAGGCTGGAAGGAATGTGGATCTTGCTGCAACCCAGATCACCCTGCTCAGCAACCTGTGCAGAGCTCTCTAAGAGAATGGCAGAGGGAATGAACTTCACAAAGCAGCTGATGTAGCCCTGTGGGAATTGACATCCCTAGGGTTCACAGTAGGATTCAGGAAGCTGGAAGGTGAGTCCTGTTGCCTTTTCAGCTCATTACAGCTGTGACTCAGTTAGATTTTTAGTCTCCCTGGCCTTTAGGTTTAAGTCACAAGTGTGAGCTTGAGGACACCACTTCTGATCCTCTATAATCATCTGTTACTAATACTGCCTTTTACTATCTTTAATAGGTAATTGGAAAAACAAAACACTTGTCTTCAGCCCTATGCACACATCACTGGTACCCACATGTTCACACATGCATAGACGACAGCCTTTTTCCAAGCAGCTTTACAGAGCTCCTCAGTTATTAGATTTGACACCAAATGACTTTGTTTTACACATCTTCTCCAGAGAAGGGTTGTTGTCTAGGATGGTTGTTCTGCCTATGAGGATGCCATACAACTTTCTGGGATCTGCTTTGGACATTATTTTTTTTTTAAGATTTTATTTGTTTATTTGACAGAGAGAGAGAAAACAAGTAGGCAGAGAGGCAGGCAGAGGGAGAGGGGAAAACAGGCTCCCCGCTGAGCAGAGAGCCCAATGTGGGGCTCGATCCCAGGACCCTGAGATCATGACCTGAGCTGAAGGCAGAGCTTTAACCCACTGAGCCACCAGGCGCCCCTGCTTTGGACATTCTTGACTCTTTGTCAACACCTGGGAGAGTGCTCAACAGGAAAAAATTCGGGGCTGAAAGTACCAGATGTAGCAAACTGAAGAGCTTCTGTGTCCAAGGCTGCAGTGAAGCTCACATTAGGAGGAAGAGAGCAGACACCCCCTAGATTTACCTGGAGAGAGTGCAGTGAGAGTGGATTCGACACATTTTAACAGAGAAGGGTTCCCAGTCAAAAGGAAGAAGCTGTGAGCGCACAGGAAAGTACATTGAGCATACAGGAGGGCAAGTGAGAGTCAGGACCAATGGGCAGTTAGAGAGGCAACCAACCTCCACTGCTGGACCTATATATGTACAAGGCCCATCCCAGAAGGCCTGGAAACACAATCTCAAAGCCTTGTTTTTCTATAATCCTGGGCTCACCTGAAACCTTTTCCAGTGCCTGTACTATCAGAGAACATTCTTTGTTGCTAGATGTGAGTATAATTCCTTGGACAGGGATGGTCATATATCTGCCCTCTGGTGAGAGTCCCATGCCACCAGATGCAGTGACCAAGCTTGCTCTGGGAGTCTAGCATCAGGTAAGGAGGACCCAACAACAGGTTTGCCTGTCCTGGACTCCAGGATGGAGACACATGGCAGTATTGGTGATTTGATTGATTTGCACACCTGGGTCTGCAGTCCCCTAAGTGAATTCTTGCATATCTTTTCTGAACACTGTAGATTGCCTGGATTGGCACACTTGGATTCCAAGCCAAGTATAAATATTGCCACAGAAAAAAAAAGGTCTCAAGGAAGAGTGCATATTTGGAAAGCTGCCTCCTTTTCATGGGCTGTTTGCAGGTGATGTTCACAGGGTCTAACTTCATCTCTGACGTGCTGATGTGCCAGGCTTCAAAGACCTTTCTGAGCAGACAGCCAGAAAATGCCTCACTGTGCCCACTGACTTCATTCAACTTCCTGCTTTTTCTCAGCTAATCCTCAGCCTGTAATTTCTTAATGACTTTTCTAGGGCTGTTCTGCTGATCGCTAAAAGCATAGCCAGCCAAGATCCCCTGAGTGTCTGTGGCTGGGATTTTGTCAGCATTTCTTCCCTTATTATGAAGCCGCAATGATGTCTCTGTGCATCCAGCATTCCCTTGAGATGAGCATTCTTTAACCAAGAATAGGGTTTGGTAGGGACCTCAAGGAGCAGGCCATAGGGAAAACCCTGAACATCCAATCCTGAAGAGACCCAGAGCATTTCTGCTCCTTCCATAATGCTTGGAGAGTCAAGGCGCCTGCTTGGGACCATCTTTATTCTCTTCTCAACTATAATCCAACAGCATAGTTTAGAAGGCTCTATTACACCAGGGCATATCTAGGTTTTCAAGTCTATGTCCCCCACTGGTTTATACTTTTGATAGCCCTGGCACATCTCTTTCCTTAACCTTTTCTATGTAATATGACATGGCCATGGTAAATGTTTCCCAAATACATTCGTTAATGTCAAACTGTGAAACTGTACAAGAGGCTTATCATTGCACTCTGTTCGTATAGCAATACTTCCAAGTTAATGAGATTATAAGCCTTAGGCTAACCTACTACAATCTAATGGTAACCTTTAGAAAAGCTGTGAAAAGTTATTCTTTTTTTTTTTATAAAGATTTTATTTTATCCATTTGACAGAGAGAGAGAGATCACAAGTAGGGAGAGAGTCAGGCAGAGGGAGGAGGGAAGCAGACTCCCGCTGAACAGAAAGCTCAATCCCAGGACCCTGGGATCATTACCTCAGCTGAAGGCAGAGGTTTTAACCCACTGAGCCACCCAGGTGCCCCCAAAAAATTATTCTTAATATTATTTTTCTTTAGTTGGAAAAGTTCTCTTGCTTCTCATCCATAGGCACAAGATGTCTCAGACAAGAAGACATAGGACTAGCTTTATGCATTCAACATGAATCAGGCAGTGGAAGAGCCAGCTAGATATCTGAGCTCTATAGGACTCCCTGTCCCTGCATCCTAGGAGCCCCAGCTACCCTTCTCTCTCTCTCTCTTTCCATGACCAATCAAGAACCAGATTTTTTGTGTTTTTCTTCCCAAATATGTTTATTTTATTTTTTCAGTGTTACAAGATTAATTGTTCATGCACCACACCCCTATAAAGAACTCCTCAAACTCAAAACTCACAAAACCAATAATCACATCAAAAATGGGCAGAAGAACAGACTCTTGAAGAACAGAACATGAACAGACTCTTCTCCAAAGAAGACATACCAATGACTAA
This sequence comes from Procyon lotor, assembly GCA_028646535.1. Taxonomy (NCBI): domain Eukaryota; kingdom Metazoa; phylum Chordata; class Mammalia; order Carnivora; family Procyonidae; genus Procyon; species Procyon lotor. Next base: position 16,646,621 of record CM053609.1, on the reverse strand, counting down.
CATTGCAAACTGGTACAGCCACTTTGGAAAACAGTGTGGAGATTCCTCAAGAACCAGGTTTTGAGGAGTTTTAACATCCCCACCTCCTTCCACTCCTGCTTCACACTGGCCTCATCTCTGCAGGTCCAGTGCAATGGCCCAGCAGCAGGTCTCCATTTCCATGGTGATTACCTATAATCTTTGCCCATTTGCATATAGATTGGTGAGCATATGACATAAAATTAATCAAGCTACCAAAATACTTAAACCCTTTCATGAGCCAAACTCTTTAGGATCTGGGTCTTATCCACCTTTTCTAATCTTGCCTGCACTCATTCCCCAAATCACTGCCTTATAAAACCAATCCTACACTTCCATATAAAATCTACAGCTTATCTTGGGGTTCCTGGGTGGCCCAGTGGGTTAAAGCCTCTGCCTTCAGCTCAGGTCTTGTCCCAGGGTCCTGGGATTGAGCCCCGCATCAGGCTCTCTGCTCAGCAAGGAGCCTGCTTCCCCCTCTCCCTCTGCCTGCCTCTCTGCCTACTTGTGATCTCTCTCTCTCTCTGTCAAATAAGTAAATAAAATCTTAAAATAAATACAATACAATACAATACAATACAATAAAATCTACAGCTTATCTTACCTCCATACTTTGACACATGCTTCTCCTATTGCCTGGAAAGAAATATCTTCCTTGTTTATCTTAATAAACAAGTTTAATTCCTTAACCCCAATAAAAATTCAGATCAAGATTATCACCTCTATGAAGGTGACTTACCTAGAAGAAGCAAAATACTTCTTTGTATCTATGATGCACTGAATCTTCTGCAACAAATCTGCCACTAGCTCAGCAAAGACCCTTGGGGGCATGGCAAATTTGCATGTTGGTTTCCCCAAACACCATTCATACACCAATATTAGACACATTGTAAAGTAACGAATTAAATTCCAAGGTCATAGCACTGTCTGGCATATAGCAGGATCTAAAACAAACAAACAAACAACAATTGTATTAGTCATCTCACTCTCATAAGAGTGTGCTGAATTATAAATTAGATAGTTGTTACTCAGTGCAAGTAAAGACTAAGGAATCCCCAGAGTAGTATAGCAAAGAGTGTGAAAAGGTAACCAAACCATTAAGACTAACAAGGAACTCTCCAAAGACCCAACCTGTCCTCTTAGCTTCAGGTACAGATCATAGCACTGAAGATACCTAACCTCACCTATGTCACCATCAGGAGCGATCACAGGACTGAAAGTCCTTGTCCCTCACATGTGTCACCATGAGTTCAGGCCTACCTCACTTTACTGTGTTTCAAGTATTGCACTTCGTAGATGCTGCTTTTTACAAATTGAAACTTCAAGACTTCAGTGGAGGAAGTAGCTACAAATGTGGTAGAAATAGCAAAAGAACTAGAATTAGAAATTGTAATATAATGACTTATAATTATATATATATATATAATATATATATATATATAGATGTGACTGGATTGCTGCAATATATATATATATATATATATATATATATATATATATATATATATATATATATTTGGTTTTCATCCAGTTTCTGAAAATGCTTCAGGGCTATAAAAATGAAATGAATGTCCTTTTATTAATGAAGGTGACTTTTGGACCCCACCCAAGAGCCGGGACTGGTTATCAGGAGGAATAATCATATATGATCATAGGATTGGAACTTTCAGTCCTACCATTCAACTTTTGAGAAGGAGGCAGGGTCTAGAGGCTGAATCAGTCAATGGCCAATGACTTAGTCATGTCTATATAACACAAACCCAAGAAGACTGGGTTCAGAAAGCTTCTGGATTGATGAACACATGGGTATACAGAGAGAGCAGCACACCCAGAGGGGGCATGGAAGCTCCACACCTTTACGGCATACCTCACCATGTATCTCTTTATCTGACTGCTAATTTTTATCCTTTGTCATATCCTTTAATAAACTGGTAAATGTAAGTAAATGTTTCCCTGAGCCTTATTGAGTTGCTCTAGCAAACTGAGAGAACCTAAGGAGAAGGTCATTGGAACTCCAACGTGTAGCAGATCTGTCAGAAGCGCATGTAACAGACTGGGCCTTGGGACTGGCATCTGAAGTGTGGGGTCGCAGATGGAACAGTCTTATAGGATTGAGCCCTTAACCTGTGGAATCTGATGCTCTATCCGGATAGTCAGCATCAGGACTGAGTTGAGTTCTCAGATACCCTACTGGTGTCCTAGAATTGCTTGGTTTTGTTGGAGAGGGTACCCCCCACATTGGAATTGGATCTGGGGACCCAACAAAGTTGGTGTTTGATCCAACAAAGTTTCTCTAAGTTCCACTTAAAGAAGTGGAACCTGAAGATGTGACTGGATTGCTGCAATCTCATCATAAAATTTTAACAGATGAGGAGTTGCTTCTTTTTTTATTAACATATAATGTATTGTTTGCCCCAGGGTTCATGTCTGTGAATCATCAGGCTTACACATTTCACAGCACTTACCATAGCACATACCCTCCCCAATGTCCACAACCCAGCCACCCTATCCCTTACCCCCCGCCTCCCAGCCACTCTTAGTTCGTTTCGTGAGTCTAGGAGTCTCTTATGGTTTATCTCCCTCCCCATCCCTTCCTGTTTCATTTCTCTCCCCCACTCCCCCCAAGCCCCCGCCTTGCCTCTCAAATTCTTCATATCAGAGAGATTATGTGATAATTGTCTTTCTCTGACTGACTTATTTCACTTAGCATAATACCTCTAGTTCCATCCACGTCATTGCAAATGGCCAGATTTTGTTTCTCTTCATGGCTGCATAGTATTCCATTGTAGTCTATGGCCATACCACCCTGAACGCACCCAATCGCATCTGATCTCAGAAGCTAAGCAGGGTTGGGCCTGGTTAGTACTTGGATGGGAGTCCATTGTGTGTATATATATATATATACACACACACACATACCACATCTTCTTTATCCATTCATCTGTTGATGGACATCTAGGGTCTTTCCATAGTTTGGCTATTGTGGACATTGCTGCTATAAACATTCAGGTGCACGTGCCCCTTCAGATCACGATGTTTGTATCTTTAGGGTAAATACCCAGTAGTGTAATTTCTGGGTCATAGGGTAGCTCGATTTTCAACTTTTTGAGGAACCTCCATACTGTTTTCCAGAGTGGCTGTACCAGCTTGCATTCCCACCAACAGTGTAGGGAGGTTCCCCTTTCGAGGAGTTGTTTCTTATGGATGAGCAAAGAAAGTGGTCTCTTGAGTTGGAATCTGTTCCTGGTGAAGATGCTAGGAAAACTGTTGGAATGACAACAAAGGATTTAGAATATTACTTAAAGTTAGATGGTAAAGTGTTGGCAGGGTTTGAGCAGATCGATTCCAATTTTGAAAGAAGTAACAGAAAGAAGTTACTGTGGGTAAGATGCTATCAAACAGCATCACGTGCTACAGAGAGAATGTTAATGAAAGGAAGAGTCAATCAATGCCAACTTAATTGTTTTATTTGAAGAAGTAGCCACAGCCATCCCAACCTTCAGCAACCACCACCCAGATCAGTCAGCAGCCATCAACATCAAGGCAAAATCTTCCACCAGTAAAAAAAATTCCAACTCTCTGAAAGCTCAGATGACAGCTAACGTTTTTTAACAATATTTTTAAAATCTAGATATGTACATCGTTTTTTAGACATACTACTACTATACACGTAGTAGACTACAACATAGTGTAAACCTAACTTTTGAAGCACTGGGAAATCAAAAAATTCGTTTGATTCGCTTTATTGTGATATTTGCTTTATTGCAGTGGTCTGGATCCAAACCCACAATATCTTTTTTTTTTCCCCAAATATGTTTATTTTATTTTTTCAGTGTTACAAGATTAATTGTTCACCCAGTGCTCCATGCAATATGTGCCCTCCTCAATACCCACCACCAGGCTCTCCCACCCCCTCACCCCCTCCCCTCCAAAACTCTCAGTTTGTTGCTCAGAGTCCACAGTCTCTCATGGTTCAAACCACAATATCTTTGAGGGATGAAGAGATCACAAGACTGAAGTTCCCATTCCTCACATGTGTCACCCTAAGTGCAGATCACAGCACTGGATGTCCCTGTCCTCACATATGCTGAGTCTCAATACAGATAATTGTAGGCACTGGAAGGCTGGCCACAGTGGTCTTATCATAGACTGATTGTCACTTTCTTAGTCTCACCATCCAATTATCTTTTATTCATCTTGTCTTAGAATACACAATTTTAGAGCCTGACCTACAAGTTCAAAGATCAAACAACTTCTATTTTTTTTAAGATTTACTTAATTATATGACAGAGAGAGAGAGAGAGAGACTTGGGGAAGGGGCAGAGGGAAGGAATCTTCAACCAGACTCCCCCCTAAGCATGGAGCCCAACCTGGGGCTCAATCTCATGACCCTGAGATCACAACATGAGCTGAAATCAAGAGTTAGACACTTAACCGACTGAACCACCCAAACACCCCAAAAATCAAATGACTTTTAAATGTAAATATAAAAACTTTTTTGCCTTTTTTATTTTTTTAAAGAGTTTATTTATTTGAGAGAGAGAGGGAGGGAGGGAGTGGGAGCAAGAGCATGAGAGGGGAGAAGGTCAGAGGGAGAAGCAGACTTCTGGTGGAGCTGGGAGCCCGATGTGGGACTCAATCCTGGGACTCCAGGATCATGACCTGAGCCAAAGGCAGTTGCTCAACCAACTGAGCCACCCAGGTGCCCTTGTCTTTTTTAATTTAAATTAAATTAGTCAACATATAGAGCATCATTAGTTTCTGATGTAGAGTTCAGTAATTCATCAGTTGCATATAACACCCAGTGTTCATCACATCATGTGCCCTCCTTAATGCCCATCACCCAATTATCCCATCCCCTGATCCATCTACCCTCCAGCGGCTCTCAGTTTCTTTCCCATAGTTAAGAGTCCTTCATGTTTTGTTTCCTTCTCTGATGACCACCCATTCCATTTTTCCCTCCCTTCCCCTATGATCCTCTGGGATGTTTCCTATGTTCCCCATATGAGTGAAACCATATGATAATTGCTTTCTCTAACTGACTTATTTTGCTCAGTGTAATACCTCCAGTTCCATGCACATCAATGTAAATGGTAAGATTTCATCCTTTTTGATGACTAATATTCATATATATATGTGTGTGTGTGTGTGTATGTATATATGTATATATTTATAAAGAATATTTATATATTTTATATATATGCATATATATTTATAAAGAAGATGTGAGATATATCTCACATCTTCTTTATCAATTCATCTGTTGATGGATATCTCAGCTCTTTCCATAGTTGGGTTTTTGTGGACATCGCTGCTATAAACATTGGGGTGCAGGTGCTCCTTTGAATCATTTATATCTTTAGGGTAAATACCTAGTAGTGCAATTGCTGGGTTGTAAAATCTGTTTCCTTTAACTGTCATCCCCTATGTTTACAGCAACAGGCGATAGTAATAAGAGCACAGTGAGTTCACCCAGAGGCTGCAGGGAGCTGGCATACTTTGGTCCTTTAGGCTAAACCAGATAAGACAAAGAATGGACGTAGCAGCAAAATGCAATATGAGTTTCATTTGACATGCATGCCCAACTTTTCCTTTTCTGTCCCATCGGGAATAGCATACCCAGACCCCTCAAAAGCCACTGCTGTCTCCAGCTATGCTCTCTTTGACCCTCTGCAATAGCTATTGCTTTCTGAGAAAGACCTTTTCCAGCTCAGATCCTTAGGCCCTTTCACTCTCCAAAAAATTCTATAGAATATGGGAATCAACATCCATTTTGTACTTAGTCATCTCTGTACCTGTCTTTGCTGTATCACTATCAGTTCAGATTTTCAGTTTCAAATTTCACCAAAGCCACAGGAACCAGCCCCAGCGTGAGCTGCCCAGTTTGTCCCTCCCAACAGTTTCCCCAGGAAGTGCTAGGCCTGCCCTGGTTTTGCATCTTCTTCCTGCTCCTATGAGGCTGCAGGACTCACCCTGGAAGTTATCCTGGTTTTTCTCTCTGGAGAGAAGGTTCTGAAATCTTTCAACAGTCGTTCAGACTCTCTATCATTTTGCCCGGAACGACAAAGTCTTCTCTGCCAGCCTTTCTCAATACACACATTTGCTAGCCCAGAAAAACAAAATAAAAAACAAAACATACAAGCCTCCATCCTTGCCCTCTGGGAGGCACTTTCACAGACCAAATTAAAGTTTGCCTTGGAAAGAAATGCATGCCTCCTGGCCTTGGAGATCCAGAAGGTGGCCAGTGGGGTCTCCCTGGGGGGTTGTGGTGGGGGTGTACAGGTTTTCTAAGAAAAGAGGGCACTGAACCAGCCCTACAGAGTGAGTATAAGTTAACAGTGGTGGTGACAATGCCCTTCTCCTCAGTTCTACGTCCTTAGAAATGAGAAGAAAATGCGTATATAACACCACTAAAAAGAAAAATACCATCAGCATATCAGGAATTTTTTTAAGATTTTATTTATTTATTTGACACATACACAGAGAGAGAGATGACAAGTAGGCAGAGAGGCAGGCAGAGAGAGAAGGGCAAGCAGGCTCCCTGCTGAGCAGAGAGCTGGATACGGGGCTCAATCCCAGGACCCTGAGATCATGACTTGAGCTGAAGGCAGAGGCTTTATTTAACCCACTAAGCCACCCAGGCACCCGGGAATATCAGGAATTTGAAGGAATCTTTGAAGAGCAAAAAATGAGAAAGGACAATAGCACAGCCTCTAAGAAAGAAGGGCTGCAGAGTCAGGATGGTGGAGGGTCCTGTAGGTCTGAGCTCTCAGACACCAGCCACCTACATCAGGCTTCATCCTGGAAAATTCAGGAGGGCTCTGGTTTACTTTCTCAGTTGGAGAGTGGCAGAGAATGGAGCTCACTGAATCCATCCATCCCCAGAGGTGGGAAGACTGCACGTCTCCTACCACCAGCAGGGGAGCAAAGTCCTGACTTTAACACTTTAAATTAAAATTAAAGCATCCAATAAGCCAAGATAATTGTTTTTGCTCTCTGATAGTCTAAAAGCACAAGAAAACAATGGTTTTCTAAATGCTTGTTTTACAATTGGGTTTGTGCTATCCAGGCATTTTAAAATTCTTCCTGCTTTTAATGAACTCCACCCCTTCTCTTTGCATGGAGACCAGAATTATGTATTTTGTATTTACTTCTCCATCTCCCTGCAGAAGGTGTTTGAGAGAGCCCTCATGCCACAAGCAAAGGTACCTTGGCCAGCTATTGAAGAGGGTGATGCAAGACTGTTTCCCTGGACAGAGAGAAGTCTGCCCCCTGGCGGCTGCACCAGGAGCTGGTCACATTCAGGACTGAGACTTAAGCACTGGGCATTTTTAAGGCAGGAGGGGACGCCCTGCCCCTATGCCTGATTCTCTGTCAGGCATTTCCCTCCTCTTGGCGCTAGGTTTCGCTGCTGTTCCAGGGGGCTGGGACTGCAGAGCTGGACTTGCTGCGGCCCCCCACAGGGTCTGTGAACTTAACCCTTCCCTGGGGCTTTTACCAGGACACATGTCGCCCTAGGAAATCAGAGTCCTGTTCAAGCTGATGTCTGTCAGCTGACGTGCCCCTGCGGGGGATAGGGATAAGAAGAGGAGAGGTCTGAGAGGGGAACAGGGGTCCCTCCACCAAGGAACCGCCAGAATTCCATCTGTGGTCCACGGGAAAAGGAAGGCAGAGAGGGAGGGTGATTTGAAAGAAGGTCGTGCTGCAGTAGGGACAACACAGAATTGGGGTCTGGCATTTTGGCTTGGATGGCGGTGCCTGCAACGGCACGGGATCCTTCCGGGAACATGGCTCTGTGTGCAGCTTCACCAGGCGCAGGAGACAAAACCTGTGCGAGCCACCTGTTGGGGGCCTTTCCCTGCTGGGACTCCCCAAAGTAATGGGGAGCTTTGAGATGGGAGGCTGTGCCTCAAAGAAGCTATCCTAGGGGAGCTCTGAGCGGACTCTCCTTAACAAGACTCTCGGCGTAGGGTGATGCACAGAGCTGTCATGGGGGCCAAGGTCAGGCCACTGCCCTGAACCCTGCACTGGGCGCGCCTCCTCCGCAATGATGCCTGCAACCAGGCGGGCAGCTATCGTTCTCCAGGTGCTTCTGAAGCAAACCACACGGTGGCGCTGCTGGGCGCTGGGCACACAGGGCCAAGTACAAAGCTCCAGGCTGGACACAGGACACCGGGCACATACGCCAGCGCACAGGCTAAGAACGCACGCTGGCTGGCAAACACAGCAGGTGTACATCACTGGGCCCACACCAGACACAAAAACCTGGGGGCGTATGTCGGGCACACACACACTGGGCACACAGCCCAGACCACACCCTTGTGGCCACCCACCAGGCACACAGGGCTGGACACACATACCAAAGACGTACTGTCGCACAGCGCTGAGAACCCAACCCCAGCACACAACTCTAGGAATACCAAGTCAGGTACACAGTGACAGCCAACAAACCAGGAATACACTGATGCACACGCTGGGGACGCGTCTCACACCCATGCCAGGAATAGAGGCTGACAGATACCCCAGAGATCCAACACCAGCACACGTCACCAGGCCCACAGTGCCAGGTACACACAGCAAGAGCCCGTGCCAGTAACACACACCAAAGCACAATGCTGAGTATACTCTGCTGAACGCAAAACAGGAAGCACAGAAAAATGACGCACCCTCCTAGGCACCCACGTGGGGGCCAGGCCTCCCTGCCATGTGCTCTGAGAGAATGATACACATGCTGGGAACACAAACAGGGCACGCAATGCCATATCCACACACTAGGCACACAATCCCAGGCACGTGCCAGGCCTACACACTGGGAACACACACTAGGTGCATAGCGTTGAGCACTGGTGCAGGGAAGATAATGTGAGGGATGCATCTTCAAGCACAGATGCCAGTACCGAACAGCAGGTGTAAAAGGCCAGATGCACAGCGCCAGACACACACTCTGGGAACACAGTGCTGGGCACACAACAGTGGCAGACCAAATGGACATATGCTGTCTGGCATATGATTGTGCACAAAACCCCAGGCAAACACACACCAGACACATAATGGGAGACATGCCAAACCAGGCCCAGTCTTTAGGAACACAACACCGAGCTCACAAGGCTGAGTTGTGTGCCAGTCACACAACGCCAGGCACATCCTGCAAAAATAAAATTCTGGGAACACAGACCAGGCACAAGATTCTAGGCACACTCTCCCGGGATGCAATGCTGGGTCTAAAGCCCAGGAGCACCATGCCAGGCATGCGATGCGATGCTGGACACACACTGTGGGATGTAGAATTCTGGGCACGCCTGCCAAGCCCGCAAAACTGGGCCTGCAAAACTAGACAGACAATACCAGGCACAGACACAACACAGAACTCACAATGCCAGCACTCATGCCAGGAACAAAACACTGAGCATGTGTGCCAAGCACACACACTGGATACACTGTTGCAGATGCACAGGGCTAAGCACACAATGCTGGACACCCAAAGCCAGGCAGAGAGTGCTAGGCACACATTCCAGGCATGCAGAACCAAGCAAACATTGCTGGGCATATAGACCTGAGCAAACACCACCAGGCACAAAGTGCTGGGTACACAAAGCCAGACATCACGCCAGGCACATGGTGGGAACATGCCAGACGCAGATGCTGGGAACCCAAGGGGGATACACCAGGTCAGCACACCAAGCTGGCCTTGAGGAATGAGGTGTGAGTTGGATGACTCCTTAATCACAGCTCCGGGCTGGCCGTGCTCTTGTTCCCCTCTGGCTCAGTGACCAGCCATGCCCCAGACTGGGGCCAGTGCGGTTTGTTACTGCCACAAAGCCTAGACCACTCTGGCCAGTATCCTTTGTATGGATGTATGAGACTTGAAGTCATCAGTGTCCTGTGATAGACTTTGGAGCCATTCTGCGTCCTTTGCTATAACACATAATTCTGCAATATGTGGCAGGTATACAATGCTGTTTTGCTGTTGTTGTTTGTTTTTCGTTTCGCTTTGTTTTGTTTTGTTTTGCCAGAGTATTTTTGGAATGGTTTCCTAGAATACTAGATCAAAGGGCAAAAAACACATATGATTTGGCTAGATATTCCAATTATTGCCTTAGGGTACGCCACTTTGAGTTTCCCCCAGCAGCGTCAGTGCCTAACAAAATGGCTGTAGTGAGGTAGGTCAGGTGAAGAACCAGAGATGGGTCCTTGGACATAATGACATTTGTTGCAAGTGCTCTTCCCTGATCTCAAAGTCCAAGAAGCAGGAAACCTTCTGAGCTTGAGCTCTCTGCCTCCACCCTTCCCAATCCTGGAAACTTCCCTTCACTGTGAGGTGCTTTAACAGGAGTAGTTTGAAATTTTAGCCACTAGGTGGCGCCACAAAACAATGATTTAAGCAATCTAAGTGCTTTTGACCTTCCTCTCCAGATGAGATTTCTTTTCTTGCTGAAGGTCCAGAGATTTAGACCAAAGGAAAATCGCAGCTCCAGGATCTGCCAAGTGCAGCAACGTCTTCAAGCAGTTCTGAACGAATTTCATGCAACTATTTGCTTTCCTGATAGAAAGAAATCATAACAAGCAGACTGTAAAGCAGAGAATGATTTGCCCTTCAAGACAAAGTGACTTTGCCCCCTGCTGGGCACCCTTGTAAGGGAGAGCTAGTGCTTGGCAAATATTTGCTGAGTCCATGGACAAACGAGTGAAAACTTACAGATATTCCTTCTTCAGCAATGCCCCCAGCAGCTTTACAAAGTAGCAGTGTGAGCCCTCCCCAGCCCCACAGGGTTGGAGGGCCAGAAGCCCAGGCTTGTTGTGCACTGGGGCAGGCCCTGCACCTCTCCATCCCCAGCATCAAGGTCATAATTATGGGATCTCTGGGCTCCCCTCAGTTCTAGCAGTGCCAGCAAGGGTCTTCAGTGAGCCCTTGGGGGGACGGTCCGCAGGTGACTTCAGTGAGTCCTTGGAGAGCAGGAGAGCCAGACACCTGGCAAGCAAAAGGTAGAAGGCAGGACCTGGGTTTCAAAAGACTCTTCACGGAGCTCTGGCAATGAGCTGGCCTGCCGGGACTTCCCTTCTTAAAGGCCCACTGCTAGCAGAAGGAATTTCAGTCTGCATGCGCTGCTCAGGTTTCCCAAAATGAAGGGTCAGAAGTAGTGCCAGACTTTGTTCCAGCCCTAAACCCTCCTTCCAGACTAGGGGATCGGGGTCTCTAGAGTTGCTCAGGTATTAAGGATATTGGCCCAAAAAGCCAGTAGGGGGGTGTTGCAGACTTCAGACCCCAGGAATTGTCTGGTGGCTTTGGGTCTGGCTTTTGCCATCTGTCCTTCCAAACTGCACAGTTCTGGAGCAGAAGGCAGCTGCCAAAAGCAGATGCTCACGGTGTAGATAGAAGGAGCCCTGAGTCAGAAAACTGGGTAGCCGGACTGCCCTGTGGGCTTCAGCTTCTTCATATGGGAAATAATAAAAGCAATTTCTCGAACAACGAAAAAGTTCCTGGCTTGGCACAGGTGCTGAGCAAAGGTGCTTTTTACTCCTCCATGCCCTAGCAGACAGACCCAAGGCACACAGTACACAAGAACTGAGCCTTTTTGGGAGCATTTGGCTCCCTCTTTCATTCTTTTTTTGAGAGCTCAAGCAATCTGCTCATCCTGTCTTTCAGGTGGACTTAGCAGCAGGTAGAGGCCATGCCAGGACCCTTCTTATTCTCACTGTGTAGGAACAGCTGGAAAGCCAATGAAGCATTCGGGCCACCTCTGGCTCTGACCAAGTAAAACTACTATGCTTTCCCTTCAACCAGAAAGTGGATAAATATCCTAAACCAGTGTTTTCAGACTTGGAGCCACAGACAGTGCAAGACTGGCCCCTAAAAGCAAATGAACCAAGGAGGTGAGCAGTAAGTAGATCCCCAGCAGGCGACAGGGGGGTGGCCAGGCTAAGGAGACACAGATGGGACATGGGGCAGGAGAGGAGAGAGATGCACATGGGAACCATGCCTGGTTCATAGCCTGAGTGAATTGATACCTGCTTGGCAGATGATGAGTGCGTGGGGGCTGTTTCCATCATGAAGGTAGCAACCTTGAGCACCCAGCCTAGGGGCTTCTTCAACACGGGGAGGGTCTCCTGACCCACTAGACCCCTGGCTGCCTTCATTATGGTCTCCAGCCCAACCAGATCTTTGATGGGCACAGGGCTCTAAGAGCCCATCATACCTCACTTGATCTACTACCATAAAGCATTTTAAGTTCACAAAATAATGTTCTTTCTGAGCATCTACTATGCCCCAGACACTGGAAGATATTATATCGTTTAATTTGGGTCCTTTATAATAGTTCTGTTGTATAGGTAGTGCCTCCTTTACCTTTCTAAAAAATTTACACAACACACATATGGCATTGTGATTTATAATAAGAAATATGAATTTGCTCTTTATCCCTGATTCTGGAACAAAATCCTTGGAATTTCCCTAAGTGATAAGAATGATAAATGTGTCTATTCATAACAAACCCACTGCAGTCACACTTGAGTTTATATGAATGAGGTGACTTTTAGAAAGCATCTCAGGATGGAGCTGATTCCAAGGGAACCAACCTCATGAATAGAGGATAGGAACTTTCAGCCCCACTCCAATCCCCACCTCTGGGAAAGAAGGGCTGGGCTTGAACGGATCGCCAATGGCTGATAATTAAATCAACTGTGTCTATGTCATGAAGCCTCCATAAAAACCCAAAAGGACAGAGTCCAGGAACTTATGGGTTGAAAATTCTGGGACAGTTATTGACACCCAGAAGGCATGGAAACTCCTCGCCCTTTCCCATATACCTTGCCTTATGCATCTGTTCCACCTGACTACTCCTGAATCATACCCTTTTATAATAAACTCATTATCTAGTAAGTGAAATGTCTCTCAGAGTTCTGTGAGCTACTCTAGCAAATTACCCAAACCCAGAGATTCGATCAGTGGAACCTTCAGTCTATTGCAGTCTGGACTTATAATTGGACTGAGCCCTTAACCTGTGGGATCTGTCTCCAGGCAGACAGTGTCAGAATGGAGTTGAATTGTAGGACTCCCAACTAGTGTTGGAGACTTGCTTGGTGGTATGAGAAGAGAAACCACACCTCAAAACAGGTGTCACATAGTTAACATGAATTCATTTCTTAGAGAAAAAAAGAAAGAAAACAGAAGTATATAGAACACAAAATTAAAGTGACCTTACCCAGGCTCAATGTCCAATTGTGCATCTGTCCCTGAGTGTGCAAAGGTTAGAAGAAGAATGATTTTACATATTTAATTTGTCTTCTTAAGAAAGTTCTGCTTGGGGATATAAAATTAATACACAGAAATCAGTTGCATTTCTATATACCAACAGTCAAACAGAAGAAAGAGAAATTAAGGAGTCGATTCCATTTATCATTGCACCCAAAACCATAAGATACCTAGGAA
>CM053609.1:16608460-16632677 GCA_028646535.1 Procyon lotor | reverse complement strand
ATTAGCAAAGAATTTATAACATTCTTTAATCTACCACATTATAGAATAGTATTCTATTGAAATAAACTAATTCTATATGTACTTACCATACCCTCACTGAGCAGAAAAGCAAGTTGAAATGTTGATTTAATCTCATTTGTGTAAAAAAAAATTGGGGGAGAGGGCTATAAATATTTTGAGGTTTTTTGCTTGTTTAGGAGTAGAGGAAGGTATGGATAACCACACACAGGACTGGGAAGGGAAAGGAAGAGAGAATTATTAGCTTCTTCTTTTTAAACATCTGTACTTGATTTGTTACCATTAGCTTATGTTACCTTGACATATTTATTTTAAATGGTATCACTTTGTTGTTGTTTTGTTTTACTTTATTTTGTTTCATTTCTGGAATACAGAAGGCTGATAGGTTTGTGTGTATTGACTTTGTATCCTATATTTTGGGTATTTTCTGTTGACACTGGATCTTGTTGAAGTCAATCCTCAGTTGACTGCCTCAGAGGAAGAGACCAAGGCTACAGCTGGCCTGGCAGTGGATGTGACTGCTTTAAGTTTTGGTCATACAAGAGAAGGAGGGCACATTTCCCATGACCAACTTCCTACTTCCAGTCCATCAGAGAAAGCAGAAAGTGAGGAACATGTGAGAACTTGGGAAATGCTGTGTGCTGACACATTTGTCACGATGGGCTTTCTAGAGTTGTGAGGCATTTGAGGGAACAGATACTAAATGGTCTTCTGGGTCAATGTTGCCTGAACAGGAATATCTGCACATTCTCACAATTGCAAATTTGTTCCCCCCTCCATTTTGGTTTATTGTCTTTGTTTTAGAGAGACTTTACCTGCTTTGATGGTTAATTTTATGTGTCATAAATGTATTTAGCTTTTTGGAGTTCACCGGATATTAATATGTTGTAGTACTATGTAAATTTTCCAAAGTCAAAACAGCATATATTACCATGGTTTAAAAATAATTTCTAAAGGGGCGCCTGAGTGGCTCAGTCGTTAAGTGTCTGCCTTTGGCCCAGGTCATGATCCCAGAGTTCTGGGATCAAGCCCTGCATCGGGCTCCCTGCTCGGCAGGAAGCCTGCTTCTCCCATTACCGTTCCCTCTGCTTGTGTTCCCTCTCTCGCTGTGTTTCTCTCTGCCAAATAAAATCTTTCAAAAAAAAAAAAAGTTATGAGAGTGGACATCCTTGCCTTATACCCAATCACAGGGATAAAGCATTCAGTCTCTCACCCTTAAGAATGATTTTCGGGGCACTTGGGTGGCTCAGTCAGTTAAGTATCCAACTCTTGATTTCAGCTCAGGTCATGATCTCAGGGTCTTGAGATCACTTCCCACATCTAGCTTCATACTGTCTATGGAGCCTACTTAAGATTCTCTCTCTCCTTCTCCCTCTGCCCCTCCCCTATACTCTCTTTCCCTCTTAAAAAAATGATTTTCATGACACATCTTTTATATCAGTGTTCAGATGTTCCTTTTTTGGTTTCTGTCATCCAGCTCTGTCCTGCACCAAGAGTTGGACACATCCTCACTTGTAGTGTTGTGACCCCCTCTACTAGAGATCTTGTGACCTTATATTGTGATTTTTCACAATTTCTGCCTTGGAAGACAGGGAGTTCTTGGGATGCAAAGCCTGTGTGGTTTCCAGGTCTCTCCAGGTCCCTTTAATATTCAAAAATATATTTGATGCTGAAAAAGTATTGTAAATAACTAAGGGAAAAGGATAGGAAGAGAAGATGCATGAAGAAGCATTGAGAAAGAGTAGATGGTACAACCATCAGAAGAGTTTCCCAAGCCAGAAAACTGGCCTTATTTTTAATATCACCCATTCAAACTTGCTGTTGGAAGTTTTATTTTGCCTGCTGGTCCATTTCCAGATATGCATGCCTACTTATGCTGCAAAAGTCTGGCTACCATCATCTCTAACCAGTTAAACCACAGTAACCTTCTTACTGGGCATTCTAGTTGGGCGCCAACTTCTAGTCTCAGGTGCTCAATAGCGCTAGAAGGATCTTTATAAAACATAAATCTTATTGTTTACTCTTTTATTGGAATTCACTTATCTGCTTCCTTTGGGTCTCAGAATAAAGACTAAACATCCTTCTGCGGCTCCCAAAGCCATTTGTGGTCTTTCTATCAGAATATCCATCTCCATCTCCCTGACTCCCTGTGCACTTTATGCTCAAGTCATTCAAAGATACTTCCTGTGTTAGTTTCCCAAGTCCTCTGTAATGAATTGCCACAAACAGTGTGGCTTAAAACAACAAAAATTTATTATCTCATTTTAGGAGGCCAGAAGTCTGAAATCAAAGTGTCAGCAGCATTGGCTCTGAGGGAGAACCTGTTCCAGGCTTCTCTCCTATGCATGATGGTTGCTGGTCATGCTTGACTTTCCTTGGTTTATAGCTGTACCTCTACAATCTCTGCCCACATCTTCACATGCCTCCTTCACTCTGTGTCTATGGGTCTCCACAGCCCTCTCTCCATAGAAGGACACCAGTCACTGAATTTAGGCCCCACTCTAACACAATATGACCTCGTTATACCTAATTACATTTGTAGAGACCCTATTTCCAAATATGGTAACATTCCGAGTTTCTGAGTAGACATGAATTTGGGGAGTACTTCTTTAACCACTTAACAGGTGAGTTCTTACCTTAACAGGTGAGTTCTTCTCACCTAGTAGATTTGGTTCACTTTGTCTTCAGGTTATTTCCATGAGTTCTTCCTTCTCCACTCCTGCTGGCCTTCAGTTTTTCTTCACTTTTTATTGTCTTTGTTTTAGAGAGACTTTACCTGCTTTGATGGTTAATTTTATGTGTCATTCTCACTGCACCATGAAGTATCCAAATATTTGATCAAACAATACTTTGGGTCAGTCTTTGAGGGTGTTTCTGGCTGAGGTTAACATTTGAATTGGTAGACTGAGTAAAGCAGATTGTCCTCTCTAATGTGGGCCTCATCAAATTAGTTGAAGACCTGAATACAGGAAAAAGACTAACCCTCTCTCTAGGAGGAGGGAGCTCCTGTTGCCTGACTGCCTTCATCTGGGACATAAATCTTTTTCCTGTTTTCACACTTGAATTGAAACATTAGTTCTTGGAAGTATACCATCAACTTATTTGTGTCTCCAGCTTACCAACTGTGGCTCTTGTGACTTATCAGCCTTCATAACTGTGTGAGCAAATTCTTTATGATATAGATGATTAGATAGATAGATAGATGATAGATAGATAGATAGATAGATAGATAGATAGATAGATAGATAATAGATAGATAGAGATAGATTTAGATGATATAGATATAGATTTATCTCCCTTTGGTTCTGTTTCCCTGAAGAAATCTGACTAATACACCCAGGAGAATTTTCATTACTCTCAAGAATTGTTTAGATGTTCTTTCTGAGTGCAAAGCTGTTCAGGGAGAAGTCACATTCTACTTTGTCACTCTAACTGTGGTCAGTAACCACCCCCTAGACTGTAAATCCCTAAATATAATAATTTTTCATAATCATTCTTAGATCTTCAATTCCTAGTATATTCAATATATGCTGAATAAAAGCTTCCCTTTCAAGATGACTCGTTGAATACCTTCTCCATTCCACATCTCTAAAAATGAATAAAAGATAAAAAACACTTTATAAAATTGTGTAAAAACAGTAACGGTTGCAAGTTCTGTTGGTCATAATGGACTAGGTAATTTTCTGATCAGTACTCTGGAAAAGTTTCTATAAAAACTGGATAAAATATTTTTTAAACATCTTCCTGAGACCCTGTCTCTGGAAAGACAATATAGATGTAATTTTCCCAATTTTCCCCACTAAGTACAATGAAACACCCTGGATATTTTATGTTAACAAATGTAAGAAGATTCTGAAAGGTGGAGAGAAAGCAGGTGTATTAGGACTATCGGGACTAAGAAAACAGTATGATTGTGAATTTGCTGGGATTTCTTTATGTTGTATATCAAAGGCTTGTAGATAATCAAGCTGGCAACACAGAAACACCAAAAGGTGAAAGAAGAAAAAAAAAATACAACAAAGTCTTCTTTTTATCCAAAGGTTCAGGAAAGAACGAGCCCGAAAGACAGAAAATTTTAAGACAAAATCACTCAATTCTAGACACATAGAGTAGAAGAGACTGTGATCTCACCACATCTACACCAGGAAAGGCTGAGAGGGAAGTCTAGACTTCCACTCTCACCAGGCTGTGATGAAGTGCCAAAATCTCATTCCCAACACCAGGCTGGACCCTGGTGTCCAAAGGACAGGGTAGGGAGATGGAACTTTCATCTCCAGGGAATAATGAGTACCTTTCCCTTTGTGGAGTCAATGGGTAGCATGTAGAGAGCCTGGATTTCCACTCGAATCTGGTGGTGATGAGGTGTCCACCCACGCTGAAGTGCCTGAGAGGAGGCTTGGTGGAGAGTCAAAACTTTCACCAACACCCAGGCAAAAGGTCACTCCCCACTGGTGTCATTGGGGGCCACATCAGGAACAGTGAAGAGGTACTCATCCCTACCAACCAGGATGATTTTAGTGGAAGCTACTGAGCCAATCCAGCTGTAGTGATGAGGAGTATCTTCCCTACGTGATTATTAACAGAGGCCAAGTAAGGGACCTGGACTTATAGCCACTAGCTTCAGCAAGGCAAATCCTGAAGAATCCTTGCCATTCCCCTACCAAAGGCATGTCAATTGAACCCATCTAAAAGGGAGAGGGTGTTGTTGTTTTTTTTAAATATTTTATTTGCTCATTTGAAAGAAACAGAGATAGTAACAGCATGAGCGGGGAGGAGAGGGAGAAACAGGCTCCTGATTGAGCAGGATGCCTGATGTGGGACTTGATCCCAGGACCCTAGGATCATGACCCAAGCCAAAAGCATATACTTAACTGGCTGAGCCAATCAGGCACCCAAGAGGATTTAGGTAAGACCTAGATTCTCATAATATACTACCCCAAATGACCAGATTTCATTTGAAAACCAGTAATTGTACTAAGATTCAAGAAAATAAAAATCTGAGTGGAAGAAAAGACAATCAACATCTGCTAACACTTAGGTAATGTGGACGTTAAGATTACCTGACAAACATTTTAAAACAGGCATTATAGAAATGCTTCAATGAACAACTACAAATGTTCTTGAAACTAAAAAAGAATCAGGAAATAGAATGGCTCAGTGAAGGAATAGAAGACATAAAGGAGAACCAAATGAAAATTTTAGAAAACAAAATACAATAATGAAAATAAGAAAAATAAAACTCAGTGGGCAGACTCAACACCAGGTAGAAGTGAACGGAAAAAAAAGATCAATGAACTTGAAGATAAACAATGGATATTACCCAATATGAATAACAGACAGAAAATACACTATTAAAAAGGTGATCAAAACCTCACAGACATGAACAGACACTTCTCCAAAGAAGACATACAAATGGCTAACAGACACATGAAAAAATGTTCATCATTAGCCATCAGGGAGACTCAAATCAAAACCGCATTGAGATACCACCTTACACCAGTTAGAATGACCAAAATCAACAAGACAGTAAACAAGTGTTGGAGAGGATGTGGAGAAAGGGGGACCCTCTTCCTGTTGGTGGGAATGCAAGTTGGTGCAGCCACTTTGGAAAACAGTGTGGAGATTCCTCAAGAAATTAAAAATAGAGCTACCCTATGACCCTGCAATTGCACTACTGGGTATTTACCCAAAAGATGCAGATGTCGTACAAAGAACAAAGTACAAATTACATGTCACATGTACCCCAATGTTCATAGCAGCAATGGCCACAATCATTGAACTTTGGAAAGAGCCAAGATGTCCTTCAACAGATGAATGGATAAAGAAGGTATCGTCCATATATACAATGGAATATTATGCATCCATCAGAAAGGATGAATACCCAACTTTTGTATCAACATGGACGGGATTGGAAGAGATTATGCTGAGTGAAATAAGTCAAGCAGAGGGGTTCAGTTATCATATGGTTCCACTTACATGTGTAGCATAAGGAAAAACATAGAGGACATTGGGAGAATGAAAGGGAAGATTAACTGACAGAAATTGGAGGGGGAGATGAACCAGGAGAGACTGTAGACTCTGAGCAACAAACTGTGCATTTTGGAGGGGAGGGGTGGGGACTGGCTGAGCCTCATGGTGGGTATTGAGGAGGGCATGTATTGCACAGAGCACTGGGTGTGGTTCACAAAAAATGAATCTTGGAACACTGAAAAAATAAAATAAAATTAATTAAAAAAAGAAAACTCAGAGTTGTGAGACCATAACAAAAATCTAATATTTATTTCATCACAGTACTGAGAGAAAAGGAGAAAAATAACCAAAAAATAATTCAAAGAATTATGGATAAAAAATTTTTCAAAAGTTGGTAGAAGGGGCACCTGTGTGGCTTAGTCAGTTGAGCCTCTGTCTTTGGCTCAGGTCATTATCCCAGGGTCCTGGGACCAAGCCCCCTTCAGGGGATCTTCCTCAGTGGGGAACCTGCTTCTCCTTCTCCCTCTGCAGCTGCCCCTGCTTGTGCTCTCTCTCTCTCTCAAATGAATGAATAAAATATTTGGAAAAAAAAGTTGAATCACAGATTCAAGAAGCTGAGAGAACCTCAAACTTAAAACTCAAAAAAATGCACATCAAGATACATCATAGTCAGTCTTCTGAAAACTTAAGACAAAGAATAAAATCTTAAAAGCAGCCAGAAAGAAAGAGCACATTATCTACAAGGGAAAAAAAATTGAATGGCTAGAGGTTTTTCATCAGAAACATTAGAAACTAGAAGGAGGTGGTGTAACATTTTTCAAGTGAAAAAATAGTAGTTAATCTATATTTCTATACCCAGTGAAAACAACCTTTAGAAGTGAGAGATAAATCAAGACATTCTCAGATAAAGAAAAGTTTAAAAGGATTTTTTCAAAAGCACACTTTCTCTAAAAGGATGACTAAAATATGTTCTCTAAACAGAAAGAAATTGTTAAAAGAAAGAATCTTGGGACATCAAAAAAGAAGAAGGAACAATAGAAAGAGTAAAAATAACAAGTGGTAAATACATACACTTTTTTCTCCTATTGAGTTTCTAAATTATGTTTGACAGGAGAAGAAAAATTGTGACACTCTCTATAATACTGTCTTATATGGTTTTAAATGTATATAGAGGAAACATTTAAAACAATTATATATAGGGGCACCTAGGTGGCTCAGTGGGTTAAAGCCTCTGCCTTCAGCTCAGGTCATGATCTCAGGGTCCTGGGATTGAGCCCCACATCAGGCTCTCTGCTCAGCTCTCTCTCTCTGCCTGCCTCTCTGACTACTTGTGATCTCTCCCTCTGTCAAATAAATAAATAAAATCTTTAAAAAAAATTAAAAGTTAAAAAAAAACAATTATATATAAATGATAGAGGGTAAGGGGATGTAAAAAAAAAAAAAAAAAAGGTTAAGCGATTATATTCACTCCAACTAGCACCCGGGTTTGGAATGTTGACAGTTGAGAAGCCTGGTTGGAAGGGTGTATAGGTGAAATCTCTGTACTTTCCCTTAAATTTTGCTGTGACCTTAAAACTCTTCTAAAAATAGTCTATATTTTATAGAACTACACTACAACTCAGTAATTGTACTACTAGGTATATACCCCTAAGATACAAGTGTAGTGATCCAAAGGGGCACCTGCACCCCAATGTTTATAGCAGCAATGCCCGTAATAGCCAAAGTATGGAAGAAGCCTAGATGTCCATCAACAGATGAATGGATAAAGAAGATGTGGTATATTGGAATATTATTCATCCATCAGAAAATGTTCAACATCAATATTCAAACATCAGAAAATGTTACCATTTACATTGGCATGGAAGGAACTGGAGGGTGTTATGTTAAGGGTATTGTGCTGAGTGAAATGAGTCAAACAAAGAAAGATAGTTATCATGATTTTACTCATATGTAGAATATAAGAAATAGCACAGGGGATCATTGGAAAAGGGAAGAAAAACTGAATGAGAAATCATCAGAGAGGAAGAAAAACCATGAAAGACTCGTAACTATAGGAAACAAACTAAGGGTTGCTGAAGAGGAGGTGGTTGGGGAATGGGGTAATTGGGTGATGGGCAATAAGGAGGGTATGTGATGTGATGAGCACTAGGTGTTATATGCAACTGATAATTTATTGAACACTAAGACATCTGAAACTAATGATGTATTTACTGTATATTGGCTAATTGAATTTCAATAAAAAAATTTTTAAAGTCTATTTTTTTAAAAGGTTGCATTTTCCAGGTCAATAGCTGCATACCACACATCGAAGCTGTGTTGATTTATCCTAGTAAGAGTACCACATCTGTCCCAGCTGCAATTGGAGCTACCTTAAGTGCCTTAAGTCAGTAGTCAGCTGAATTAAGTTTGCCATTTTTTTCTTTTTGATACATCCAAAGCACCAGCATCAACCAGTCAATTTCATGGTCCCCATGTTTCCCAAATACCAGAGTTATAGCACACACCAACACATCATTTTCCAATTGTACCTTGTTTCAATTCACCTGAGGTGAATCACAGCCATCAACACGCCATCTACTCCCAGTGATGGGATCCGACCTCAGAATCTTATCGTTAGAATTTTGCATCCTGGCACCACTTCCATACCAATTACTTTTGGTTGCATTCTCCAGGAGCAGACTCTGAGGTGACAGTTTCTGTGAAAGAGATTTGCGGGGGAAAAAAAAATTGCTACCAGAAGCCAGAGTGGAGAAGCAGGGCAGGGAACAGGATGGTTTGAGCAAGGGTAACATTTCAGGCAAAGTCCCACAGAAAGCTGATCCCACAGGGTGACAAAGAGTTCTTACATGGCCAAACTTGAATCGAGCTCCTCTGACTCCTCTGCCCAACTAGACGCCAACTTTTGTATTTACACATCCATCTTTGCTCAACCAATTTTAGCAAGAATCCTACTGAGTAGCTTAGTCGGAATCCCTTACCTGATCACCCTGTTTGTGATTGTGCTCTTCATCCTCCACCATCTCCCAGGTGATGTCTGATCAGCCTAAATCCTATCTTCAGCAAGAATCCTGTCAAGTCATTTAGCCAGAATCCTCTTTACCTTTGATGATTTCTCTTAGCAAGTTTCCATCCAGTGGACCCCCCCCACACTCCTTGGCTATAAATTCCCACTTTTTCTCATGTTAGGAGTTGAGCTCCACTTCTCCCCTACTGCAAAACCCCATTGGTCACTATACCTATCACAACAGTCCCCCTGAATAGTCTGCCTTACCATTTTGAGAAGTGTCATGAATACTTTTTTCTTTAACAAAGGAAACTGGAAATTACATTATGCCTCAAAGGAATCCTGTGTGGAGATGTTTGCTAGGCTTTCACACTCCTACACCTGTCAGCCCTGGGATGAGGGCCACCATGGCGGGTGTCCTTTGAAATAGGAACAGAGTAAAAGCAGAAGTCTGGGGGAAGTCTCCTGAAGAAGTATGATGGATGTCTGCCATTAGGGAAGAGGCATAGCATTGTTCAAAAGTATCTCCAGGGGATGAAGCAGCAACAGGCTGGCCTCATTTACATTATCTAGACCACAGTGGTCAAACTCTGCAACCCTTCTGATCAATACCCTCATGTCTGATCCAGGACTGGTCCCCCTAAAGGCAGAATTTATCCTCTCTTTGTATTTTCTCCAATGCCTACTTGGGTAAATGATCCATAGCAGGCTGAGAGGAAAAGGAGATAGTTGCACTCATCTGTCTGCAAAGAATGGGTCTCTTACCTAGTACCTCTTACCATGAAAAAAAATGCTTTGATGTTAGTCCTGAGGAAAGGCTCCAAGTGCATCACGTGCTGGTTGTCTCAGGGCAGAATAGTATATGGTGAGGCTGAGAGAGCTAAGAAATGAAGCTTTATTGGAGAATTAGGGAAATGTCCCAGAGATGTCATTGGTCATCCCCATTCACATACTCTCTTCAGCTTTATCTCCAAATGTTATAGTACAGGATTATTTCTTACTGTCAACTTCTCTGGTTTTTACTTTTCATTGCTTTTCTTAAAACCTGCTAAGTACATGCTGTGTGCCAGGAACTGAGTTGAATTCTTGATTTAAATAATTCTGTAGAACCATGTAAATGAGCTAATATTACTTTCTACTAGGGAGAAAAGCTGAGACCTGCAGGTCAGGGGCTTACTGGTAATGGCTCAGTGTGAGTGCAGGCAGAAGGGGTCAGCCCATGGGTGACCCTCTGCACCCTACTGTCCTCAACTTGTCAAGCTTTTGTGCTCTTGTGATCTTGAGCTTGGATTTGCCCTCCTCCAGGGGCCCAGCTTCAAACTCAGTTCTGCCTCCACTGTAGACACCTGAAACCCTTTTGCCCCCAGGAAGCCTTCCTGGGGAACAGTCAGAGGCACTTCTGTCTTCTTCTGGACAAGGCTGGCACTCCCTACAGTGGTTGAAGGTGCCCTATCTCCCCTGCTGGTTTCTACGAATTGAAAGGCAGAACTCCCTGTGTATATCCTACTCAGAGAGTGCAGCACAGAGCTGAGTATGTAGTAGTTCTGCAATATAGACGCCCTGCTGGAAAAAAGTGCTCATGCTCAATGTTTGCATGTTAAGAGACATGTGGTCTGATCCTCCACTTCCAAATGCTTATGCATGATCTGGAGCAGTGTGCTGTTGAAAGGATTTTTGGGGGGTTGGGGGCAGGGGGTCTTAACATATCTAAAAGCTAGAAGATACCTTTGATATCCAAAATTGTGTCATTATTAAAAGTCAAAAAATTAGCATCTCCATAGCTAGAATGCTTTTATATCCATATTTTTTAATCTTCAGCAAGCCATCTGCTTGCATAATTTCATTTCTATTCTACAGACACCCACAGGCATCCCTCCACTGGAATCAAACTCCTGGCTTGTCTTGTCCTAATTCTCAGCAAAGATCAAATGAAAAGCCTGCAGTTCTCCCTCAGTTAATCCTCAGGACCACTTTGAGGCTTGTTTTATTATCTAAAACCAGATGCTTAAGGAAAACTTGTGACCTGCTTACTGTGAAGGAGCTGGTGCAGATGGGTTGTGATCCCTGAGCTCCTGACCACTCAGCTCTATTCCTTTCTGCAAACACTACCTCGGTCTGCTCTCCAGGCCTCTACCTGTGTATATGGATCCTTTGCCACCTCCTCATGCACTCCACACTTTCTTCTCTCACTGGGTTACTGTGACAGAATCTCTGAGCCCTGGATTTTCCTCTCGGAAAGTTGCTATGGAAACTCCCTATGGGGGTGTTCAGTAGGATGCAGTGTGAATCCTCCCAGCTGATGCAAGGAGCCTTAGAGCTGTGTGCGTGGCAGCTCCAAATCAAGCCCCCAGCATTTCTCACCCGACATGTGTTGTCCCAGAGGGTGGAGGAGGAAACCACCCTGCTCCTTTTTTGTTTAACTCCAGCATTGAAAAGAGAACTTTACCCCCTCTGAGCCTGGGCAAGGTAGAGAGCTCCTTGTGCCCAAACACCTCAGCTCCAAGCTAAGAACTTGAGACCAAGTGGTCACCAGCTGTTCCGAGCACCAGAGATTGCCAAAAGCCAAAGATGAGCAACAGGCCAATTCTGAGGGAGTGCCAACATGTCACATTCTTTCCATTGGCAAGGTGGTGTGTAGTGGAGGAGCTTTCCTCTAGCTGGGTTTGGATGATAACCTCCTACTCCTGCATCTCTTCAAAGAGCTCTGGTTCTTGTCCTAAAGCTATTTGGCTCCACCAACTCCAAACTCACTGAAGGCTTGCTGCAGCCAGTGGCAGACCACCAACTTCTTCATGGCTATTCCAGAGAAAGACAGTGGATCTTCCTGGTCAGAATAGTTCAGTCTAACAGAAATGTGAATATGGAGAAAAATGGCTTGAGTTCAAAGCCTAGACTAGCCATATTATAGTTGTTCCCTCAGTTTTCCCATCTACTGTGGGGTCATAGTGATTTATAAGGTGACCTTATAATTTGGCAAGGTGGTAAGTATGCTCCTGAACCATGTTGTTCAAGAGAAGTTCCACCTGACCATGGCCAGGGGCCCGAGAGAGCAAAGGAAGCAAAGGTATTCCCCTGGACACATAACTTCATGGCAGACGCAGAACTGGCAGGTCCGCCAAGGAGAACTGTACTGCAGAGGTGACCCAAGGTGGGCAGGGCCAGAGGCAGCCAGACAAGCATTCAGGGCACTTGATCCCACATGTTGACAAATGACTGGATTTTTACAGGGTTGCCTGTGAAATGTTCTCTTTTCACATAGTTCTTAAAATAAATCTCACTGGAGGGAGGGTTTCACAGAAGAGAAGTGACAGATATATCTTGTTCTACATAAGATGACTAATAGCCCACAAATGTTCCCAAGAAACATAAGCTGGAGAATGTCAGAGACACAAAAGGCTTCAGAGACATGGGGCCTTTGGCCCGTATGAGGAATAGGAAGCCAAGTGCAAATGTGGCTTTTCCAACAAGCTAAAAGTCCATTTATCTTAACAAGTATTAAGTACCTAGTATGTATGAGACTTTATGCTAGAGATAAGGCAATCTTAGACACATAAGTAAGAGATGGCCCACTGTTTCATGGGCATTATAGTAGAGTTAGGGAGAGTAAGACACAAGCAAATAGAATACTGGGCAGAGTAGTAAGAAATACCAAAAAAGTTGTATAAGCTATGGCTCCTGGAACTGAAAGACTGAGTTAATTACTTACTTTGATGGTGAGGAAGGGAGCAGAGTCAGATACATCTGAAGGAGCTTCATCAGAATTCTGGCTTCCTGAGACTGAACACAACAAATCAGTAGAATATTTATAAAAATCCAGTCTTAAAAAAAAAAAAAGACAAATACAAATCAAGTTTTAAGAAAAAGAAAGTCTATCTGAACATTATTTAAAATATTGAAAACTAGGGTTAAGAGAGAAATTTTTAAAACAATATGTTATGGAATATTAGGCAGCCATGTTTTCAAAAAATATTTACTGATATCAAGAAATGTATCAGACAAAATTGGAAAGGGCCCTGACTAGCCTCCTATCTCTAACTAGTATGATACTCAAAGGAGAAGTAAGAATGCCTGGCTGAGCCCCAGAAGACTTGTGGAGTTCCTGAACATTCAGTGTAGTCCCCTAACTTAGACTCAGTCCATCAGCCCAACTGGACCAAGATGTTTAAGCCCAAACTCTGGCTAATCAGTGGATAATCACTAAATGATGCTGATTCAGGAGCATTAGCTGGAAAGCCTGGCTTAAACAAACAAACAAACAAACAAATAAAAACAATTTTTTTTTAATGAACAGGACTTCTTCAGCTGCATACCATTGTGGGGGAGACTAACCTAGAGAGTTAGTTCAGACAAGTCAGTAAACGAGTTAAAAAAATGTATAGGACAGGAAAAATAGCAATTCTGGGAAAAGAAAATGGAAACAGGATCCACTGTTGTTACATCTAAAATGTTCAGTTTTCAATGACCATAACAACAAACAAGGAGACAGGCAAAGAAACAAGGAAGTGTTCAATATACAGGAGAGAAAGTGGTCAATACAAACTGCTGCTTCGAGGGTCCAGATGTTGGACTCAGTAGACAAAGACACCAAAGCAACTATTACAAATATGTTCAAAGAATAAAGGAAGCTATGTTTAAGAATATGGGAAAAGTATGATAGCTTATCAAATAGAGAATATAAATGAAGATACATAAATTATATTTAAAAAGAATCTAATAGAAATTTCAGAGTTGAAAAGTATAGTTATTGAAACAAAAAAAAATTTACTAGAGGGATTCAAGAGCACATTTGAGCTGACAGAAGCAATAATAAGCAAACCAGAGGATATGGGCAATAGAGAACATCCAAAAGGGCTAGTATCCAAAATCTATAAAGAACTCAAACTCAACACCCAAAGAACAAATAATCCAATCAAGAAATGGACAGAAGATATGAACAGACATTTCTGCAAAGAGGACGTTCAAATGGCCAACAGACACATGAAAAAGTGCTTAACATCACTCGGCATCAGAAAAATACAAATCAAAACCACAGTGAGATACCACCTCACACCACTCAGAATGGCTAAAATTAGCAAGTCAGGAAATGAGAGAGGTTGGTGAGGATGCAGAGAAACAGGAACCCTCCTACACTGTTGGTGGGAATGCAAGCTGGTACAGCCACTCTGGAAAACAGTATGGAGGTTCATCAAAGACTTGAAAATAGAGCTACCCTATGACCCAGCAATCACACTAATGGGTATTTACTCTAAAGATACAAATGGAGTGATCCAAAGGGGCATGTGCACCCGAATGTTTATAGCAACAATATCCAAATATTGGATATCCAAATAGCCAAACTGTGGAAAGAACCTAGATGTCCATCAAAAGATGAATGGATAAAAAAATGTGGTATACACACACACACACACACACACACACACACACACACTGAAATACTATGCAGTCATCAAGAGAAACGAAGTCTTGCCATTTGCAATGACGTGGATGGAACTAGAGGGTATTATGCTAAGTGAAATAAGTCAGTCAGAGAAAGACAATTATCACATGATCTCTCTGATATGAAGTATTTGAGAGGCAGGGCAGAGGGTCATGGGGAGGTGGGGGGGGGGAATGAAACAAGATGGGATCGGGAAGGAGACAAACCATAAGAGACTCCTAAACTCAAGAAACGAACTAAGGGTGGCTGGGAGGTGGGGGGTAAGGGATAGGGTGGCTGGGTTGTGAACATTGGGGAGGGAATGTGGTACGGTAAGTGCTGTGAAATGTGTAAGCCTGATGATTCACAGACATGAACCCTGGGGCAAATAATACATTATATGTTAATTAAAAAAATAACATAAAAAAAAATAGAGAACACCCAAACCAAAGAACAGAGAGAATTAAAAAAAATTGAACAAAGACTCAAAGAAGAGGCTCAAAGGGGGCATAAAAATTATTTGAGGGGCACCTGGGTAGTTCAGTGGGTTAAGCCTCTGTCTTCGGCTTCGGCTCAGGTTCCCTCTTATGGTCCTGAGATCAAGCCCTGCATCAGGCTCTCTGATCAGCAGGGAGCCTGCTTCCCTCTCTCTCTCTGCCTGCCTCTTTGCCTACTTGTGATCTCTCTCTTTCTCTCTCTGTCAAATAAATAAATAAAATCCTTACTAGATAAATAAATAAATAAATAAATAAATAAATAAATAAATAAATAAAAATTAATTTGAAGGAACAATAGTCAAAAACATACCAAATTTGATTCAAAGAAAACATTAATCTACACATGTAAGTTCAATAAACTTGAAGAAAGATAAACTGAAAAAACACACACCTAGATAAATGATCACCAAATTGTTGAAAGAACAAATCTTCATAGCAGGAAGGAAATAAAATGGTTCAAGTACAGGGAAACCACAATTAGTTAATATCTTATTCTGATGAGAATTCTCATAAGAAAAAATGGAGCCTAGAAAGCAGGGGTTAACACATTCAAGGGGCTGAAAGAAAAAAAAAGTCAACCAAAGAGTCTGTATTCAACAAATCTACCCTTCAAAAATGAATATGAATTAAAGAGGTTCCCAGATAAATGAAGAATGACAGAAGTCATTGCTAGAAGATCTTCCTTAGAAATACTAAAATAGTCCTTTTGGCTTAAAAGAAATGATATCAGACAGTGACTTGAATCTGCATGAAGAAATAAAGTGGACTGGTAGAGGTAATCACATAAGGAAATATAGATGACAGTATAGTTTGTCTTTTTTTCTTCTCAACTCATTTAAAACACATTTGCATAAAAATAATTGTAATTCTATACTGATTGTTGAGTTTTAATATGTGTGTGTAATATAAATGGTGGTAATAGCATGAAGAAGAGGGAAAAAATAGAACCTTATTGGAAGAAAATATCTATATTTTACTTAAATTACATTAGCATTGATCTGAAGCTGGTTGTAATAAACTAAGACACATAATGTAATCACCAGAAAAGACACTGAGAAAATAACACTGAAAATATACTAAAGAAAACAATTATAACAAAGTAATTAAAACGGTGAAATAGAAAGTTTTTACCTGCTGCCAAAAATATACAGTAAGGAAACAACACAGGAAATAAAAAGATATGAGAAATAAAAATTAAATAGCAAAATGGCAGATATAAATCCAATCATATCAATAACTACATTAAATGTAAATGGATTGAACACTCAAATCAGTCAGAGATTTTTAGATTGGGTAAAAAGAAATTAAGATCTAAATACAGTTTTGATCGAAAGATGCACATAAATTAAAGACAAAAGAATAGAAAAAGATACTATGCAGATAGGAACTACAGGTGAGCTGGAGTGGCTATAATAATATCAGACAAAATATGGCATATCAAAATTTATGGACACAGCTAACAAAGTGCTTACAGGGGAATATATAACTTTAAATTACTATATTAGAAAAGAAGAAAGATCAAAGTTGCTTTTCTAAACTTCCACATTTAAAAACCAAAAAAAGAAGAAAACTAAACCTAAAACAAGAGGAAGAAAAGAAATAATAAAAATTAGAGAGGAAATCAATTAAATAGACAAAAGAAAAACAATAGAGAATATCAGCAAACTGAAAGTCAGTTCTTTGAAAAGACTAACAATATTGCTAACCCTTTAGTTGATCAAGAAACAAGGGAAAATCAGGAAAACCATATGAGAGAGGAGAGTTCCTTAGTGAATTTACAGAAACAAAAAGGAAATTATTATTACTATCATTGTTACTATTATAAATCATTATAAATGAGTATTATCAACAACGATATGCCAACAAATTAGACAATTTAGAGGAAATGAATAAATTTGAGATCAATTCAAAAAGAATTTGAAAATGCAAATAGATCCGTAAAAAGTAAAAAATATTGAATTCGCAATTTAAAACTCTTCCCAGAGGTCGCCTGGGTGCCTCAGTCTATTAAGCGTCTGCCTTTGGCTCAGGTCATGACCCCAAGGTCTGGGGATCAAGCCCCACATTGGGCTCCCTGTTCAGTGGGAGGCCCGCTTCTCTCTCTCCCACTCCCCCTGCTTGTATTCCCTTTCTGTCTCTCTCTCTCTGTCAAATAAATAAATAAAATCCTTAAAAAAATAAAAATCTTTCCAGAAAAAAAAAAAATGATTAATCTTTCCAGATGCCTAGTTTATCAGGGCTTTTGGCTTGATAGACACCTTCATGGTTTTTGCTTCCTCTTTCACTGATATCTGTGCTTTCCTCTTGTGCTTTTCTCTTAAACTTTTCTCTTTCCTTGTGATTATTCTCTTCTTATAGGCTTTGTTTTGAAAACTTAGCTCAATAATGGTCAATATTTCTTTTCTGATGGATGCACTTGGAGTTACATTTTCCTCTAATTACCATTTTAGCAGCATTACTCATATATTGATACATACCCATTCTTTATCATTTACTCATACATATTTCATCATTTCCATTGTGATTTCCTTATCCTTTGAATTATTCAGCAATGCATTTTTTCACTTCTAAAGAAATATGACTTTTTTGCTACATTTTATCATTGATTTTCATTTTGAATACTTGTTAGATACAATTATCTATATTAAATAGACTACTTAGTATTCACTGAGATTGGCTTTGTGGTCTAGCTTCTTCCAATGCTGCTAAAATTTCAGACTTCTCTTGTGTTCAAGGTTCTAAATATGCTCATTAAGTCAATCTTGCTAATTAAGTATTCTTTGCCCTTACTAATTTTTAGTCTGGGTGTCTTATTGAAATTTCCCTGTATACATGTGGTTATATCATCTTTTGCTGTAATTCTGTAATAGATATTTATGGTATTAATTTTCAGTTTGAATAATATAAGTACATTTGAATATTGTTCTTACGTTTGTGACTCATTTATTGTTCCTCATCTGTGACCTATTCATATCCTTTGTGTGTTTTAATAGTGGTTTGTTGGGTTTTTTCATTGACTTGTAGAATGATTAAGGAAACTAATTATTTGTATATGTAATTATTTGCCTATTATTAGTGTATCAGATGCAAATATATTTTGATAGTTCTCAGTCTGATATTTCTGTCTGGGTTTGGTCATACATATTGCAGTATAGAATCAGCTTGCCAAGTTTCACAAAGTAAGGAAACTTGGTGGATTTATTGGGATTGCATTGCAATATTAAGTCCTCTAATCTGTGTACATGGTATGTCCTATATTTTAAATAAAATGGACAGAGGGAGATTATAAATAAAAGAGCAGAAATCAGTAAAATAAAAACACAAACATGTAATACAGAAAATTAGCTTGTTCTTTGAAAAGGCTTATAACACTGATAAGTTCTGATAAGACTGATTTTAATAAAAAGAATGGGCAAAAATAATCAGAACCCAAAAAATGGAGTAAACCACTTCCTGTCTCCTCCCCCACCAGAGGCAAATAAAACAAACAAGTCCCCCCAAAATGAGTCCTACCACAATTGACATAGGATAAAAAAATGAATAACACTGCAAAAAAAAAAAACACTTTTGTCTAAGATTCATTAGCCTTCCAGTGAAAACTGTACAGGTCTGAAGGGCTTCACCCACAAGTGTTACCAAACCTTTGTGGAAAGAAATAACACCAATTGAACATGGTCTTAGAACATAAAAATTGTACTTCCCAAATAATTTTATGAGGCCAGCAAAATCAAGGAAAGATAATTAAAAGTCAATTTAACTTATTTACCTAACTAAATATTCTATAAAATACTAGAAATTTAGATCTGCCAATATACAAGAAAGGACAACAAATCATGACCAAATTGGTTTTATCCCAGGATTGCAAGGTTGCTCTTACCTGGAAAGACAGTCAATGTATTTTACCACCACTGATTATGTCAATAGTTACAAAGAAACATCACAAAACATACCTTCATTAGAAATTCTGAAAATTATCCTTAGTGAAAGGAGCAAGAGGCACATTTTCACTCATACTGGAGGTTCCAACCTGTGCAATATGTTCAGAAAGAGAAATAAAGAAGGGTTAGAGAGGAACAGTGAAACTGCCATCTCCTATAAATGATAAAACTATCATATGGAAAGCCTAGAAAAGCTGAAAATTCAAAGGAATAGATTCATAAATTGCACAATAAAGTGTAAATATTGTTTATACTCCTATTTGCCAACCATAAAAATTCAGACAATAAAAATTATACTAGCCTTTACATACACAAATAATAATCTGTTAGAATATGTAATGGAAGCGAATACATTTTTTACAATATAAAAAATAAAATATTAGACATTAACCTAACAAAAACTAGTGTAAAACTTAAAGGAGAAAAGCTATTAAAAAAAAAACAAAAACTCGGGACACCTGGGTGGCTCAGTTGGTTAAGCGGCTGCCTTCGGCTCAGGTCATGATCCCAGGGTCCTGGGATCGAGTCCCACATCGGGCTCCTTGCTCGACAGGGAGCCTGCTTCTGTCGCTGCCTCTGCCTGCCTCTCTGCCTACTTGTGCTCTCTCTCTCTGACAAATAAATAAAATCTTTAAAAAAAAAAAAAAAACCTCTGAAAAAACACAAAGGTTGACTTGAACAACTATAAATACATATAAAGTTGTTAAATAGGAAGAACTAAAACCAGACAGTTGTCAAAATAAATGTTTACTTTTAATTTCATATATAATATAGTAAAATGTAAACACATGATAAACTTAATTTAATATATAATAAAATATAACACATATAATAATTATATATGCATTTATATATAATACAGTATAACAACATACATAATTATATATACATATATATTCACACATATGCAAATGAATATACAAGCAAGAGCAGCTGTTTTTCTTGAAAAAAATAGTAACAGAGGGATGAGA
The DNA here is from genome assembly GCA_028646535.1 of Procyon lotor. Taxonomy (NCBI): domain Eukaryota; kingdom Metazoa; phylum Chordata; class Mammalia; order Carnivora; family Procyonidae; genus Procyon; species Procyon lotor. Next base: position 16,612,863 of record CM053609.1, on the reverse strand, counting down.
TTATTTCTATCTGATATAAAAACATATTATAAAGCATCTATGACTAAAATAGCATGGTATCAGTATATGAATAAACAGTGGAACACCGTAGAAAATCCTGAAATGCACATATATGTAAATGGAAATTAAATATTCAATAAAGGTCATATCTAAGATCAGTGAGAAGAGGTGGCCTTTTCACTACGTGACTTTGGGAAAATTATATAGCCACATTAAAAAAAGGAGACAAATCTATCACTAAAAATAGGATAAATTATAAAGGGATCAGAAATATGCATGTACAAATTAAAACCATATAAGTTATAAAGTAAAGGAACATAAAAACATGTGAAAGCTTTCATAACCTGAAAGTAGGAAGCTTTTTAAAGTATAACTCAAATTACAGAAGCAAAAAAGGAAAGGACTGATAAATTTGACCACATTAAAATTTCAAAATGCTTGAAAAGAAAACACCATAAGGAAAATAATAAAACTATGGGCAAACTTGGGGAAACATTTGCACCTTAATTACAGGCAAAAGGTTAAGGGCCTAATATTAAAATGTTCAAAAAAATGCTCTGATAATTGGAAGAAAAAGACAAACAGCCCCAATGAAATATAGTCAAACAGCTGAAATGAGCACCTCTGACACACAAATTGTGGTTTCTGTCATTTACCATAAAGAGTGAACCAGAACTCTTTGGAGAAATTGCCAACAACAGGTCTGAAGCAGAAAATACACAAGAATAAGCTGGAACTTCTTCTTGTGCGGGAAAGCAAGTCAGCTATTGAAGACTGATAAATCCATGCCAAAAGAACACAGAAGCCAATCTAAAAGCCTAAGAGAGACTATTTGAACATCAAAGAGTAAAATAACTATAGCCTGGGTGGCTCAGTAAGGCGGCTGCCTTAGGCTCAGGTCATGATCCCAGGGTCCTGGGATCAAGCCCCACATCGGGCTCCTTGCTCAGCAGAAAGCCTTCTTCTCCTGCTACCATTCCCTCTGCTTGTGTTCCCTCTCTCACTGTGTTTCTCTCTGTCAAATAAATAAAATCTTTAAAAAAAAATAAAATGTATTAGTACAAATATTAAATAATTATTTTGTAATTGATGAGGGAGCAGAAGGTAAGCTGAGGACAAATACAAGCTGAAACCCCACAAATCCCAACCAGTCTCCCCACTCCTGCCCCCCCCAACCTTCCCATTCTCCACACCCTGCTTCCCAGGTGAGATATGTGTGACATTCCTCCGGCACTCCTGTCTGCCCTGAAACTAAGGGAAGGAAAAAAAAACAAATGGTTCACTAGTAAAGATCACAGTCCAGCAAGACAGGAGTCTCCCTCAGTTTATAAATGTCTTAGTGACAAGAAAAAAACATTCTTATCAATAGCTTAACTTCCAGAGACCCATAGACTCAATTCCCTGAAACCCTAACATAACCAACCCATCCAGAGTGGTGGTAAACAAAGGTAGAAGGGAATATAAATAAAGTAAAATGTCCTTATAACCTGCAGCCCACTGGTAAGGACCTGTGATAGGCAGAACATAAATAACATTCTTCCAGGAAACTCCCAACTATCTTAATGTTAATGCTTTACTAGAAAGAAAAACAACGTCACCTTGACAATGGCAAGGTCTCCAGTATCTTATAGGTCCTTTTCAGCATGCAGAAGTCCTTTGGAAAACCTCCCTTTTTCCTTACCCCCAACTCCCAAGTATATAACCAGTCACCCTTCACAATCCCACAGCAGCTTCTCTTTCTGCCCACAGATCCTGTCTCCATGCTTTAATAAAATCACCTTTTTGCTCCAAAGATGTCTCAAGAACTTCTTCTTGGCCATCGGCTCTGGACTTCACCCACATTCCAAACCTACATCAGTAATGACACTCAAAGTTTTAGAAAAACCAAATATCCCATTTGTAGGACTTACCTTTAAAAGACTGAAATTATTGGGGTGCCTGGGTGGCTCAGTGGGTTAAAGCCTCAGCCTTCAGCTCAGGTCATGATCCCAGCATCCTGGGATCAAGCTCAACATCAGGCTCTCTGCTCAGCAGGGAACCTGCTTCTCCCTCTTTCTCTGCCTACCTCTCTGCCTACTTGTGATCTCTCTCTGTCAAATAATAAATTAAAATATTAAAAAAATAAAATAAAAATAAAAGACTCTGAAATTATTGAGAGACATTAAAGAGAGAAGAAATAGGAGCACCTTCAGCTCAGCTTGTGATGGCAGGGTCCTGGGACAGAGCCCTGTGTCAAGCTCCCTGCTTAGTGGGGAGACTGCTTCTTCCTCCTCTCTACGCTTCCCCCTGTTTATGGTGCTCTCTCTATCTCTGTCTCTCTCTCTCAAATAAATAAAATATTTAAAAAAGAGAGAGAGAACAGAAATAAAGAATTTGGAACATATCTTGTTCAGAGTTTGAAATAGAGAATACTGTTGAAATGCAAATTCTCCTTCAGCTTAACCCGTGAATTTCATACAATCTCAGGCAAATGTCTGTAGTTTTTCCCACCATGGCACGTGAAAACCAGTTCTCCAATTTTTATGGAAATGCAAAATGCCATGAATAGCCAAAATACTTTTCAAGAAGAACAAGATGTGAAGAATTGTTTTATTGGATATCAAGACATAATATAAAGCTTTGATAATTAAAACAGGTTGGTGCTGGCATAAATATTTTTTTTAAAACCCAATGGAACATAAGAGAAAGCTTAGATATGTGACAAAGGTGTCACTGCAGAATGGTGGAAATAGTGTGGTCTTTCCAATAATGGCATTAACATAATGAAATATTTATAACAAGAAGTGAAAATGCATATCTGATTCACAGTGCACATAAAATCAATTCCAAGTGGCTTATAAACCTAATGCAAAAGGCAAAGCAATGAAGATTAAAGAGAGAATATGGGAGATTAACTATAACTGTAAGGTAATAAAAATGTCTCAAGTGTCATAATGGGGTCAGAGATGATAAGAAAATAGAAATCTACATGGAGCTAGAATTTGTCCTGGGTTTATATTTTGACCTCTCTTGGCCTACAGCTGTGTTTTTCTAATTTTTGTTAAACCACAACATATATTAAGATAGATATTTTATTTCCTGATATATACATCCGAATACACACACACACACACACACACACACACACACACACACACACACACACGCATGTACATACACACACACCACCTGAAATCAAATTTCACAAAACAATACATACTCTTGACTGTGAAAAGTCAAATATTTTATTTTTTTACTCTATTATTCTGATTTATTTTTTTAATCCTGTTCACTATCTATTAAAATGAACATGAACTACTAGGGAGTTGTAACAGTTTAAAAATTGTTAGTCTAAAACAGACTTTTAGCAGGCAACTTAGGTGCAGAAGGGAATAAAGAAACCGTGCAGCAAACTAGCAGGAGGCTGGAAAAGGACTATCACAGCCTGATGTCTGGAGCAGTGTGTGGCAATAGTTCAGAGATAAAGAGCCTGGTCTTTGGATCAACACTTCTTGGCTTTAGTTTCTAGCATGTGACCTTAGGCAAGCCCCTTAAGGTATCTGTGCTTTAAAATGAGAATCATAATGGGGCTTGCTTCGTAAGGTTGTTGAAATGTAAGGTGTTCTTACCTAAAGAGTCAATATTGTCTATAGTATTTAGAATAGTGCTTATCTTGGCGAAAGCACTACACAGTCCAAGTTGTGAAGCAAGACTAGTGGGTTAATACTATAATCTTATTTATGGATGGAGAAATGGTAGGTAACCTAGGTAACACTTACATGAGTTCCCAGACTCAAGGTGTTAGATTTGAGCCCTGAATGAGAGAGAAAGGTAAAACTATTCTATCTGTTGGAATAACTGATTTCTCTGGATTTGTGGGATTGCCTGTGAGATAGAGATAAGATAGTAGCACTTCAGAAAAGGTGGATAGGATTAGTGAAAAAATCATGGGGGAAACACTGTAACATTTTTTCTCCCGAAACCTATCAGAAAAGCAAACCACAAGCTCCTAATCTCTAGGGGAGCTGTATGTTACCACAGGTGACATATAGGCCACTGAGGGATTCTACTGCTTAAACAGAGTAATACGGATTTTACTTCTTAGGATGTAAAAGTTTGCAAGAAGCTGTTGCTCACAATATAACAATGATAAAAACCCAACTTATTCCAAAATCATCTTATGTGATACCCGTTAGAGACCTAAAAGTGCAAAGAAGTCTAAATGCACATATCCCAGGAAGGGATGGGCCTTTTCAAGGTAAGGGTTTCCATAGCTGCTTTTATCTTGGGGCATGGCAGGAAGAGAAATAAACTTGCCATAAGTAAATAAAATGTGGCCAAGATAAGAAGAACCAACAAAGACCTCAAGGATCCTCTAGGCCATCATGATGGATTAGAATTGAGAAAAGCACCCAAACCAGGCT
>CM053609.1:16582952-16608360 GCA_028646535.1 Procyon lotor | reverse complement strand
GTTTGTAAGTTTCTTACATTTTTAAGGAAGCATCATACTATTTTTTTTTTAATTTTTATTAACATATAATGTATTATTTGCCCCAGGGTACATGTCTGTGAATTGTCAGGCTTACACATTTCACAGCACTTAACATAGCACATACTCCCCAATGTCCACATCATACTATCTTTTAAAAAATTTTATTTATTTATTTAACACAGAGAGAGAGATGACAAGTACACAGAAAGGCAGGCAGAGAGAGACAGGGGAAAGCAGGCTCCCTGTTGAGCAGAGAGCCCCATGTGGGACTCGATCCCGGGACCCTGAGATCATGAACAGAGGCTTTAACCCAGAGGCGCCCAAGGAAGCATCATAATATTAAAGATAGAAAATGACAACTGAAAAATGCATGATGTAGGGCAACAATAGAAAAATCCCTAAACACTGTAAAAATAAGTAACACAATTTTAAATAATCCATGGATCAAGGAGGAAATCCAAAGAATAGTTTAAAAAAAAAAACATAGAACTGAACAAAAATGAAAAGAAAATATCAAAATAGGTGGTATGCAACTAAAGCAGATCTGAGATGGCTTTTATAACATGAAAGGCTCATGTTAGAAAAGAGGAAAGAGGAAGTTCTCAAAATAATAATTTAAGTTACTACATCAAGAAGTTGGAAAAAGAAGAGCAAAGTAGACCCAAAGTAAGCAGAAAGAAAGAAATTATGAAGATTGGATCTGAAATTAATGAAAATGAAAACAGAAAATAATAGAAAAAGCTAATGAAACAAAAAGCTGCTTACTTAAACATGTTAATATAATAGATATAACCCTCTAGCAAGACTGACGAAAATAAAATCAGAAAAGACACAAATCAACAGTACCAGGAAACAAAGGGTATTGTTATGGATCCTGCAGTCATACAAACGATACAAAGCCAGGGGCACTGGGGTGGCTCAGGTGGTTGAGCCTCTGACTCTTGATTTTGGTTCAGGTCATGACCTCAGGGTCATGAGACTGAGCCCCACATTGGGCTCTGCACTCAGCGAGGAGTCTGCTTGAGATTCTCTCTCCCTCTGCCGGCTCCCTCATTTGTGCGTACTTTCTCTCTCTCTCAAATAAATAAATAAATCTTAAAAAAAAAGATACAAAGGGAATGTTGTAAACAATTTTACACTTATAAATTTGACAACTTAGAAGAAATGAACTGACTGCTCAAAAGCCACAAATTACCAAAACTTAATCACCATAAGACAGATAACTGAATAGTCTGGTAACCATTACAGAGGTCGAATTCATAATTTAAAATTTCCAAAAAAGAAACCTACAGTCCCCCTTAGTTTCACTGTCAAATTCTACCAAATGTTTATAGAACTGACAATTTTACATAATCTTTGCCAGAATAGGAGAGGAAGGAATACCTCACAGTTCATTTTAGAGGGTTGTTATCAAAACAAAATAAAGGTAATATGAAAACACACACACACAGACAAAAATATCTCTTATGAGTTTTGATGCAATAGTCCTCAACAAAAATATCAGCAAATTGAACACAAAAATTTATAAAAAGAATTTTATCTATTCATCAAGTGGGACTTATCCAAGAAATATAAGGATGATTTAATGTGACATCAACCAACAAAACTTACCATGTTAATAGGCTAAAAAAGAGATTGAAGGGGTGCCTAGGGGACTTAATGGGTTAAAGCCTCTGCCTTTGGCTCAGGTCATGGTCTCAGGATCCTGGGATCAAGCCCTGCATTGGGTTCTCTGCTCAGCAGGGAGCCTGCTTCCCCTTCTCTCTCTGCCTGCCTCTCTGCCTACTTGTGATCTCTCTCTCACTGTCAAATAAATAAATAAAATCTTTAAAAAAAAAATTAAAAAAAACAACCTTGACAAAATCCAACACCCATACATGATAAAAACTCTCAGTGAGGTAAGAATACAGGTAAATGCCTGGATTTGATATGGAGCATTTACAGAAACCTACAGTTGGTATGGTACTTAATTATGATAAACTGATTGTTAGCCCCCTAATACCAAGAGCAAGGCAAAAGTATCTGCTTTCAATATTCTTACTCAACATAGCCTGAGAGTTTAAGCCACTGCAATAAGAAGGGGAAAGAAAAGACAGGCAGAATGGAAAAGAAGAAATAAAGTTGCCTCTAGTTGAGGATGGCATGTCTGTCTTCATAGAAAATCTCAAGGAATATACAAAAATAAAGACCTGTAAACGAGAACTGGCTTACCAAGACTGCAAGATACAACATCAATACAAAAATACCAATCACATTTCGCCATGCTAAAAATGGGTATGTAGAAACTGCAATTAAAAGTCAAGGGTTCCTGGATAGCGTAGTCAGTTGACCATCTGACTCTTGGCTTCAGCTCAGGTTATGATCTCATGGGTCATGGGATCAAGTGCTACGTCAGGGTCCCAGATCAGTGGGGACTCTGCTTGAAGATTCTGTCCTTCTGCCCCTCACCCCTCTTGCACACAATCTCTCTCTCTCTCAAATAAATAAATAATTTTAAAAATAACAATAATAACAAATAAAATATAAAACCAATTATAATCACACCAAAGAAAATCAAGTGCTTGGGTATAAACTCAACAAAAAATGTACAAGATCTGAATGCTAAAAATTAAAAATATTGATAAAAGAATCAGAGAAGACCTAAATAAGTAAAGAGATGTACCATATTAATAGATTAGAAGACTCAACATAATATAGATCATTTCTCTCCAAATTAATCTATAGGTTTAATATAATTCCCATTAGCATCCCAGCAAGGTTTTTTTTAGATTTTTAGATGTAGACAGTATTATTCATTTATGTGAACAAGTGAAAAACCCAGAATAGCTAAAAAACAATCTTAAAAAAACTAGAATAAAGTGGGAGAAAAAACTGTATCCAATATTGTTTTACTATATAGCTACAATAATGTAGACAGTATTGTATTGGTGGAAAGGCTGACATATACAGCAATAGACTAAAATTAAAAACTCAGAAATACACTCTTATAAAGATGATAAACTAATTTTTGACAAAAATTTTGTGTTTTCTTGGCAAAAGCACTCAACTGAAGAAATATAGCCATTCCAAAAAATGGTGCAGGAACAATGGACATCCATAGGCAAAAAAGTGAACTTGGAACTTGACCTCACATTTTATTCAAAAATGAACTTGAGGGGCGCCTGGGTGGCTCAGTCATTAAGCAACTGCTTTTGGCTCAGGTCATGATCCCAGGGTCCTGGGATCAAGCCCCGCATCCAGCTCCCTGCTCAGCAGTAAGCCTGCTTCTCCCTCTCCCACTCCCCCTACTTGTGTTCACTCTTCCATCCTGTCAAATAAATAAATAAAATCTTTAAATAAATAAATAAATAAATAAATAAATAAATAAATAAAAACTTGAAATGGATCACAGACATAAAGTTAAAACTATATAATTTTTAGAAAAAAAACAGGAAAAATATTTAGAATCTACGTCTAGAAAAGCCATCTTAGGCATTAAAAGCATAATGCATAGAAGACAAAAATTAAAAATTGGTCCCCATAGGGGTGCATGGGTGGCTCAGTTGTTGAGCATCTGCCTTCAGCTCAGGTCATGGTCCAAGCACCTTGGGATAGAGCCTCGCATTGTGCTTCCTGCTTAGCAGGAAGCCTGCTTCTCCCTCTCCCACTCCTCCTGCTTGTGTTCCCTCTCTCACTGTCTCTCTATCAAATAAATAAATAATAAATAAATAAATAAATAAATAATCAATCTTTTAAAAAAAATTTGGTTCCCATCAAAACTAAAATACTCTGCTCTGCAAAAGATGTTGTGAAAAGGATGGAGAAACAGGCTACAGACTGGCAGAAAATTATTGCAAAACTTTCAACAAAAGATTAGTATCTATAATATGTAAGAACTCTTAAAAACACAGCAGTAAAATAAAAAACCCAATTTGAAAAACAGACAGACATAAATAGACATTTCACTGACGATAACATATAGATAGAAAATAAGAACACACACACACAAAATTTTTTTTTCACACAAAAAATTTTTAACATCATTGTCTATTGGGGAAATGTAAAACGGAACTATAATAAGGTATCTGTACAACTATCATAATGGCCAAAACAAAAAAGTGACACTACACAGGGCTGGTAAGGAAGCAGAGAAACTAGATCACTCATTCATTGTTGGAAGGAAAGAAAACTGGAATAGCTACCCTGGTAAACAGTTTGGTAGTTCTTATATAACAAATATGCAATTACCATACAACTTAGCCGTTACATTCTTAAGCACTTGTTTCAGGGAAATGAAAATGTGTGTTCATCCAAAACCTTTACACAAATGTGATAGCAATTTTATTCAGAACAGCCAAAAAAAAAACTACTGGAAACAATGCAGATGTCCTTCAACAGGTTAGTGGTTACACAAATGGTGATTCAAGCATACTATGGAATACTACTCAGCAATAAAAAAGGGGATGTGCTATTGATACATACGCAATGTAGATAAATCTCCAGAGAATTACATTGAATGAAAAAAAGGCATTTCCAAAAGGTTACATACTGTAGGACTACATTTATAAAACATTATTTGAATGAAAAAATAGAGAGGTGGAGAACAGATGAGTGGAGGTCAGGTTGGGAGAGAGATGAGTGCTGTAATAAAAGGGCAAGATGAGGACACTTGTGATGGTTGCTCTGTATCTTAATTTAAGTGGTAAATACATGAATACACATGTGAGACAATTACACGGAACTAAATAGACATACTGAAATTCACACAAATGAATACATGTAGAACTGGGGAAATCTGGATAAAATCAGTGGACTGTGTCATTGTGAATTTCCTGGGTTGTGAGATTGTACCATAGTTTTATGAGATGTCATATGTGGGAGGAGAAGGGTAAAGAGTACACAGGATCTCTGTATAATTTCCTACAGATGAATGTGGATCTCAGTAGTAAACTGTTATGAACTATCTCAAGATGAAAAGCTTAATAAAAATGTATGTTGTGATAGGCAGAACACTGAGGACTTTTAGGGCACTGAAACTATTCAGTATGATACTATAGTGGTAGACACGTGTCAAAATGCATTTGCCAAAACCCATAGAATGTACAACACCAAGAGTGAGCCCTAACGTAAGCTATGGACTTTGGGTGATCATGTGTCAGTGTGGGTTCATCAATGGTAACAAATGTATTGCAATGGTGTGGGAGATTGGTAGAAGGGGAGGTTATGCTTATGTGCAGATAGAAATTAAATAGGAACTCTGTAATTTCTGCTCAATTTTGCTGTGATCCTACAACTACTCTAAAAATTAGAAATATATTGTTATAAGGTTCCTTACATTAAATGTGAAGCAGTGTAATATTATTTGAAAGTGGACTCAGAATATTTTTAAATATATATGGTAAATCTGTCTAATGTTTGAGGAGAAGTTTAATAAGTTAATAGAGAAAATGAAATAAAATTATAAAAATGCTCATTTAAGCCAATAGAGAACAGAAAAATGGAAGTAAACAAAAATGAAACAAATAGAAAATATCAAGACATTAGATTTTAAACCAACTATATTAATAATCACTTTCAACGTGAATGGTCTTAAAGAAGTCAATACAATGACAAATTTTCAGACTGATAAAAAAGTAAGACCCAAGTATCGATGTAATCTGGTAGTATCTGCATTAATATCCAGCTAAGGAAATTTCAGAACAAGTAATCTTATCAGGAATAAAGAGATCTATTGTATGGTGGTAAAGTGTTCAATTTTATTTATTTATTTAATGTAAAAATAGTAACTTTATTTATTTTATTTTATTTTTTCAGTGCTCCAAGATTCATTGTGTATGCACCACACCCAGTGCTCCATGCAATACGTGCCTTCCTTTAATACCTATCACCAGGCTCACCCAACCCCCAACCCTACTCACTTCCAAAACCCTCAGTTTGTTTCTCAGAGTCCACAGGAAAGGAAAAGTGAATTGGGGTAAATCAGAAGGGGAGACAAAGCATAAGGGATCAATTTTATAAGACAGTATAGAAATCCTAAATGTTTCTGTACTATCAACAGAGCTTGAAAATGATAGATCTAAAAAGAGATTACAGGAACACCTTGGGTGGCTCAGTTGGTTGAGCATTTGGTAATTTCAACACACATCATGATCTCGTGGGTCATGGATCGAGCCCACATCAGAGTCCACACTCAGTGGGGAGTCTGCTCAAGATTCTCTCTCTCACTCTCCCTCTGCCCCTCTCCCCCCTCTTAAATAAATAAATCAATCTTTTAAAAAATAAAAGGAGAATACAGACAACTCTACAGTTATATTTGGAGGCTTCCTCACTCCTCTATCAATAATTTATTGATTTGACAAAAAATCAGTGAGAATATAGATGATCTGAACAACACTGTCAATAAACTTGACCTAACTGACGTATCTAGAACATTCCATCCAACAACACATACTAGATGTTACTCTCACAGTACATGGAAACAGTCACCAAGATAGACCACAATCTGAATCATAGAAAATAACCTTGAATTTAAAGGAACAAAGATCATACATAGTCATTTTAACAACACAATGGAATTACAGTAAAAGTCAATAGAGAGATAGCTGGAAAATCTCCACATAGTTGGAAATTAAACAACACACTTCTTAAAAAAAAAAGAAATGGGTCAAAGTAGAAGTCTCAAGAGAAATTTAAAACAATTTAAGCTAAATGAAAATGAAAACCATTAAGATTTGTGGGATATAGCAAAGCAGTGCTTAGAGGGAAATTTACATAAATAAGTACTTATATCCTAGAAGAATAAAAATCTGAAATCAATAACATAAGCTTCCATTTTAGAGACTGAAGAAAGAAGAGTAAATTAAACTCAAATCAAGGAGCATAATGGAAATAATAGAGATTAGAGCAGATATAAATGATAATGAAAAAAGAACTAGATAAAAATCAATGAAACCAAAAGTTGGCTCTTGACAGAACAATGGAGTTAACAATATTCTGGAGAAGTTGACCAACGTGAAGAAGAAAGATATAAGTTACCAATATCACAAATGAGGGAAAGGTTTTAATGTTGATCTCACAGACATAAAAAAAAAACAACTAGTGTAAGAATGTTGCAAATAACTCCATACCCATAAATTCGGCAACTTAGATGAAATGGACCAATTATTGAAAAGCACAAAGTACCAAAATTCAGGCAAGATGTATATGACCCAAATAAGTGAATTTTTAAATATTTGTAACAGAAAATTTTTTTCTCCAAAGGGAGGGGGGGAGGAATCCAAGCCTTAAATGACCATTTAAGGCAGAAATAATATTAATTCTATAAAATAGCTTCCAGAAAGTAAAAGTAGAAAACACTTTCCACCCCTTACCCATAGGCCAGATATTATCCTAATATCTCTTTGGGTATAGACACAAAAATTCTCAAAAAATATTTGCAAATCAAAATCAGCACAATGTAGAAAGGTATAACACATTACAATCAAGTAAAATTCATCCCAGGAATATAAATTTGGTTCAATATTCAAAAATCAATCAATATAATTTGCCTTAACAGAATAAAAAGAAGAAACCATACAATCCTCTTAGCAGGTGCAGAAACACATTACAAGCCCCAACTATCCAGCAGCATCAATCCCAAGATGACTCACATGGGGCACCGGTAGAATGAGCCTTTGTCTCTTGCAAGCCAAGGTCCTTCCTGGAAGCATGCACTGCTGGAAGTGTATTTCTTACACTCAACAGAATCAAATCCTAAGAAAGGCAAGAGATCACCAGTACCCATGAGTTCCCTGAGTGTTCAGGCAAATGTGATCCTTTGACACATATCTCAAATCATCTCTCTCTCTCTCTCTCCTCCTTTTTTCCATCAAGCTCCCTCAAATTCCTTCCCCTATGATGGAGTTGTTTTTTTTTTTTAGCTCTGGTTGGCTCTGCTTTGATTTTAGTTTCTCTTATTTGCACATAGTCTTTCATGTTACAACGTTATAAACACAAAGAAAGAACCCAAACCAGGACAACTGAGAGAAAGAGACATGTCTTGGTCCTGAGTGGACCCTCAGTTCTGCTTGGTAAAAGTTTTACTGTGGGCTTCACTCATTTGACTGTCATGGACTCAATAATGTTAATTTTTTGCACTTTCTTCTCCTGAATTTGATGAAATTACTGACTTCACACATTCTCAATCACTTCCAAAAGTCTATTGTGTCACAGAATGAATAATCACCTTCTCATAAAGTCAAGCCTTTTGATTCTTCCAAAGCACTAGCAAAAATTTGAACAGTCACACTATGCTTGTCTCTAGAGGATACATTCCTGACAGTGAATTTCCCCTTTGTAGTGTTTTGCTATCTGCATAGACTGCCAATTTTCCAAGCCATCCGGTCCTTTTCGCTTCTTGCTTGGCAGATCTTCCCTCAATTTATCTCTCCCTTCTAGTATTTTACTATAAACAGCAAGATGAAAACAGGCTGCACCTTTAACACTGGGTTTGAGAATCTCCTCAGCTAAATGACCAAGTTTGTCATTTACAATTTCTATTTTCTGCATAACTGCCAAACACAATTTCACTAAGCTTTCTGCCACTATATAATAAGGATTCTCATCCTCCAGTTTCCAATCACATTTTCTCAGTCTCTTCTGAGCCTTCAGGTGCAGAAGTCCCCAAGTCTACTCTGTGCATTCTCACCAGCAGCTGGCTTAAAGTGCATATTTCTGACAGTCTGTCTGTGATGCTGAGGCATCCTCTGAGGGAACTTGGGGTTTTTGTACAAAGCTTTTCACCTCCTCTGAGTCCTCGCTATCAAAATCCTTAACATCCATATCTCTGCTAACAGTCTGTCCAAGGCAGTCAAGACTTTCACTAATATCAGGATCCTCAAGGATCCTTCTCGCCTCTGGCCACTGCCTGATTTCAAAGCTGCATTCATGTTTTCAGGTATTTCTTACAGAAGTACTTCACTTCCAGGGTCTGAAATCTGTAGTTGCTGTCGTTGTTGTTGTTGTTGTTGTTGTTGTTGTTGTTGTTGCTCTGGTAACATATTCACAGATATAACATCAAATGGTGAGGATTGAGGGTCATGAAAACCAAAATCCTGCCTCTTGCACTATCACTCCTAGTAAGATCCAAGTGAGAGCTCCGAATATACAGTTATAATTAATCGAAGTCTAATCTGAGATGCAGAAAAGAGGAAGACAGTGGTGCAACACTTCCTATGTGGCTCACAAGGGGAGCCCACTGATGCCTGCAGGCCATATTGGAGCTCACAGAACCACAGACTACTCAGTAGGATCTCAAACTCACACAGTAGAGGAAGGAGTGGAGAAACTGACTCAAAGATTATACCAAAGCAGGTGAATTACACTGGATATGTATCTTCCTTCCAAAGAAGAACTTAAAGTGATGAAAGAATGAATTATAGCTTTCTTCCTTCCCATTGCTCCCTCAAAAACACATATGCATGCTTGTGCACACGTGTGCCCCCTACACACACACACACACACACACACACACACACACACACACCTCTGCAAATCACTGCATTTACAGGAATTTTTTACTCTTCAGGTGGGTCTGTTAGTTTCCAATAAACATACTTGGCATCTATTTTTGGATCTCATCACCCTAATGAAAGGGTTGCTGAATGCTTTGCAGCCAATTACTGTGTGCAAGATAAATGCATGTATTTATTCATTCTTGATAGTGATGATTAAGAGGGAGTCATTTCACCATAGTCTAGCAGATGTTTAAAATATAAATGAACCGACTGCAACAAAGAATACTTTCTCCACAACCCAACCTGAGGAAAGTGCCATGCTAGCTAGATAGGGCTTTTTTGTCCAGTCCCATTAGCATGGACTTGTTTTTTTTTTCTTTAAATATCATTGTGAGGATGAGATTAAACAGATGCAGACAGATACCTCTCAAAAAAGGGGATTCTGACTCTCTCTTTTTTCATCCAAGAATCCCAACACCCTGAGTCTATTCCCCATTCTGGATTTTCCTTTTCCCTAATATTTTGCTTCCCTACTGCAGTGCCAATAGGCTGCATTTGATATTATTTCTCTACAGTAGAAGAAATACATTAATACAGAAAAATTATCTCTCAGTAAATCTACTTTTGAAGTTCTCTACTGAAAGATAAATTTTAAGCAGTGATGTGCAGTTATGGAAATATGCTATTTGTAACCTTATCTTTTTGAGGCCTGCTGACAATTCCCAATGCACTTAGGACCAAAAAGTTCCCAGTTGGTGACATGATCATTGCTTATTTGATCTAGATGGATGTATTGAGAATGGGTAGCATTGCCTACAATGTGCTATGTGCCATTTCCATGTGATCGTCTTCTGGACCAGCTCAACCAGCATAGGTGAGTGGCATTTTCTCCAGACCTCAATATTCCATATGGTAGAGTCAATGTATTCAGGTGTCAAAAATGTACATCTTATATGGCAATATAAACCATGTTCACACTCAGCATTGGTTGTTAGTGTTTTGTGGATACTGGATAAACCTTTCTCAATGGCCGAATGACAATGGCTATCATAGGTCTTTGGAGGTCCTTATGGCTCCAACAGGGCTGCCATTATATTTTGCTTTTAGTTTCTCCCACTCTGGAAGCCTGTGCTGCATCTAGCCCATACACTTGCTCTGACTCCGGCTTCCCTGAACCGACATTCTGCAATACTCAAGAAAACTCTAATAGAGAGGAGAGTGATAGAAAAGTTTTAAAGTTAATAATGTGTGATACTATATAGCCAAAATACTTCCCACATGGTGGTGACCATGATTTGGTGCACAGGAGGCAGTGGTAGAGGGTCTTGTCTTCCTTCCTTCTCTCCTTTCTGTAAAACAAATAACAGACATTAACAATCAACTTTACCAATAAAGAAAGAACACAGCAGGGTCATGGGGTCAAGAGGCAGCTGTAACTGATGAATACTGTTTTTTGCCTCTTTTGCTTTATGACTATCTTATAAAATATATTATGACCAAATACAAAGTGTTTTAAATGCTTACAAATATGTATACATTTAAATATTAAAATAAAATATGTATATAATAAATAATATTTATTTAAATTAAGTAAGTTACTATTTTTTAAATTCAACACAAAATAGTTAACAAACCAAATAATTCTAACACCAATGAAAACTTCCAGTTTTCTCCCCATTTAGACCCAAGGTATTATCCGGTCCCTTCTTCAAGCTAGCACTTAATTTGGCTGCTGGGGAGGCAGAGGCATCCAGGAAGGTGTGTAACCTATGTGAGCTCAAATGTCTTGTTCCAACATGGGAACTACAATCTCAGGACTAGAAACAACACATGAAATGGGCCCCACTAGTGCCTGCACACAGACCTCAACCAGAGGCCAGTTGCTATTGCTGATATTAGTAATATGTTTAGTAATGTAATAGTGGGACACTCTTACACAATTTTTCTTTAGAGATTTTTATCTTAACAGACTGAGTTTAAATCCCATCTTCCTCATTTTTCCCCATCTTCCTTATTTCTAGTCTGTCTTAGAAACTCATATAATTGAACTCATTGGTGGCAGATGAACATGTTTTATCTTCTGCTGAACTTGTTCAGGAAAGAGGAAGGTGTGGAGGCTTGTAAGCACTTGCCTTGGGAGCAGCCAAGGAAATTACCAATTCTCTCCAATATTTTCTGCCAACACATTTCCTCCCACTCTTATTTTTTTTTTTAATTACAAACCTCAAGCTTCTAATTTCCCAAACAAAACTACCTGATGTCACTCACCACATCGTGGTGTAAGTTTTGAGAGCAGCCTTCCCCATGAGCAGCCAAACAAAATGTAAGATAATTGACAGTTTTTTTTAGGAGTCACAGAGCAAGATGTAGTTGTATGCTCAACATAATCAAACTATAATTCTTCTTTGCAGAGTTTCTACACTATCTGCAAGTGACACCTATCATGGTCCCTTTGCAACAAATGGAGCCATGATTCTGCAGGGACATAGCCCTGGCAATACCACAGCGCCCCACCTCAGCAACCTCTGGGTAGGCAATCATTCTTATTGTGTGATTGGTATTTTATAGATTTCATCCTTGTGTCCCCTCCACCATTGCCACAGTTGTTCTTCCTAAGAGGCACACACATATTGTCCTCATTTTGAAAATGGGAAGTTGGGGCTCAGAAAATCTCAGTGCCTACCCTGGGTCAAATGTATGTTCATAGTTAAATAGTAGCATTCAAGGATACAGAGATAGTGTTTAAAGACCTGGCTACACAATTGATATATAGTAATTATATAGTATACTATGTAATTTATGGCATAAATTAATATACAATAATTATGCATTATAAATTAATATACACTAATATGCCAATATAGTAAACATGATATATTAGTATATGCCTATAAATATATAGTAATATAATTATATATTAAATGTATATTAAATATTCGATATCTTTATATTAAATATAACATAATAATGCTAATTATTAATATAAAATATATCGGTATGTGTTACACATATTAAGTGCAATATATTAATATATAATTAGATATATAAAATCATTATATGTTACTATATATGATACAATATTAAATGTAACTATATATTGTATAATAAAAATAATAAAATAATATAAAATATATATATTAACATATAACTTTACATATTATATTATTATTTCATATTATATGAAAATATTTACTTATTTACTGCATATTAATGTGCATTATATGTAATATGTCATTACTATATATTAAATAAAAGTGTTAATTTATATATTAACATAACATGATACGTTATGTTAATATAATATGAAAACATAATTACACTTATATTAATAATTATATAGTAATTGTTAAAACATTATAAGTAATGTTAATTATAATTATTAATTTCAAGTTATTAGTTATATCAGCATATAATTAATTTACAATCTACTAATTAGATTGTATATTGTATATTGTATTAAGTACATATAATATAATACATACACTAATTAATGCATACATTAGTATTCCCTAAAAACAACAAAACCATATTAGAGGAAATAAGGGGTCTCACATGCTCTGTGGTCTATCATGGCTTCAGCTAGGTGATGCCTTATGACTTTTTTGTGCTCCTAAGCATCTGTGAATGGGTGATGCAGGGTTCTTGTTGACTGGAGGCTGACAGAGGAAAGGAATGTCAGGCTGCAGCTTGAAGGGTTTTGGTCGGATGGGAGAGGGCGACTTGGCTGTGCAGAGGTGAAAGCCTCAGCCTATGAAGCACTGTAATACGTGGGCCCAAGATGAAGTCTCCTTTACTTTTCCCCTTAAGTTGGGAATCTTTTGCTCTCCTGATGCTTAATATTCTTTTATTTCTTTTTATATTGTCTTGAAAATTTTAAGTGAATGTTATAGGCTAAATTGCGTCCTCTCGCTAAAATTCATATGTTGAAGTCCTAAGGTCTCCGTATCTCTGATTTGGATACATCTCTGATAAATAAAATAAAGATTTTATTTATTTATTTGACAGAGAGACACACAGCGAGAGAGGGAACACAAGCAAGGGGAGTGGGAGAGGGAGAAGCAGGCTTCCCTCCAAGTAGGGAGTCCAATGTGGGGCTGGATCCCAGGACCCAGGGATCATGACCTGAGCCAAAGGCAGACACTCAACAATGGAGGCTCCGAGGCTCCACTCAAGATAGAGTCTTTCAATGAGGTAGTTAAGTTAAAATGAGGTCATTCAGATGAGCCCTAACCCATTATGACTGAGGTCATTATAGGAAGATATCAGAACACAGATGCATACAGAGGAAAGACCATGTGGGACACACTGGGTGACCATCTTCAAGCCAAGAAGAGAGGCTTCAGAAGAAACCCCAAACTAATACCTCGATCTCAGACTTTCAGCATCCAGAATTGTGAGCATATACATTTCTGTAGTTTAAGTCACTTGGCTTGAGGTATTTTGTTATGGGAACCTTAGCAAATTAATACAATGATCATAATTGATTTAATATTCTTGCAAATTTGTAATGTAGTGATTGGACTCAATTTGCATAATTCAGTACTTATTAATTATTTGATGATGATGATGATAATTGCAAATATAAATGTTAAGCAATGTTTTTGTCATTGATATAGCTGGATACCTACATCAGGGTACTTGGATTATATCTGAACAGCTAAAATCCAAGACTAAAGCAAAGCAGAGTGGTGCCACATTTTAATATAATAAGAAGGCCAGAGCTGGGTCCCAGATCTGCTAACAATTTACAGTGAATCATGCCTAGATCTTTTCTACCTGGGATCTCATTTCTTTAGCAGAAAAATTAGAATGTTTGAGTCCCTTCTATCTCTGGGTAAATACTTTAAGGGAAAAATAATCTTCAAGTCTCACTCTCTGGAACTAGCCAAGCCATTGTTACCCTAAAACCCAAAAAGAAAAGACCATTGTTTAAAGATTCATATTGTGGCAGTGATGCCCTCTCCTAGATTGATCTGTTAGTTGAATCTTGTATTATATAATCTGAGATATGTCTTGCCACACCAACAAGAATATAACTTCTTTGAAGGAATGGATGGATCTTATATTAATTTGCATCTCCTCCTGCATCTAGTAATGCTCTGTAATCATACTAGAAGTTTGACTAATGTCTATGTAATAAATTAGCAGGATAATTCGTGTGTGTGTGTGTGTGTGTGTGTGTGTGTGTGTATAGTAATAGTCTGGATTATTTTGTTGAATAAACTGAAATGAAACTAACTTGAGTTACGAAGGGAATTATTGGCTAATAAAGCTGAGACCTCCAGGACCTGGAACAACAGTGTCATCAGGATTCCGTCCTGCTTTCATCATCACGCCTACTATCTGTTGGCTGTAGTTGTTGGAAGGTCTGCCACAAGTCTATAAACCATATACCTATCTTGGGAAAATATCCAAAAGATAATTTTAAGAGAAGATAAAAGTAGAAGAAAAAAGACATCTTAAGATGGAGGAAATAACAAGAAAAACAAGTGGAATGAGAGACAGTAGGTGAGCTCCATCCCACCAACCCCCACCCACTTTTAGGAGTTTAAGCACTGGGGAGCTGCCCAGGCTTCTTACCCTCCCCCACTGGTCCCACAGCCTAGTCTAGCCTAGTCTCAAGAGAACACAGCTGAGAGTGTGGCACAGAACTCGCAGAGCTGGTTCTCACATGCAACTGGGAAGAAGCTACTTATTAACACATGCAGAGATAAAATCAACAAGTCCCCATTTTTCAGAAAACACTAGGTTAAGAAGAAAAATCATCTTTGACCTGACAGAAAGTAGCTTATACCTACAATTATTGGTTTAGCATTCACAGCAAGAAAATCCCCTTAAGCCTCCTGAATTGAAAGCCTGGGGACAGGGTGCAGAGCTACCTCCCTGGCCCTCCCTTTGCCCACAGAGTGATTTGAATTGAGAAGAATGGGAGTGATGGGAACTACTGGTGCACATCTACAAACCTCCACACCATCAAAAATTAAAACCAACTCCAGTGTTTTTATCAGCTTCAGCCAAAAAAACAAAACAAAACAAAAAAAAAAACACATGGGTTTGCAGAACCATGGCCTCCTGATAGCACAAAGCTAGAAGGAAATGGGCTCAGAGTGGAAGCCAACATCCATTTAGAGGGTCCATGGGGACAAGCAGAGTGCTCCCCACAGCTCTCCATCTCCCCAAGCCAAGGGCCACATTGGGCGCTGAGCTAGCATCTTCCCAGAAGAAGGAGTGAGTGGGAAAGAGGAAAGACAGAGCATAGCAGCAGTTACTAAGCACTGGGATGAGCATCAGCCACTGGGAACAGACTGGAGTAGGGACTTCATGCTGAAGGAGAGAACGTTTGACTCAAAAAGAGTGTCCTGTGCACTGTTCCTTAGGATGCTGCTCCAGATTCTCCCCTTCTACCAGGTTCCTGGCCACAGTCTGAGGCATTGCAGCAACACCACTAAAGTCCCCTCTGAGCCCACCAACACCATCCCAATTCCTAAAACTCCAATGGCACTGTGGTCTCAAGCCCTTACCTGTTCCAATCTGTCTTTCAAGCCATACCCACCACTCTAATCTGTTCTTACTGGTTCTTCATTGCCTACCACCCCACATACCAGGAAGCCTGGATGAGGACCCTGCTCCTCGGAGTAAACCAAAATGGCCCCCTTTTTTGTTGGCTGCCCACCCCACTCCTAGCCTTTTAGATATCTGACTTCTTCAGCAATATCATCTGCTCATTTCAGTTCAGCCTTTCTTTTCATTTGCCGCCAGACCTGGCTTGGGGCAGGCTGGACATCTAATCCAAGAGCACTTTTTTTTTTTTTTTTTTGTATCTCCATAGCTTCAAGGAAGATAACCATGAGCACCAAAACCCTGATGAGCATTGGAGGAACCTCTTCAGGGGTGGTTATCACAGTTTCTCTTCCTGAAAAGTGGGGACCCAGATAGCCCTTCCCTCTACACTTCTGTCCATGCTGTTCCTGTGCCCAAAACACAGTTGGCCAGTCTCTGTGTCCCCTCACCACTGCTGAAATACTAAGTGCTTCATCCAGGGACCCAGCTTCTGATCCCAAGAAACATTCTATTCTACCTCATTTGACCACTTCTATTGCACATGACAGTCTGCCACATTGTTGCAGGTGTGTGTGTGTGTGTGTGTGTGTGTGTGTGTGTGTGTGTGTGATGATTTTATAAATAATTGATATTATGGGCTTCGCAATTGTGCTTTCAGGTAGAAGCAGGTCGTGTGTCTACCTGAAAGCACAATTATTATGAAGCCCATAACATCAATTACTTTGTCTATATTTTATCAATTCAGTAATTTGATTCTTATTTTTTTAAGGGGTGTCTGGCTGGATGACCTATCATAGCAGTGGCAGAATTCTGCCTGAAAGCAAAAGGTCCAGCAGGGAAGTAGTAAAGGTCACCTGTGTCTAGTGTTTCCTGCATATCAGACACTTGGTGCTCCATGGGTGTTAACCCATTTCATCTCTAGTCAGCTTCATGGGGTAGTTACTATTATCATCCTCATTAGCACATAAGGAAAATGAGGCAAGGCTTGGCCAAAGAACCTCCCCCCAAAGTGAGGCCAGAACTCACATTTTCGGCGCCTTCATACTGTTTAGCAGCAGACAATCAGCCATGTTCTGGGCTCAGAGCTGGCACAGCGAGGATGGAGTACAGGAGGGCTCCTCCCTGGCTCTCCAAGGAATACTAATGACCCCAGGAAATGAGGAGCTAGCAGGTTCTGTGCCTCTAACCCTCTCTTCTACATGTGTAGGGAATTCTTAACCTCCTAGTTAGTAATCAGCCAGGGAAAGATATAAAATGCTGCTCATAGTGCTTGCTGAACTCAAGGTACCAAAGGGTGACTCAGCATAGCTGAAAGCCAAGAGGACTTTTTTTTCCCGTTAGTTACTTAGAATCCTATGTGCACACTGTCTCATGGAGGATCTAAGCCCTCTTTTAACACACCTAGTCCCAGCTTTCCAGCCATGGGAGTGGCTGCCTTTGAAGTGGACGCCCCATCCAAGCCTTTGGATGATGCAGCTGGAGCTGTCAGCCTGATTGCAACCCCATGGGAGTCCCTGAATGAGAGGTACCCAGTCAAGCTTCCCTGGGATCATAACCCAGAGAAAATGTGTAAGTTAACAAATGTTGTTTTAAGATGCTAAATCTTGGGGTAACTGTTAACACTAAAATTTAAAATTGGTAAGATTATGTATTTGCATGTATGATTTCCCGCACTAGATTTTAGATTCCTTTAAATGACCATTTAGGTACACCATGTTTCATGTAGCACAGTTTCTAAAACCTGATACGTTCTCCAGAAGTGTTCATTGCATGCATGAATAAATGAATGAATTCCTCATCCACTTCAGGGCTGATTTTGTTCATGACAAATTTATTAAGAACCTAACTGAACTTGGCATTGAACTAAACTCTGGGACCTGAGTTGGGGTTCTCAGAAGTGAACTATGAGATGAGGCTATCAACGTGTTCAGAGTCATCCCAACCGAGGCTAGTTGCCGAGTTCTCACAAGTCCCCACAAACTTCTCTGGTTGAAGGCTGCTTCAAGGTATTCACATCCTGCTAGACTTGGCTTGTTCTGTGAGTCCAAGTATACTCCCAACATGAGAACACAAGTGTTCAGGAAAGGAACCTCAGGCACATGCAGCACACAGCCTTTGGCACAAGCAAGGCACAGTGGCATCTGCCATGGAATAAGACAAAAAGCAAATGTCTAGATCTTTAAGCACTCAGACTATAGTAAAAAGAGTAAAATATTAGCAGTAAAAAATAAAAATGGATTGCTAGAATTATGGATGTTTTCACTGCCTAGTGGGCTGTGGAAGCCTTCTCAAGGAGGTGACATTTGAACCAGTGCTTTGAAGTGAGTGAGAATTTGCCAGGAAGACAATATGGGGAGGCTGTGCTGGGAGGAGAGAACAGCACACACAAAGGCATTGAAGTGCGAGTGCACACTCCATGTCAGGGAATGGGAAATGCCTCTTGGTACCTCAGCTCCCAGTTGCAGGGGAGCCAGTAAGAAACGATAAGTTTGCAACTAAGGACTCCTTAGTTATAGAGGTATTTCCGCAAGTGCCACCACTAGCAGGAAACCTGAACACTTTGAGGATTAGAGTCTATATTGCTGACACTCTCAACTTTCCCAACGCTCCCAACATTCCCAACACTTCCAATATCCCACAAATTCCCAACATTCTCAACACCCCCACACCCCCAAATTCGCAACATTCCTAACACTCCTAACATTCCTAATGCCTCCCAATACCTCCTAACATTTTCAACAGTCCCAACACCCCCCAACATTCCCAACACTCCCAATATCCCAACACCCCCCAACATTCCCAACACTTTCAATATTCCCAACACTCCCCAAATTTCCAAAATTCCCACAACTCTCACTAATCCCCAACTATCCACAACTATCTCACTATCCACAACTCTTCTAATCCCCCCCAATTTTTCAACATCCCCAACACTCCCTGAATTTCTTTTTGTTCTTGTTGTTTCTTTTTTCTCCAAATATGCTTATTTTATTTTTTCAGTGTTACAAGATTAATTGTTAAATGCACCACACCCAGTGCTCCATGCAATATGTGCCCTCCTCAATACCCACCACTAGGCTCGCCCAACCCCCCACCCTCTCCCCTCCAAAACCCTCAGTTTGTTATTCAGAGTCCACAATCTCTCATGGTTCATCACCCCCTCTGATTTCCCCCCATTCACCCTTTCTTTCCTTCTCACAGTGCCCTCCATGTTTTTCCTTATGCTCCACACATAAGTGAGACCATAAGATAATTGACTTTCTCCGTTTGACTTATTTTACTCTGCATAATCTCTTCCAGTTCCATCCATGTTGATAAAAAAGTTGGATACTCATCCTTTCTAATGGAGGCATAATATTCCATGGTATATATGGACCATATCTTCTTTATTCATTCATCTGTTGAAGGGCATCTTGGTTCTTTCCACAGTTTGGTGATTGTGGCCATTGCTGCTATGAACAGTGGGGTACATGTGGCCCTTCTTTGTACTACAATTACTTCATTGGGGTAAATACCCAGTAGTACTATTGCAGGGTCATAGGGTAGCTCTATTTTTAATCTCTTGAGCAATCTCCACACTGTTTTCCAAAGTGGCTGCACCAACTTGCATTCCCACCAACAGTGTAAGAGGGTTCAACACTCCCTGAATTTCTAACAATTCAATGCTCCCTGGAAGCAGCATCACGTGCCAGATGAGATCCTGGCCTCTGGAGTTAAATAACCCAGGGAAAAGCCCTTGCTGTGATGAATAAGGATTGGGGTCTTTCCCTTCTGTTTTGTGACTACTGGGCAACTGAAACCCTTGCCTCTATTGGAGATTGTTAAAGACAAAATATTTGCATCCCACAAAAACTCACATGTTGAAGCTCTGACCTCCAGTGTGATGGTATTAGGAGCCTTTGGGAGGTGATTAGGTTTAGATGACATCATGAGGTTCGAGCTTCCATGATGGGTTAGAGACATCTAGGACAAGACACCACAGAGCTTGTTGTTTTTTTCCTGCCATTTGCGGACACAGTGAGAAGGTAACCATCTGCAAGCCAAGAAGCAGATCCTCACCAGAACACGGCCATGTTGGCACTCTCATTTTGGAGTTTTAGCCTCTGGAACTGTGAGAAATAAATGTCTATTGTATAAGCTACCCAGTGCACAGTATTTTGTTATGACAGTCTACGCTGTCTTACAGACACTGTGCTGGAATATTAGTCTTATAGCTGCAGAGCCTTGCTTTCAATGGCAGAATCCTGGAGGGTTCTGATATTCCTGTTCTATACCCACAGAAGCTGGACTACTGGCTATGACCTGGGCCAGATCCATGGCATGCAAGTCTGCAGAGAACATAAAAGTTTAGGGGCAGTTTTCAGGTAACAGTGACACCTGGGGACCGAAACATCATCATGGCCCTTTGCTAGAATGGGAATACCTGAGGGTCTGGTAATAATAACTGGAGCCTTGTTCAGGCCTCTCACAGGGAAGGACATTGCTGGAACTATGTGACTAAGACATGTTAAGTACTCCTAGTACACAATCACAATTCAATTCATGGCTATTGTTGCTTTTTCATTTTTTGCTAGTGATTTGTGGGCTTCTTGATAGGGATCCCTTTCCACATAGGATAGGTGGTTTTGATCTAACCCTGTTCTTCTTCTTTTTTTTTTAATTGGCTATGGCTTTGTATTTTTTTTATTACAAATATGTTTATTTTATTTTTTCAGTGTTACAGGATTAATTATTCATGCACCACACCCAGTGCTCCATGCAGTACGTGCCCTCCTCATTACCCACCACCAGGCTCGCCCAACCCCGCACACCGTCCCCTCCAAAACCCTCAGTTTGTTGCTCAGAGTCCACAGTCTCTCATGATTCATCTTCCCCTCTGATTTCCCCCCATTCACCCTTCCCTTCCTTCTCACAATGCCCTCCATGTTTTTCTTTATGCTCTACATGTGAGACCATAAGATAATTGACTCTCTCCGCCTGATTTCACTCCGCATAATCTCTTCCAATCCCGTCCATGTTGATACAAAATTTGGATATTCGTCCTTTCTAATGGAAGCATAATATTCCATGGTATATATGTACCATACCTTCTTTATCCATTCATCTGTTGAAGGGCATTTTGGTTCTTTCCAAAGTTTGGCGATTGTGGCCATTGCTGCTATGAACACTGTGGTACATGTGGCCCTTCTTTGTACTACATCTGCTTCTTTAGGGTAAATGCCCAGGAGTGCAATTTGCAATTGCAAATGCCTGTTCTTCTTAACTAAAGTTTTGCTTTCATAGCTGGTTCTATCTGAGCTGCCACACTCATGCCAGGCTGCACACCAAAGGAAGTGAATTGCTATCACCTGCTCCTTCACATAAGATCACTTCTTATCTGGAGTTTTATAAGTACAGAAGAAGAAAATTGTTCTCAACATTATTGTGATTTGAAAGACTAGTGGACTCATAATTTTTGTGCATGTTTTTGTCATAGGAGTAAAAAAAAAAAACTCCGACAATTTTATATATCTTTGTTTTTTAGCAGTTCCCATAGCAGTAAAATATTCGCTCAATAATGACATTTATAACTTTTCAACTACAGGTAGGATTACATCTATTTGCAGTTTAAATCCTTGGCAATAAAGCTTTCTCCCACCTATATCTCTATTTTATTATGTGCTTAAAATTTGCTCTAAAAGATAAATAAAATGAAGTAGCAGGGTATGAATCTAGAAGTTTTCAAGAAATGCTGATTTATGTTTATATGGCATAATTTATTTTTTAAGCCCCCTTCCACTGGTGGCCAAAATGAAATTTTAGACAGGTCAGGCCACGCACACACACACACACACACACACACACACACACACGTGCATTCTTCTTTCAATCTTCTGCCAGGTTGTGGCTGTGTTTTATATGGTTCCTTGGTGCCATGGCCTCAGACCTGGGTGGAGATGGGTGTCTATCTTCTGTTATGTCACCTTCAACCTGCCATCCCGAGAGGTGCATCTCCATAACTAGTTTCTGGTGTGTGCAGGCCACTGGTCACCTTTCACTTCTGAATGCAGGGACCCTTCAGTTCAACCTTCTCCCAGTGACTTTAGGCTACTCTTAGGGACCTAGAAGTAGCCCCCCAAAGCCTATGCCATTCTGGAGCCTCAGGAACTGGATAGGAGTCAGGTACCCTTCAGTGGTACTCCTGACACAGGCTTCTCAAGCAACTCTGGAGTAAAAGGGAGTTCTGTGATGCTGTATGTATCCAATAGCCTATGTGACCACAGATCCAGGACCCTGTCTATGCTGAGGTGGGGGGAAGGCACTCAGATTTTCCAAGCAGGTGGGGTCTTCTGTACTCCTAGATTCCCTGAGTCTGGATTCTGCCCTACCCCTCTGGTCATCTCCACCTATTCTCTCTGCTAGGGCTCTAACTTCTGAGGGAGTTCCCTGAGATCTGGCTCAGAGTTTCATGACTCACATTTCCCCTTTTCTTCTCTAACTTCTTCCATCCCTCTCCAGCCCATGAAAACTTGATCTACTCTTCAGGATGAGAAAAAAAAAAAAACTGAATCAAAATGAGCACCTATAGTTTGTCAGGGCTTGAACTGTGAAACTCAAAATGCTTTCATCTCAGACTACAGTTTCAGACATGATTTTCAAAAGTCTAGTTTTGAGATGTTAAAAGATTGTATGATGCAAATTCTCTCTCTCTCTCTCTCTCTCTCTCTCTCTCTCTCTCTCTCTATTTCCCTTCTCTCTCTCCTGCCCCACCCTATTTCTCTGTCCCCCTGCCACCCAACCACTCTGCTGGGAATGGTATACACAACATACCCTGGCTGATGCCTCACTGGGGTAAGGCCAAAGGATGCTTGGGAGTACTGTGGGAAAAGAATTTGTTGTTTCTCTATAAAATATTACCCCACTGCACATGTAAATATTTTAATGCCTTCTGGAGAAGGCTTTTTGCATCTATCAGATTCCTTGGTGGTGCCAATAATGCCTGAATTGTGAGGTGTTGAAGATCACAAACCAGGGAACCTTAGGAGACGAGATTTCACCAGGAGCTGTGGGAGAAGCCTGAGATACGGTGTCTGGAGTGCTCAGTATGAAACTCAGTATGGTGGCAATCCCTGAGCGCTCCTCTAGCAGCATGGTTCGGGGGGGTCTGTGTGGAGGAAAAATGGGAGACTTGGAAATATTTGGCTTGGTAATTTAATCACACAGCATGAGTGCATTCCTCATTTGTCTCCTCCTTATCCTGCCATAACATAAAGGAGAAAATAGGCACAGTGGAGGCTGAAGGGCATTCTTGGCCTCTCTGGACACTCCCCATACAGGCTTCCAGAGACTGGTGTGGACAGAACTGGGGACAATGGCTGATTTACCTGGATCCAGGTCTTTAAACTCTTCACTCTGTCCACATTTTTTCCCTCTTATTTTTTCAGAGCTAACCTGATATAACAATTTAAGCTGGATTATTTCTAGTTTAACTACCACTGCTCCAGGCTGGGATTGTATCTTCACCTTGGGACGTGTGGAGTTTACTCACTTCCCCTAAGGAATGGATTTCTACTACAGTGGGTAGAGAGCATTCTGGACTCTGCCTCAAGTCACACAGCACAGCTCTTTTGTGCTTTTTCAGGCTGGCACTGAAGGGCCAAAATCACCATGCTTCCCCCTATAAGAGGAAGAGAGAAGTACAGAAGGTGGGTGCTAATGACCAAGGCTTGAAGGTCTCTGAGCTAACAAAGATATTTGGAAGGAATATATAGGAGCAAGAAAAGTGCGGATGAAGTTGTGGAATTTGGGAAATATCACAAGCACTTACAATATTAAAAATGAACAAACAAAAACCTGGTTCCATAATGTGAGTTTTCAGAGGCACAGCACCCCCACCTCTCTGGGCCATTGTGTGTGACCATGTGTGCCTCACACACTAATCTGGTTGTTACAAAGCCCAATGGCACCATATCAGTCCTTTAGGGTTTCCTCTTGCTGCTTGGATCTGGGGCTTTTGATTTGGACTCAAGGATGCTCTTAGGGACAGTGTCCATACTGGTTCCTGTGACAGAAATTACCACTTTCAGAAGCCGTATTCTATACTCACCTATCCTGAGAAACCTGGGTAACCACTGTTTAGTAGGGACCCTCAGCAAAGTGAGAAAAATTGTTTGCAAACACAGCTCCTAGAAGGTGCAATGGACATTTTCCATGGAGTTTGGAGGGATGGTTGATGCAGTCAAGATACCTGAACTGATGAGAGAGTCAAACATCCTTAATCCACAAAATGTTAGATTTTTGCAAAGGAATGCAGATATCTTTGATTTTGACTCTTTTTTTTTTTTTCTTTTTTGGTGCTGAGGACTGCATTATTCTGGCTGGGCTGCCATAACAAAGTACTGTAGACCGAGGAGTTTACACAACAAACATTTATTTGCTTCCTGCGAGTCCAAGATTAAGGTGTCAGCAGGACTGTTTCTCCTAAGGACTCTCTCTATGGCTTATCTCTCCTTGTCTCCTTGTCTCACCTTCTCACTGTATCCCTCATATGACCTTTTTTCCCTGTGTGTCCATCACTGGTGTTTCTCCCTCTTCTTATACGGACATCAGTCACATTGGATTAGGGTCCTACTCTATGATCTCATTTAACTTTAATTACCCCTTTAAAGGTGCTATATCCTAATATAACTAGATTGGGGTTAGGGCTGCAACATAGGAATTTGATGGGGAGGGCACAGTGCAGTTCAGAACGATGACCCATTCTGCTACTTCATGACTTAAGAAAGCATTGCATTATCTGCTGTCTCCAAAATAACAGTATGAATAGAACGGGTTAGAAGGTGCACTGAAAAATATTCAGGAATGAAATTGGACACATCAGTATTGAAATAGGCCTCTGTATAACCCACTGGTTGAGATGAAGCAAGTCACTTTGCCTCCTTGAGTCAGTATCTCTTCACTGGGAAAACAGAAGTGATATATATCCTGCATGAATGGGAATATTAGAAATCATGTTTGCAAAACGAGTACTCACAGAAAATATTATTATGAACCACTGGCATCATTCTGGACCTCCATGGGATCCCAGGGTGCAGTTAAGTCCTTGCCCCCCTTTGATAAGCATTTATCTGGAGGATTCCTGAAAATCGTGCTATAGGACCGTGCAACCCTGGATACACCAGACTTGACAGAGAGCCAAAGGCCAGATACACTCAGGGGCTTGACACACACTCCTTCTCCTGTGAGAACATTACGGAAATTTTCTGTAGGATCTTGAACATCTGAATTCCTATGAGGACTGAATCTGAGGCTGAGATGTGCTTCACCACATCTGCCAATATTCTAACACAGACTTCCTCATATGTCATCTCCTG
>CM053609.1:16553467-16582852 GCA_028646535.1 Procyon lotor | reverse complement strand
TGGCTTTATGTCATTAGGCATGAGACAGCAAAGGATAGTAATCCTTGAGAGATGGGAAATGAAAGGAGCAACCCCTACAATTGCCTTAAGTTTCCATATTACAACACAGAGAGGTACAACTAAGGCAGAGCCCAGAAGATTGCTTGAATAGAGGAGACAGAACTGAGATTGCAGAGCAAGGCACATAGAGTACATGCAACAGAGTACCAGAAAGGAGAGAGCTGCAAAAAGTCCTCGAGGGGTCAGCAGAATATGATCAAGTCATGCATGTGAAGAAACTACCAGAAAGATCTAGAAAGAGCCGCCTAAAAGGAACAGAGGGAATAGTGCCTACACTTACACTGGCCAAAAATCATATATTTTCCTCCAACCCACACTGGTGGATAATTTATAGGGTATTGGGTAGAATCCTAAGAACAGACTTGCCTCATTTATGGGTGATAATTAACCCTTTATTGAACTCTAGATCCTGTCTAGCAAATCTTAAAGCAGAATCCTAAAAGATCAAACTGTTTCTATGTAATCTAATGGCAAACTGAGCCCAAGAATATTTGTAGGGGTACCTCGCTGGCTTAGTCAGTAGAGCATGCAACTCTTGATCTCAGGGCTATGAGTTCAAGTCCCATATGGGGCATGGAGACTACTTTAAAAAAGAATATTTGTAAGAATATAAAAAGTCAATTATGCAACAAGACAATATTCACAATGTCAGACAATAATTAAAGATAATCAGACATGCAAAAAAGCAGGAAAATGATCTGTGAAAAGATACATTAGAATTACAGAAAAGAGGATTGCAATTGTTATTACAACTCTATTCCAGGTGTTCAAAAAAATTTAAATAGATACATGACCCAAATAAAACTTCTCAAAATGTAAATGATAAGTCTGAGATAAAAAATGAAATATATATTAAGGGCATGTTAGACATTGCAGAAAAACAGATTTGTGAATTTGAAGACACAGCAATGGAAGCTACCCAAGAACAAATACATAGAGGAAAAAAAACCATAAATGAATGAAAAGAGAATCAGTGAGCTGTGGAACAAAACTTTAAGTGGTCTAATATGTGTGTAACTGATATCCATATGGGGCAAGGGCAGAAAAAAGTATCTGAAGAAATAATAGCCAAAACATTTCAAATTTGATAAAAATTATAAAGCCAAAGATCAAAGATATTTAACAAATTCCAAACACAAGCCATATGAAAAAAGAATACACAAAGGCACATCATAATCAAATTTCTCAAAACCTCTCATAAAGAGAAAATCTTAAAAATAGACATGAAAATAAAGTTGTCATATACACAGCAACAAAAATCAGGATGACGGTAAATTTCTCATTAAAAGCAAACAAACAAACAAAAACAAGGAAAGCAGTAAGGTGGGAAATCTTTAAAGCACTGAAAGTAAAAAAACTTTCAACCTAGATTCCTATGTAAAATACATTTCAAAAATGAATATAAAATAAAGACATTTTCAGACATATAAAGCCAAAATAATTCATTATCACAAAATAAGGAAATCCAACAGGCAGAAGAAAGATAGAAATATGGATCTACACACAGAATGAAGAGACCAGAAATGGTAACTACATTGGGTAAATATACAAGATTATTTCTTTAAAAGAAAATTGTTTGAACAACAGTAATAGTAATGTACTGTGGGGTTTATAAAATGTATAAAATCATACGGATAACAGTAATAGCACAAAGGCCAGGATAACTAAAAAATATACTGTTGTATGCTTCTTATGCTCTCCTTGATATGTCATAAGATCACATTAAGATATACTGGGGCACCTGGGTGGCTCAGTCGTTGAGCGTCTGCCTTTGGCCCAGGTCGGATCCCAGGTGCCTGGGATCGAGCCCCGCATCAGGCTCTCTGCTCCGCAGGAAGTCTGCTTCTCCCACTACCATTCCCTCTGCTTGTGTTCCCTCTCTCGCTGTGTTTCTCACTGTCAAATAATAAAATCTTTAAAAAAAAAAAAGATATACTGTATACTGTGATAGGTTAAAGATGTATCCTATAAATCCTAAAGCAACCACCAAACAATACACAAAGAGCTATAACTCTATATAACTCTTATAAGCCAACTTATAAGCTTATAAGTTATATGATGTAGAGCATAAGTTATATATATATATATAGAGAGAGAGCATAAGTTATAAGATGTAGAGCATCTTATAAGCTATAACTCTTATAAGCCAACAGATGTTAAAGTGGAATCATAAATAACACTCATTTTACCTAAGACAAAAGAAATAGGAAAAAGGGGAGCAAAATACAGAAGAAATAAACAGAAAAGAATAGCAATTTAAAGCTAATTATGCCAAATATCACAGTAATTTTAAAGGGTCTGATGACTCTGATTAAAAGTTTGGGATTGGCCAAAGAAGCAGATGCAGTACAAAGAAGGGCCACATGTACCCCAATGTTCATAGCAGCAATGGCCACAATCACCAAGCAGTGGAAAGAGCCAAAATGCCCTTCAACAGATGAATGAATAAAGAAGATATGGTCCATATATACAATGGAATATTATGCATCCATCAGAAAGGATGAATATCCAACTTTTGTATCAACATGGATGGGATTGGAAGAGATTATGCAGAGTGAAATAAGTCAAGCAGAGAGATTCAGTTATCATATGGTTCCACTTACATGTGTAGCATAAGGAAAAACAGAGGACATTGGGAGAAGGAAAGGAAAGGTGAATTGATGGAAATTGGAGGGGGAGATGAACTAAGAGAGACTGTAGACTCTGAGCAACAAACTGAGGGTTTTGGAGGGCAGGGGGGTGAGGGATTGGCTGAGCCTTATGATGGGTATTGAGGGAGGCATATATTGCACAGAGCACTGGTGTGGTACACAAACAATGAATCTTGGAACACTGAAAAAATAAAATAAAAGTATTTGGAGGAAAAGAATTTTGGGATTGGGGGGCGCCTGGGTGGCTCAGTCGTTAAGCGTCTGCCTTCGGCCCAGGTCAGATCCCAGGGGCCTGGGATCGAGCCCCGCATCGGGCTCTCCGCTCTGCGGGAAGCCTGCTTCTCCCGCTACCATTCCCTCTGCTTGTGTTCCCTCTCTCGCTGTGTTTCTCGCTGTCAAATAAAAAAAAAAAAAAAAAAATCTTTTAAAAAAAAAAAAAAAGAATTTTGGGATTGGTAGATTAGATAAAATATTCAAGATCCAACTATATACTGTCTACAAACAAAACAAAACAAGACAGAGAGAGAGAGAGAAAGACAGAGACCGTGTTTTACATATAAAGATACAAGTCATTTAATATAAAAAGGATAGAAAATTGTAAACCATATTAAAAATAATCTAAATAGTACTAAATTTGCTCAATTAATATTTGAAGTAGTCAATTTTGGATCACAGAATTTTGAATCAACAGAATGTTGCTATCAAAAATAAGCTTAATTCACAATGATAAAGGGGTCAATTAAAGAGGACATGACAATTCTAAATAAGTATGCAACCACCAATTCAAAATACTTGAAGCAAAGACTGATACAACCACAGGGAGAAATAGATAAATCCACAGTTACAGTCAGAGATTTAAATAATTATTATTTTTTATTAATTTTTAAGAATTAATAGAGGGGTGCCTACCTGGTTCAGTTGGTAGAGTATGAGACTTTTGATCTTGGGGGTCATGAGTTCAAGACCCACATTAGGTGTAGATATTACTTAAAAATAAAATATTTAAAAATAAGAATAAAAGATTATTAAAAATAAGAATAGGGGCACCTGGGTGGCTCAGTCGCTAAGCGTCTACCTTTGGCTCAGGTCATGATCCCAGGGTCCTGGGATCAAGCCCTGCATCGGGCTCCCTGCTAGGCAGGAAGCCTGCTTCTTCCGCTACCATTCCCTCTGCTTGTGTTCCCTCTCTTGCTGTGTTTCTCTCTGTCAAATAAATAAAATCTTTAAAAAAAATAAAATAAAAATAAGAATAAAAACAAGAATTAATAGAACGAATAACAGGAACTTAGTAACAATACAGAAGATTTTAATAACACTGTTAACCAACTTTTCCTAATTGACATACAGAACATTCCAATAACCAACATCAGAATATTTTTTCATGTGCAACAGAAACAGTATTAGCCAAGGTAGAATATATTCTGGGTTCTAAAACAAGTCTTAATAAATTAAAAGGATTTAAGTCAAACAAAGTATGTTCTGTAACCATAAACAACTAAACTAGAAGACAATAATAGAAATATCTGGGGGAAAAAATCCCCTAAATATTGGAAACTAATTTAGACATTTATAAATAACATAGGTCAAAGAAAAAAATCAGAATGGAAATTAGAAAGTATTATGAACTGAATGCAAACGAAAATGCAACATGTCAAATTTGTGGGTTTCCATTTCAATTATGTTAGAAAAAGAAAAGGTCTCAAATCAATGATCACAGAGTCCATCAGAAAGAAAAAGAGCAAACATAATAGAATATACACAGAAGAAATGGAATTTAAAAGTAGAAACTAATGTAACAGAAAACCAACCAAAAAAACCAAATCAATGAAACCAAAAGTCAGCTCTTTTAGAAACTCAATAAACTGATAAACCGCTAGCCAGACTGATCAGAAAGAAAGGAGATGCAGATTCAAGGATGAAACATGTGACACTACTACAGATTCTATAGGTTCAAAGAAATATATGGATTATTATTAACAATTTTTTATCAATATATTTGACCAAGCTAGATGAAATGGACATCTTTTTGAAATATGTAAACTAGAAACCTCACTCAAGAAGAAACATGAATTGTCCTCTAGCAAGGAAATTAAAATTATACTCAACATCCTTACACAGCAAACAAGTGAAAAAATGCCTACCAGACCTAAATATCTTCATTGAGGCATTTAAGCAAGAAATAATATTAATTCTACACAAACTACAAACTCTTACATAAAAGCCAAAGAGGAAGGAATACTTCCCAATATATTCCATGAGACCAGAATTACTCTAATATGAAGACCAAGAGAAGACATGACAAGAAAAGAAAACTACAGGGGCACCTGGGTGGCTCAGTGGGTTAATCCTCTGCCTTCAGCTCAGGTCATGATCTCAGGGTCCTGGGATCAAGCCCCACATTGGGCTCTCTGCTCAGCAGGGAGCCTGCTTCCCCCTCTCTCTCTGCCTACTTCTCTGCCTACTTGTGATCTCTCCCTCTGTCAAACAAATAAAATCTTTAAAAAAAAAAAAAAGAAAAAGAAAAAAAAAGAAAACTACAGAGCAGTGTCTTTTATAAATATAAACACAAAATCCCTGGACAAAATAAAAAGAAACTGAATCAACATGTGAAAGAGAGCAAGTGCATGGCCAGTTTGGATTCAAGGTTGATTTAACATCTGAAAATCACTTAATTAATACACCAAACATTCTAGTCATTTCACACCTAGCTATTTATTTACCCAAGAGGAATGAAAGGGTGCCTGGGTGGCTCAGTGGGTTAAATCCTCTGCCTTCAGCTCAGGTCATGATCCCAGGGTCCTGGGATCAAGCCCTGCGTTGGGCTCTCTGCTTGGTGGGGAGCCTGCTTCCCCCTCTCTCTCTGCCTGCCTCTCTGCCTACTTGTGATCTCTCTCTTCTCTGTCAAATAAATAAGTAAATAAATAAAGGAAATCAAGGCATATGTCCATATAAGAATATGTAAATGAATTTTTATAGCAGCTATATTTATAAAAGCCAAAATCTATAAAATCCAAAATCTTCATCAATGATTGAATACACAGACGGTATTATATTCATACAATGGAATATTACTCAGCAATAAAAAGGAGTGAATTAGTGATACATGCAACAACATAAATTAATCTCAAAATGATTATGCCAAGTAAAAGAAACAGAATCTTATTTAAATTCTACAAAGCACAAACTGCTGTATAGGTACAGCTGATCAGTAGTTGCCTATGGATGCGGCAGACTAGAGAGGTGAAGGAGCAAATGATTATAAAGAGGCATGAAAAAATTGGAGGGGACATCATATACATTCACAATCTTAATTATAGTGATTTTTAACAGGTGTATTCATATGTTAAAACACATCTAATCATATATTTTATTTTTTTAAATGATTTTATTTATTTATTTTACAGAGAGAGAGAGATCACAAGTAGGCAGAGAGAGGGAGGAAGCAGGGTCCCCGCTGAGCAGAGAGCCCAATGCCGGCCTCAATCCTAGGACCCTGAGATCATGACCTGAGCCGAAGGCAGAGGCTTAACCACTAAGCCACCCAGGCGCCCTAATTGTATACTTTAAATGTATTCATATTATTAAATGTCAATTATACCTCAATAAAGCTATTTTAAAAAGAAAGAAAAAAATGACTGAAGGAAGATTTCCCCAAAAAGCAGCAGTCTGGAAAATTCATGAGGAAAAAAATGAATAATTAAATGTGTAAAAGTAGAAATAAAGATAATAGACTGTCAAAAAAAAAAAAAGAAAGTAATAATAACCAACTTTAAAAAGGCCAAGATGGTTTTGGAAATGTGTCATGGTGGCTGCATGTTTATGCCAACCAAAACCTGGTGCCATTGGTACTACAGAGTGAACACAACACAGAAGTGATATGTCATCTGCTCTGCCCTGGCTGCCTCATCCTTACCAGCACTGGTCATGTCTAAAGGTTGTCGTATTGAGGAAGTTCCTGAACTTTCTTTCATGATTGAAGATAAAGTTGAAGGCTACAAGGCTACAAGAAGGCCAAGGAGGCTGTTTTGCTTCTGAAGAAACTTAAATTATATCAAAAAGGTCTGTGATATCAATGGAATGATATAAAAATGGCCTATGATATCAAAAAGGTCTAGGCCTCCCAGCAAATGAGAGCTGTCAAGGGCAAAACAAGAAACCATCATTGTATCCAGGGCAGGGGATCCTGCATCATCTACAATGAAGACAATGGTATCATCAGGGCTTTCAGAAACACCCCTGGAATCACTTTACTTAACGTAAGCAAACTGAACATTTTGAAACTTGCTCCTGGTGGACATGTGGGACATTTCTGCATTTGGACCGAAGGAGCTCTCTGCAAGTTAGACAATCTGGTGGCACTTGGTATAAGGCTGCCTCCCTCAAGAGTAACTACAACTTTCCCATGCATAAGATGCTTAACACAGACCTTAGCAGCGATTCAAGGAGTTTCAAAGAGCCCTCTGAGCACCTTGCAAGAAGATTCATGGCAGAGTCCTGAAGACAAATCTGCTGTAGAGCCTGAGAATCATGTTGAAGCTAAACCCATATGCAAATACCATCCACCAGAACACCATTCTTCACCAGGCAAAGAATTACAAATTCCAAATGGATAAGGCAGCAGCAAACATAGAAGCCAATCAAATGAGAAGGGGGTTCCAGGCAAGAAGCCTGTGGTAGGGAAGAAAGGAAAGAAGGCTACTGATGTGAAGAAGAAGAAGAAGAAGAAGAAACCTTTAGAGAAAAAAAAAAGTCACAACTACCAAGAAACCAGCAGCTGACAGGAAGGCTGCAGAAAAGAAACACACAATGGAAGACAAGAAGCCTGTTGCCTAAAAATTTACAACTGTTTATTCCATAAAAGTCAAATCATTTTTGGACAGCTAATTTTGAACAAAGATCTGCTCAAAGACAATGAGAAAAAGAAAGATATCAAACATCCCCAAATTGATCTATAGATTCAACATAATTCCAAACATAATTCTAGAAAGTTTTTTTAAAAAATTTGACAAGTTAATTTATTAAAATTTACATGAAAATACAAAAGATTTTCATACAACTAAATAAGAAAAAAATTTGGAAGACTTATTCTACCTGACTTCAAGACCATATAATACACTAATTAAGGCAATGTGGCTTTTGCATCAAGATAGACGAGTAGATAAATGGAACACAATCTATACTTATGTGTATAGAGCAGATCTGAGTTCTGACAGTGGTTCTGAGACAATTAAATGTGGAAAAAAATATTTTGAATAAAGGATGTTAGAACAATTGGAAAACCATTAGCAATATAATAAACACCAACCATTATCTCACACTATAAAAAAAAAATGAACTCCAAATGGATTTCACACCTAAAATGAAAACCCAAAGCTATAAAACTTCTAGAAGAAAGCAGGAAATCTATGTGGTGTTGGGGTAGGGAAAGTTTCCTTAGATGCAACACAAAATGTCAAACTGTAAAATATAAATACATATATACATGCATGCAAAAATACACAAGTAAATAGAATTTAACCAAAACAAAAAAATTTTGCTCTCCAAAGAGCTAAAAAAATTATTAGGAAAATTAAAAGACAAGCCATAAGTTGAGAGAAAATATTTGCAAAAATGTATCAGACAAAGGACTCGTATTCAGAACACGGAAAGAGTTCTTACAAAACAATAACAAAATACAAACTGATATTAATGTAAGGAAAATATTTGAACAAGCACTTTACAAATAAAAAATATAAATGGCCAATAAGTACATAAAATATGCCAATGATATTATTTTTTCAGGGAAACATAAATTAAAGCCACAATAAGATATCACCCCATCACCATTAAAATCACTAAATGTTATAACAAAAAAAATTAAAATTAAAAAAACACTGACTTTATCAATTGTTATGAGAATATGAATAAATTGAGATATTCATGTGCTGGTGGGAATATAAAATGATACAACTCCTCTGGAAAACAATTTAATGGTTTCCTAAAAATTTAAACATATACCTACCATGTGAGCCAATATTCTACTTATTGTTATTTATCCAAAAGGGATAAAATCATATGTTCACACAAAGATCTATAGCTAAATGTACACCACATTTTTATCTGTAATAGCCAAATACAGAAAATAACTCAAATGCCCTTTAACAAGTGAATGGATAATAATTTGTGGAATACCTATACAGTGGAATATTATTCAGTAACTCATGCAACACAAATGAATATCAAAATAATTATGCTAAGTGAAAAAAGCAAGATAAAATGAAAATTCTAAATGCATATATAAGTTCAAGAAAATGCAAACTGATATGCAGTGACTGAATGAAATTAGTAGTTGCAGGGGGATAGTGATGGAGAGAGAATTTTGGGGGTAATGAAAATTTTTTTATTTTATTTATGATTATGATTTCATAGGTATATGTATTTATGTCAAAACTGACCATAAGGGGTGCCTGGGTGGCTCAGCTGGTTGAGTGTCTGCCTTCAGGTCAGGTCATAATCCCAGAGTCCTGGGATGGAGCCCCACATTGGGCTTCCTGCTCAGTGGGGAGCCTGCTTCTCCCTTTCCCTCCTGATACCAGTGCTCCCTGCTGTGATCTCTCTCTTTGTCAAATAAATAAATAAAATCTTAAAAAAAAAACCTGACTGTAAGTACATGTATGTTAGTATACTTTAATTTCATTTTAAGTACATGTACTTTAATATCCTTCAATTATTCCTCAATAAGAAAACAAAATTCTATTCATAAAAATAACACAAAGAACTCCCAATGGCCAAAGTGGAACAATTAGAGAAACAAAATAGTTTTGGATTATAGCCAAACATATAAAATGTGTCCATGTGTCCACATAGACGTAAATGAATTAATTATTGGAAGAGAAGAAAAAATATTCTATGTATAAGAATTCCAAATAATTACCTTAAACTTTAGGCCACCTTTATCTTTCCTTCAATTCCTCATAGTTTCTAAAATTGCACTGGGGTATTATCTCTTGATGGTTTGTCCCCACTCTTTCCGACACCAGTATTTGTGACATCATCTTATCTCTTAAACTGGTTGCAAGTGTTTTCGGTTTACTATCTTAGTTGCTCTGTTTTTATCAGGGGATTCAGGGAGATTATTCCCTGAAGTGCTGCTGACTTCTTCCTAGTCTCCTCTGCTTACCTGGTAGCTTTTATTGGGTGCCCAGGGTCAAAGGGTCAAAGACACACCTGTCAGTGGCATCTATATGTGACCTCTCCTGTTCTAATGACTACAGTGCAGGGTTACATCTCTGCCCCTTCCAACACATTGAGATGGGAGAGGGTATGTCTTGTTTCCTCACCCCCTAGAATATTTCACTCACATGAAATTATTTATTTCCATTTTTTTTTAAATTGGGGATTATTTTACAATTCATTTAGCCCTTCTTTCCTACCCCAACTCTCAAGCAATTCTGCACCCTGTGATGGTGGCAGCAGAGGCAATTGAGGCCAGGCAGGCACCTAAAATGCTGATATAGATGACCCTTCTCTCTGACTAGAAGACATGTGTTCTCAAGAGTGTGTAGAATGTCTCTGTTGGTTTTTTTTTTTTCCTTTTGCTATACTTCTGCAACTTGGCCCTGAAGGCAGATGTAGTTGTAAGAAGTGTGTGGCAGAGTGGGGAGATTAGAGATCTAGTTTTCCAGCTGGAAGACCAAGAATGAAGATCGGAAAGTTGGACAGAGTGAAGAAGACTGAAGAGAAGGGTGAGCAAGAGAGTAAATGCATAAAGTTGTATATTAATTCCTGAATAGTTCCATATCTATCTATAACAAAACTCTGAATTTTTAGTTAAAAATAAAAATTAAAAAAACCCTCCATATACACACAGTTTTGCTGGTGAAACCACCATGTACTCAGAGAAGAAACAGTACAAATTCTACACAATTTCTTCCAGAAAATGGATATTTTTATAAGATTACCATTACCCCTGATCCCAAAGCAAAGTCAAAGATGGTACAAGAGAACAATGAACCAATATTCTTATGAAGATAGATGCAGAACTGTTCAACAAAGTACTGACAAATTGATTCCAACAAACTATAAAAAAGAAGAAAAAAAATACCCACTATGACAAAGCAGGATATATCCTAGGAATGCAAGGCTGGTTCAATCTTCAAAAACAGACAACATAATCCACCATATTAACAGACTAATGAAGAAAACGACATGATCCTCCAAACTGATGCAAAAAAAACATCTGACAAAATTTGATATGTACTCATAACACAAACATTCAGCAAACTAAGATGAAAAGTGACACCCCCCACCCCCACTAAGCCCTGTCAAGGGCATCAACAAAAGAGCCTTCAGCTAACATCATACTTCATGTTGAAAGATTGATTCTTTTTTTTTTTTTCCTCTCCAAAGATCAAAAGTAAGGCAAGGACATCCACATTTATCTCTTTTATTCATTTTCTTACTAGAAGTTCTTGCCAGTGCAATTTGTGAGAAAAAAATGGCATATGGTCTGGAAAAGAAGAAAATTGTTCCTATTAACAGAATATAATATTATCTATACATAAAATCCAATGGAATCTATGAAAAAGCCCCTATAAATAATAAGGTTGTAGGATGTAAGGTCAACGCACAAAAGTCAATCATATTTCTATATAATAGCAATAAACAAAGGAAATGAGAATT
Source organism: Procyon lotor (assembly GCA_028646535.1). NCBI lineage: Eukaryota > Metazoa > Chordata > Mammalia > Carnivora > Procyonidae > Procyon > Procyon lotor. The sequence continues at coordinate 16,571,480 of CM053609.1, read as the reverse complement.
TTTGAAAATTCACAATACCTTTAAAAATTATTTTGAGATACTTATGAATAAATTTACCAAACCATATGAAGTATTTTGATATTACCAAACACTGATGAAAGAAATCAAAGAAATAAATAGACTTACTATGTACACTCATTGGGAAACATATATTTAACATATCAATTCTCCCCAGACAGATCTACAGACTTAACTCCATTCCAATCAAAACCTCATCAAGTGTTTTTGTAGATACACATAAGCTTGATTCTGAAAGTTATATAGAAAGGCAAAGGAAGGGGGGACCTGGGTGGCTTAGTCAGTTAAGCGTCTGCCTTTGGCAGGAAGCTGGACCCAGGGTCCCGGGATTGAGCCCTGCATTGAGCTCCCTGCCCAGCATCTGGCTCCTCATTCAGTGGAGAGGGAGGGAGGGAGGAGGGAGCTTCTCCCTCTCCCTGCTTCCTGTGCTCTCTCTTTTGCTTTCTCTCTTTCTCATAAATAAATGAAGTCTTTAAAAAAAAAAAAAAAAAAAAGAAAAGCAGGGCGCCTGGGTGGCTAAGTGGGTTAAAGCCTCTGCCTTCAGCTCAGGTCATGATCTCAGTGTTCTGCGATCGTGGCCGTGGCCGCATCTGGCTCTCTGCTCAGCAGGGATCCTGCTTTCTCCTCTTTCTGCCTGTCTCTCTGCCTATTTGTGATCTCTCTCTGTGTCAAATAAATAAATAAAATCTTGAAAGAAAGAAAGAAGGAAGGAAGGAAGGAAGGAAGGAAGGAAGGAAGGAAGGAAGAAAGGAGGAAAGAAAGGAGGAAAGAAAGGAGGAAAGAAAGAAAGAACGAGCAAAGGAAGTAGTATGGCCAATTTTTTTTTAAAAGAACAAAGTCATAGGACTCACAGTATTTGATTTTAAAAATTAATATAGAACTATAGTAATCAAAGAAGGTGAAGGGATATATAAATCAATGGAACATAAAATACATAAATTAATCCACACAATTGATTTTTGGCAATGGTGCAAAGGTAATTCAATGCAGAACGAAAAGTCTTCAACAAATGTTGTTGAAAAAATTACATATCTACATAGAAAAAAAAAATCTACCTGGACCAAATCCTCACCTCTATTATAAAAAAATAATGAAAAATAGATGATATATAAATGTAAAATGCAAATCTGTAAAACTTTTTGAAGAAAACATAAAAAACATTTGTTATATGGAGTTAGGCAAAGAGTACTTAGATATGCCACCAAAAATCTGAGCCATAAAATAAAATAAAAAATTCTAAATCAGACTTTATCGAAATTGAAAATGTTTGTTTTATGAAAAAGAAAACCTCTTAATAGAATGAATAGATAAGCTACAGAATGGAAGAAAATATTTATAAATCACATATTTGATAAAAGACTTGTATTGTATCAAGAATATGTAAAGAACCCTCAAAACTTAACAGGAAGAAAATAATACCATAAAAATTAATTTAAGATTTGAACAGAAAATTCACCAAAAAGAATAGAAATATGGCAAATAAGCCCATGAAAAAAGGCTCACTCACCATCATTAACCATTAGGAAAATACATGTTACAACCATAATGACAGGGAGACATCTGGTTTGGGCTCTAGTGTGTAAAGAGAATTGTCTCTACAATAAAAACTGGACAAATGGAAAAGCAATGACTTTTCCTGGACCCCTCAGAAAATTGGTCTTGCACGACAAACTACCACCTATAAATCTGAAAAGACAGGTGAATCTAGAAAGTCACTCTGAGATCTGCTTACCCAGAGAAGCTACTCAGGCCACACACTGGTAGAACACCTAAATGGTAATTTTGACAAATCACAAGAGGCTGAGTGTTTACCAATTTGAAACTCCTGGAGACCCAATCTTAGGAGGACTCCCACACTTTAATGTACATTACCTCTAGAAACCTTCCCAGGTTCTCACAGGTTCAAAGAAGATTCTCTTTGGGGGCGCCTGAGTGGCTCAGTCATTAAGCGTCTGCCTTCGGCTCAGGTCATGATCCCAGGGTCCTGGGATCAAGCCCCGCATTGGGCTCCCTCCTTGGTGGGAAGCCTGCCTCTCCCGCTACCATTCCCTCTGCTTGTGTTCCCTCTCTCGCTGTGTTTCTCTCTGTCGAATAAAATGTTAAAAAAAAAAAATTCTCTTTGGCATTAACGGGAGAGGAAGACTAATCTTTGTGAAATATACCAGAAACTTTTCCATAAAAGGGGCCTACTTTCCAGGGGGAAAGCTTTTATTGGAGCCCTGTCCCATTATTATAAAAAAGGATAGTCCTCTCAATTCACCCTCTGTAGCCTGCTTGTCTTACCTAAGCCATGGAGGAAGAGGAATTCATAGAAGAAGAAACACCTGTGAAGGTCACAGGGCAGAGAAACATGTATGTTAAAAGACTCAATATAATTGGAAGATTATGAAACACTCTCCCTCATCCATACCTTATCATAGATAAAAGAGCTGCACAACACAGATTCTTTGAGGAGGAGTCCTTAAGGAGGCCCAAAGTTAAGAGAGAAGACAGCAACAAGGACAACAGAAGAATTTGAAGCCTCTGGTACCTACAACCATAGCCATAAAACAAAGCCTCAATTCTATCCATATTAACGTCAATCCTCATTGTAGAGGACAATTTACCTCAGTTCTCATCACCCAATACATTATGTCTGGATTTCAATAAAAATTTGTAAGTCATCATAAAAAAGAAGAAAAGCACAGTCTTCTATCGTGTATATATATCACATTTTCTTTATCCATTCATCAGTCAATGGATATGTGGGCTCTTACCATAATTTGGCTATTGTTGATAATACTGCTATAAACATCAGGGTGTATGTACTCCTTTGAATTATTATTTTCATATTCTTTGGGTAATACCTAGGACTGCAATTGCTGGATCTAGAGTAGTTCTATTTTTAACTTTTTAAGGAACATACTATTTCTCACTGTGGCTACACCAAGTGGCATTCCTACCAATAGTGCAAGAAGGTTCCCCTTTCTCCTCATCCTTACCAAACCTGTGTTGTTAATTTTATCCATTCTGACAGATGTGAGGTGATATCTCATTGTTGTTTTAATTTGTATTTACCTGATGATGAGAGATGTTGGACATCTTTTCACTTATCTGTTGGTGTGAGCAATAGGTGTTGGCCCATACACACATCTGTATGTCTACTTTGGGAAAATGCCTATTCATGTCTTCAGCCCATTTTTTAACTGGAACATTTGGTTTTTGGGTGTTGAGTCTATAAGTTCTTTATAGACTTTGAATATTAGCCCCTTATCAGATATGCCATTTGCAAATATCTTCTCTCATTCTGTAAGTTGCTTTTTAGTTTTGTTCATTGTTTTCTTCACTGTACAAATGCCTTTTATTTTTGATGAAGTACCAATAGTTTATTTTTGCTTTTGTTTCCCCTGCCTCTGTACAAATATTTAATAAGAAGTTGTTGTGACTGAGGACGCCTGGGTGGCTCAGTGGGTTAAAGCCTCTGCCTTCGGCTCAGGTCATGATCTCAGGGTCCTGGGATCGAGCCCCACATCAGGCTCTCTGCTCAGTGGGGAGCCTGCTTCCCCCTCTCTCTCTGCCTGCCTCTCTGCCTACTTGTGATCTCTCTCTGTCAAGTAAATAAATAAAATCTTTAAAAAAAAAAAAAAGAAGTTGTTGTGACTAATGTCAAAGAGGTTACTACCTGTGTTCTCCTCTAGGATTTTAATGGTTTTCTGTCTCACATTTTGGTCTTTAATCCATTTTGAATTGATTTCCATGTATGATGTGAGGAATATTACTAAGCCATCAAAAAGAATGAAATCTCACCATCTGCAACAATGTGGATAGAGCTAGAGAGTATTATGCTAAGTGAAGTAAGTCAGTCAGAGAAAGACCCATACCATATGATTTCACTCATTTGTGGAATTTAAGAAACAAAACAAATGAAAATACAGGGAGAAAAAAAGAGAAGAAAACCAAGAAACAAACCTTTAACTACAGAGAACAAATTGATAGTTATTGGAGGGGAAGTGGATGGGGGATGAGTTAAATAGGTAATGGGTATTAAGGAGGGCACTTGTTGGGATGACCCCCAGGTGTTGTATGTTCAAGACACTAAATTCTGCACCTGAAACTATTATTACACTGTATGTAAACTAGCTGGAATTTAAATAAAAACCTGGGAAGAAAAGATAGAGAGGCAAACCTAAAAGCAGACTCTCAACTATATAGAAGAAATGACGGTTACGGGCGGGGGGGCGGGGAGGGCAAGAGGCTATTTTTAAAAAATGAAAAACAGAAAAACAATAGAGAAAATTAAAAAAAAATAGCTGGTACTTCCCACAGATCATTAAAATTTGTAAAACTGTGCCTGGCTTACCAAGAAAAAAAGATACTAGGCACAGTGTAACAATATCAGAAATGAAAGAGATTTCATCCCTCCTGACTTCATGAACATTAAAAAAATAATAAAGAATGACAATGAACAACTTTATACCCACAAATGTGAACGTTTTGAAGAAATGAACCAATTTCTTTAAAGACACAACTACCAAAATGTATGCAAAAATAAATAGACAAACTAAATGAGTCTGTATTTATAAGGAAATTGAATCAATAATTAATAGCCTTCCAAAATAACCACTGAACCTTGATGATTTTTTTTTTAAAGATTTTATTTATTTATTTATTTATTTATTTATTTATTTATTTATTTATTTGACAGAGAGAGATAACAAGTAGGCGGAGAGGCAGGCAGAGAGAGAGGGAGAAGCAGGCTCCCCGCCAAGCAGAGAGCCCGATGTGGGGCTCGATCCCAGGACCCTGAGATCACGACCTAAGCTGAAGGCAGAGGCTTTAACCCACTGAGCCACCCAGGCGCCCCACCTTGATGGTTTCAATAGTGAATTTTACCAAAGGTTTAAGAAAGAAATTATACTAATTCTTTACAATCTCTTCCAGAAGGTAGAAGTAGAAGGAGCACTTCCTAACTCATTCTATGAGTCCAGCATTACCCTAATATCAAAACAAGATACGGATTTTACAAAAAAGAAAACTACAAACCAATATCTATCATGAACATAGACATAAAAATCTTCAGTAACAAAACAGCAAACTGAATCTAGCGCTGCAGGGCACCTGGGTGGCTCTTTCAGTTAAGTGTCTTCCTTCAGCTCCGGTCATGATCCTGCGGGTCCTGGGATGGAGTCCTGCATGGGGAATCCCTGCTCAGTGGGGAGTACGCTTCTCCCTCTCCCTTTGCCCTGTCCCTCATGCTCTCTCTCACTCTCGCTCTCATTTTAAATAAATGAATCCAGCACTGTATAAAAACAATTATATACCCCAACCAAGTAGGATTTAATGCATTTAATGCAAGACTGACTCAACATTCAAACATCAAACAGGTAATCCATCACATCAATAAGCTAAATAAGAAATATCATGTGATCATATCAATAGATGCACAAAAGCATTTGGCAAAATTCAACACCCATTCATTTAAAAAAAAAAAAAAACTTTCAGCAAACTAGAAATAGAAACTTCCTCGACTTGATAAAGAACATACACAAAAAACCCTATAGTTAACATCATACTGAATGGTGAGAAACTGGATGTTCCCCCCTAAAATCAGGCACAGGGGAAGGATAGTCTCTTTTATCACCCCTATTCCACATTATACTGGAAGTCCTGGCTAGTTCTAGAGGACGAGAAAAGACAATAAAATCTATACAGACTGAAAAGGAAGAAATAAAACTCTGTATTAGTAGATGACAATATTCTACGTAGAAAATCCCAAAGAATCCTCAAAAATACTTCTGGGGCAAGTATAGCATGGTTACAAGATACAAGGTTAATATACAAGAGTCAACTGCTTTCCTATATTCCAGCAATAAACAACTAAAATTTGAAATTAAGAAACAATTTCACTTATGATAACTGCAAAAATACTTACATATAACTCGAAATATTCATAGAAGTTTTATACAAAAAACCATGCAACTTTGCTGAAAAATTCAAAGAAGACCTAAATAAATGGATAGGTATTTTATATCCATGGATTGTAGGACACAATCTTGGTAAGACATAAATTATTCCAAACTTGATCTACAGATCAATGGAATCCCAATTAAAATCCAAACAAGCTATTTCACAGATATCTACAAATTGATTCTAAAGTTTATATGAAAAAGCAAAAAGAGAATAACCAACGTAATACAGAAGAATGCCACTACCCAACTTCAAGACTTACTATAAATCTACAGTGATCAAGACAGTCTGATATTATTGGTCAAAGAATAAACATATGGATCAATGCAGCAGAATATACCAATATAAATATAGTCAGCTAATCTCTGACGAAGAAGCAAAGGTAATTCAGTGGGGGAAAGAAGAGTTTTCTCAACAAATGATGTTGAAGCAACTGAACATCCACATGCAAAAAAACAAAAACAAAACAAAACAAAAAAGAATCTTGATATAGACCTTATACCCTCACAAAAATTAAGTAAAAATGGATTATACACCTAAATGTAAAATGTAAAAGTATAAAATTTGAAGGAAAACATACTTAAATCTATGAGACCTTGGATTTGATTTTTTTTATATAATATCACAAGTATGATTCTTGAAAGAAAAAATACTAAGTTAGACTTTTATTAAAATTAAAAACTTCTCTGCAAAAGACATTGTCAGGAGAATGAAAAACAAGCCTCACACTGGCAGAAAATACTTGCAAAACACATATCTTATAAAGTACTTTTACCAAAATATACAAAGAACTCTTAAAATTCAGTAATAAGAAAATTAAAAAACCCAAATTAAAAATCGGCAAAGGATGTGAACAGATTCCTCATCAAAGAAGATATACAGCTAGCAGATAAGCATATGAAAAGATGCTCAATATCATTTTTACTAGGGAATTGAAAATTAAAATGATAATGACATATGGCTCTGTAACTATGCAAATGCCATATATACATATATATACACATGTATATGTATAAATTATACACAAATATCATATCATACCATATCAAGGATGCAGGAAGGTAAGATTCCTACATTGCTAGTGGTTATGAAAATGGTGTACACACTGGAAAACTGTAGAATTCCTATAATGTTAAATAAGTGTTCCATCGACACTCAAAGGCATTTACCCAACTAATTTTTTTTTTTTAAGATTTTCTTTATTTGACAGCGAGAAACACAGTGAGAGAGGGAACACAAGCGGAGGGAATGGTAGCGGGAGAAGCAGGCTTCCCCCTGAGCAAGGAGCCCGATGTGGGGCTCGATCCTAGGTCCCCGGGATCATGACCTGAGCTGAAGGCAGACGCTTAACGACTAAGCCACCCAGGCGCCCTACCCAACTAATTTGAAAACTTTTGTGCATTCAAAGCTCTGCATGCAACTGTTTGATGAATATCTATTCACAATTGCCAAAAACTGGAAATCGCCCAAATATCCTTCAGTGGTTGAATAAACAAATTGTGGTACAAAGAATGGCATAGCATCCAACAATAAAAAGAACTATTGATAGACACAACAACATGGGTGAATCTCAAAGGCATAATAGTGAATGAATAAAATCAGACTCAAATGTTGCATATGGCATAATTCCATGTACATAACATTCTCAAAAAGGCAAAACCACTGCGATGTGGGCAAAACTATGGTCAATAGTTGTGTATTCGAGTTTGGGGAGGGTGTGGCTATTGAAGGACAAGATAGAATTCTTCGGGTGACGTAACCTAATTGTGTTGGTGGCTACAAGAATCCAAACAAGTGTTTAAACCCTTCCCTCCCCAAAAGGTCAATTTTACTGTATATCAATTTTAAAAAGTCAAATAAATTACGAAACAACTACTAAACATATATGTAATGTTCAAAACTAAGCAAAAAGTCCTAAAATAAGTAAAGTAGCAGTTGTCAAGAAAGGCTTGAGGATGGTATTAACTAACCTGTAACATAACGCATTGTTTGGAAGGAAGGGCGTGGTTACCCCCGGAGAGTGATGTGAAAGTAAACAAAAAGCAGTGGACCAGCCCTGGTATCAGGGACAGGAACCACTGGAAGTGGTGGCATGAAGTATTAAAAGGAAGGCAAGAAATAGGGAAGGTCAGAACACGGTTTTAGGAAGCAAAAGGAGCAACTTCTCGTATTAAAGTGAGGCATTGGCCAAGCAGTGATTGGAAATGGAGCCGAGACAGGATGGGTGAAAGTTTGGGAAGAGTGAGCAGGGGGAAGAAATGAGAAAGGTGGACGCACAGAGTGCGAGGGTGGAGAAAGCAAAGGCAGGCTATTTAAGCAGCTTCTCCTGCAGTTCCCGAGGCAGGTGCCAAGGAGCACCACGAAGAGCAAGCGCTCCTGCGCGGTGGAAGAGTGCACTTTTCCCGGAGGTCCCACCCGCGTTGCGGGTCGTAGCCACCGGTGCGCGCGCTCTGAAGCCTGCTCCGGCGGGGCGGGGGCGGGGTGCGGCGCACGCTCGTCCACGAGAGGCGGGGGCGGGGCGCGGTTGCGGCCGGTGACGTCAGGGCAGGGCGCGCGCCCGGCTGCTGCGGGCGGAGCCGGGAGGCAGGCGCTGCGCGCGGCCGCGGGCGGAGCGGAGGGGCGCTAGGGGCGGAGCGGAGCGCGGGAGGAGGCGGGGGAGGAGAGGCCCCCGGGACCGCGAGCGGCAGCTGGGGAGGGGGCCGCGGAGCAGGAGCGCGAGCAAAACAGCTGATCTGGTTTTCCTTTAAAGCGAGAGAAAATGGAAGTCGGGTAGCGGCGACTGCGGCGCTGCAGGCTGGCGGAGCGGAGCGGCGCGGCGCGGCAGGTGAGACGGCGCTGGCCGCGGTGCTGCTGGCGGCAGCGGGGCCGGGGCCGCGGACCGGGCAGGTGCGCTCTTGGAGCGCGGGCGCCTAGTCCCTCCGCGCTTCGCGGAGACGCAGGTGGGCGCAGAGGCCGGGCGACCCTTGCGCCAAGGCGCGAAGGCACAGGGGGCGCGGGGGTCGCGGCCCCGCGCAGGGATCGCGACGCGCTGCATTGCGGGCTCGGCTCTGGACCCCGCGGGCGTCGCGGGCGCCGGCTCCGGCCCGGCGCGCGTCTCCCAGGCAGGGCGCGGCGCTCCGGCGGGGTCCGGGCCGGCATCTCCTCCGGGCCCCTTAGCTGTCTGCACTGGAACGTGATGACAGGCGTGGGAGGACCGGCTCCCGGGTCCGTGTGGCCGCGCCGGGGGTCCCGCGGCGCCTGCGGACTCCCGGGCACCGCGGGGCCCAGGAGCAGCACGTGAGGCCGCTAGCCCGGTGCCCGGGCTGTGGCTGCGTGGGCCACTGTGCCCAGGCGCACAGCTCCCTCGCTTGCTCTGCTGGCTCTGGCTGGACAGCAGGGGAACCGTTAATGCAATTTGGCTGTGAACCTGGAGGCCTTCCCTAGTATCGTCTCACTGGAGGGGAAAAAATTGCATCTGCTGTGCTTTAAGTGCTCCTTTAAATTTGAGAGATGTCAGTGATGTCATCATTAACAAAAACTTTCCTTCATTGGACACAACCGCTCAAGTGTACCCTCCTCCTGGTGCAGCTATTGCAGCCCTTTGAGAATCTTTGTAATAAAATGGATTTGCCTTTGCTTTCTAAACTCAACAGCATTGCACAAGTGAAAACGATTTTTATTTTTATGTATTGGTCTGAGAATCAATAGATTTGAGAGTAGCTGAAAGGAAACTTGTTAGATCCCAGTGGATCTGGGAATCAATTCATCCACACCACAAGGATCCAGAGGAAAGTGTCATGCATGAGACTTACATGCTTATTGGCTCGCCTTGTTTTTATAAATGAAAGTGAGCTGTGAGATTTAAAAAAAAATATATTATATTTGATGTGGCACATGATATGTCCAGGAAAAGGTGGACAGTGTGGCCGAAATTTTTACAGTCCTTGATTGCTTCAAGAAAATCTGTAGATCTTCTTCCTTCAGCACCCCCACCTCCTCCAGGATGGGTCTGGGAACAGCCTGCCCTAGGGAAAGGAGTGGCTGCTTCTGTAGGGCCCTCCCTGCCTTTCATTTTCTTACTGTAGCAGCTGGTGTGTCCCACCATCCTCTAGGCCAATTCAACACCCAGGGAGAGTGGAGAGAGTGCAGAGCCTGGAGACATACCTGCACAGCACACCAAGTTCTGCGGGAATTTCCCCCCTAAACGCAAGCAGCAACGCCATCATTATTGTGTGTGTGAGTGTTCCATTAGTACTGATTGTTGGGAACAAAAGTAAGCAAGTTCCCAAGACAGTCTGAATATCTACTTAAGCCTATCATATCGAAAGGATATTCAATAAGGGACAAAAGTATTGACATTTTTGTATTTAATAATTAATGACCACCCCTAATTGCTTAAAATAAGCATGCCTTAAATTATTAGTGTGATCATATTGGGTCTGTAAAGAAGTTAATACCATATGCCGTGTAAAAGTTTGAGTCTGGTCAGGAATGTGAAGCTCAGAAACCCTGGAGTGGAGTGAAGAAAATGGGGAAGCAGTGGTTTACTTTAGGGTGATGTTTCGGGTGTCAATGGATGGAAGCTATCGCTTCATGGAACCTTGCCAGGTCTGGGTCTCTGATCTGATATGGCAGGTATCTCCTGCCATATAGGAAGTAACTGCTGGGGCCCTCAGCCTTGGTGGAGGCCAGCAGTGGAGTTGTCAAGAAGCTAAACTGTCTGTTCTCACCTTATAAGGGAAGGGGAGGTGTACCTCGCACTGAAGCAATCAGTTTGTGTACACAGCCTCGCACCTCTTGCAGTTGCCAAATATATTCACAATGGCAAGACTGGATGAGACAGGAAGCCTGGTAGCAGAATTTTTCCCTACTTTTTGGTGACTTTGGTCCCACTGTATGTAGTTGCTGTGGAACTCGAGCTCCTAAGTCATGGCCAAGGTTTTTCTATATTTGAACTATTCCCAGTACTGTGTGAAATAGTATGAAAATTGTTTTTTCAGGCTCCAGGCTATGAACTCTTCAGAAATTGAGATTGTGAAATACTCTGGCCATATATCCATTTTTTTTTAACCTGTAGACCTGTGAAAATATTCACCTTAATTTTTTTTTAATTTAACTCACTGCAGTACTTATAAAAATAGAAATGTGTTTCCACCAAATCTTTAGGTATTCCTTTATTTCTTAAAACATTTCAAAAACAAGCACTTTAAAGCCTCTTCATCCAATTTGTATGCTTAGAGTATCATGTCTTCCGTTTCTAAGAAGCCAAAATTGCTTTGCTTTTCTTTTTATTCCCTTTGAATCTTAAGGTCATGTACTTGTGTCTTAGGCCCAAAGACTAAAGGCTGAGTCAGCTCCCGCAGGGCCAGCAGGGGGCGTGCTAAACGCGGGTTGGCGGTCCACTCTACCTGAGCCACCTTGGGAGAGGATGTGGGATGACCAAGTTGAGGGTGTGGAGATGTGTGTGTGTACGCCTGTTGCCCAAGTGGTGGAAACTGAAGGAAGGATGGACAAATTCCCACCTCCCTCAAAGCGGCATTGCATTGTGATTGTTCTCACTTGAAGGGCTCCTGGTCTTTGGAGAGTGGCTGTTGGTTCTAGTCTGAAGACTGCATGCCTTCTCAAACTGCAGAAGGGAGAGTGTTGGCTTGGGGAGGAGCTGCTGGCCTGCATCTTGGTCCTGGTGAGGGCATGACTGCCACCCAGGACATCCAGGGGAAATGCCACCAGTGTCCTGTCTAATTTCCTCTTGGGTTCGACTCTTGTTGACTTAAACCCTGGGACTATGTGTGGCACCTCCCAGAGGGTTTATTTGCCTGCCTTACCAGGGCTATTGGCCTTGGGGTTTCTCTGATGGAATGAAGCAAATGTTTATTCACATTGTATTTTTTTTCCTGTAGAAAATGAATACAGGAGAAAAGAGGCAACTGTGCTTTTTGCTTACATGTGCTTAATCTGACTCTAAATCATCAGCAAGTTCCCTGTGAGGCTTCACCTTACAGGAACTGAGCTCCTGAATGGAGGTTTATCTTGTCAGTTGGGATGGGAGTCTGGCTTTGATGATCACTGCAGCGTCTAGAGTTGTACTGAGCACCAGATACTCCTCCCTCTTCCCCAGGCCCCTCATGGAGCTCACATGCAAAAGGGAAACATAATACCTTAGAAGGGAATAGATTTTCTCCTAGAGAAGTCTCTAAATGCTATGACTGGGTATTTCTTGATACTTTTTGTTCCATCAAAAATGCATGTAAAACCAAATTATTGATTTCAAAGGGGCGAATGGGAAAGTTTTTTTCAGCTTTGTGCTGAAGCACACTCTTTACTTGGAGCACTCTGAATGGCTACAGGGGAATGTGCCACTAGATAAAATAACAGGTGGCACCTCATCCTTTTAGAAGATATCCGTCCCTGAGGATGACCACAGAACATCTCATTCAAAGGGAGTCCTGAGATCCACAAGTGTTTAAGTGGAAATAAAACATGCTAGTTCCTACTAGTAATCTAATTTGAAAATATTTTACCCTTGAACATTGGAGGTAGAGTTTTCTTTGCCCTTGGTTATACTACTGTATCCCAAATAGTCTATATAGTCAACTCAAGCATAAAACGGCCTTCACACAGATGAGACAAAGCAGACAACGCAGGAGCCATTTCCACCGCACTTTAGGGATAGATTTTTTATCGTTCATGGTAACAGACTGAAGAAGTGGTTGAAATAATAAGTGTGCCTGGGTGGCTCAGTCAGTTAAGCGACTGCCTTTGGCTCAGGTCATGATTCCAGGGTCCTGGGACCAAGCCTCGCATTGGGCTCCCTGCTCAGCAAAGAGCCTGCTTTTCTCTCTCCCTCTGCCTGCCACTCTGCTTACTTGTGCTCTTTCTCTCTCTGTCAAATAAATAAATAAAAACTTAAAAAAAATAAGTCTTTAAATTCTGAAATTGAGAGATGGGCTGGACACTGCCTCAGTACCTGCCTGTGTTGTGGCGGTGTGTTTGGCTGGCTCGCTCCGTCATTATATCTCCTGACCAGGAAGTGGGTAAAGACTGCATTTTCACTTGCATCAGCCACAGCTCACCACCCTGCACAACACATGGCGTGGTCATGCTCTAGGTTCCTGGTGGGAAAAGGAGAGAGCTAGCTTCCTATGTCTCCAAGGCCTTATCTAGTAAAAATCAGTCTCTTCCGTGAAACCCCAGCCCTTGCTATTACAGATTTGTGTTATCCACCAGCCCACATTCTTAGATGTCAAATGCACATTACTGCTGATGCAAATTCTAAAGGCATCTCTCTTGGTTTGAGCAGATAAGTCTAAAGTAAACTCATTTTCTAGGTTTGAAGGATTTTGAGTCTCCTTCCAGGGAATTATTTTCTATTTGAATTTAATTTAATCTTACATCGTTTTCCTTATAAGTATAATGGAAATTTGATGTCTGAATGAATATGCATGAGTAAGATGTTGTATTGACTTTTATGAAATATAAAATGAGAACTTTGAAATTAATTTCCTTTTCTGTTTGGTGTTTCATTCAATTGTTTTATTAGATTACTGTAGAGTTTCCAATGGCACTAAGGAAGGATTGGTGTGACTAAACCACCCACCCACCCCTTGGTGAGATTAGATTAAATTTCTTAGCTACTGAGACAAGAGCTTAGGCGTTCACCCCAGAGAAGGCAGATGTGTGGAGCTGAAGCAGATACCCGAGCCTTGCTGCTTCTGGGAAGACCTTGTTCCGCTGCCCTTGGGGCTGACACACCTGTGATTTACCCCCGTCGTCTCTGTGCTTCCGTTCTAGGAATTGTCCATGACATGGGCCACTCCTGGTTCTTAAAGTAAGCTCAAGGTTGGTCTGGCTTGTCCTTGTCATGCAAGAGACTACACAATACACCATGTCATGGGACATGAGGTGCCCTTTGTTCTGCAGACCACTCCCATCCCAAGCTGAATTGCACCCCTTTATCTTGGGGGTCCAAAGGCCATGGTGACAATCCATTTTCCCACAGTTCCTCTAGTGATGATTTGAAGTTTGGAAAAAAGTATGCATTATTGAGGTATGGGCAACACATTTGCTTGCGTAATATTTTATGCCTTTAAAAAACACCTTTCCAGGGACATGTGGGTGGCTCACTTGGTTAAGCATCCGACTCTAGATTTTGGCTCAGGGTCCTGAGATTGAGCCTCAGGCCCTGCGCTCAGTACAGATTCTGCTCCAGATTCTTTCACTTCCTTTCCCTTTGCCCCTCCCCCTGCTTGTTGCGTGCATGCGCACGTGCTCTTTGTCTCTAAAATAAAAACTGAATCTTATAAAAAAGATCTTTCCACATCCAAGATATACATAGTTAACTTTTTCTTTTGAAAATTTAAGAATTGGATTTTTTTTTTTTTTGCCAGTCTTTTAAATAATATCATGCTATCTCTTAGAAGAATCACCACTACGCAGTAAAAATGAATGGGACAAGTTGCCATCTCTGACTTGGATGGGGTAATGATCTGTGTGACCTTGGGCACAGTCCCAGACAGCCCCTTCGGGGAGAATATCTGTCCTAGCCTTCCTGCAGGCTCTGGGAGAGGAGTTGGTGGTAGTGTGTGCAGTGAGTTCGTAAATCCTAAGGAGCCATCAGTTGTTCCAATAAAAGGAATTGGAGATTGAGTATGTCTGTCTCACTCATCACTAGCCTGTGTCTCTCTCTTGTCAGTTGATGGATTTACAGTTTGTACTTGTAACTCAAGGCATTGCTTGAATGAACTTGCTTTGTCTTGTTTTGTAGAGGACGAAGGAAGCCTGGGTAAGAAGGATAAATGACTTCCTATGGCTTTAGTGATTCTTACAGTTTATCTAAAATTGTAAGCCCTCTTTGTTAAAAATACTAACGGGAGTGGCACTGGAGTGGTTCAGTGGATGAAGCATCTAACTCTTGGTTTCAGCTTAGATCGTGATCTCAGGGTTGTGAGATCTAGCCTCATGTCTGGACCCACACTCAGTGGGGAGTCGGCTTGAAGATTCTGTCCCTCTGCCCCTCCTCCAGCTGGTGTGCATGTGTGTGCTCTCCCTTTCTCTTTCCTCTCTCTAAAATAAATAAATCTTTAAAAAAAATGCTAAAGGGAATTCCTCTAAATCCAAATAAATCACAGACTTACCCCAAATTGGGCTGTGTCTTCTGTACCTTAGATGCTGCTGAGCTTCCAAGGGCTCATCAGATGGTTACAGAGCACATTTTCTTACTCTTGGAATTGATGAAAGATGGGTTGTTTGCATGAACAGCTTGGGGTTGGGGAGAGGAAAGAGAAGAGCATTCTAGAGGTGGAGTTGTGCCCATCAGTGTCAGTGAGGGGCAGTGACTATGTCTTACAACCTTGCCAGCATGGCAGGCCCTGGCATTTACCCCTGCAAGAGGGTGTAGCCA
Source organism: Procyon lotor (assembly GCA_028646535.1). Lineage (NCBI taxonomy): Eukaryota > Metazoa > Chordata > Mammalia > Carnivora > Procyonidae > Procyon > Procyon lotor. The sequence continues at coordinate 16,556,137 of CM053609.1, read as the reverse complement.
GATCAGTGTCTACACCACTCTCCCCACCCTGAACATGCTCCCTTGTAGGACCTGCTGGCATTCCCAGAACAAGTCTTTGGGCTCTGAGACCTTGGAGTCACCCTTGTCATTGGCACTGGCCATGGTGAAGGGTCCAGAGGTCTCTGGGCCACCTCAGGATAATGCAGGCCCATGGGGGAGGAAGTAGCTTCTTTGCAAGCCCTGCCACTTATTAGGTTGATTGAAAGCTCTGTGGCTATTTAACTTAGCACCATGGATGTGCAATTATTGGTAGGCAAATTGAAAGGCCAAACTGAATCTCTTGGGTACCTGTGGCCTGGAAATGCAGGAATGGATTGCAGTTCACATACACATCCCTTGATTATTCTCTTTGCAAAGTCTGTCTTGTTTGAAGTGCTGATTGGGAACTAAGTCTTCAGGTCCACTTGGCCAGGAGTGGCCAGTTAACCCTGGGTTATCAGGTGGGGTGTGTGCTCTCAGCCTGGGCTTCTCCTTGGGGTCTTCTGACTGCACTGGATGAGGTAGGCAGGGTTTCCTTAGGTTTCTTCTGCCACAATTGACTTATCCCTGGGGGTTGGGGGAATGGGCCAAATAAGGAAGGGGAGTAAGAAGCACAAACTTCTATTTATAAAATAAGTAAGTCATGGAGATGAAGAGCACAGAGTAAAGAATACAGTCAATAATATAGTAATAACTTTATACGGTGGCAGATGGTGACTACACTTAACCATGGTGATCACTGAGTAACGTATACAATTGTCAAATCACTACGCTGTGCACCTGAAACTAATATAGCATTGTATGTCAACTATCCTTCAGTAATAAAAATAAAGATAAGTTGATTTATCCTGTGGACAGTCTGGCCAAGAGTATATTCAGAAATGCATTATCACAAAGGGTATTTAAGGCTTCAAGACCCCCTCTTGGGAGGGGTCAACATGGAGGAGGAATTTTGCAGTTTAATGTTTGGGGTTCATTAGTAGAAGATTAGGGGACAGTTGCATTTAAATTATACTCCTTCCATCCCCATGGAGTGACTGTAGGGCCAGGCTACAAACATGGCATGAGTGAGCATCTGTGTGGCCCACCAACTGTTTTGGTGAAGGACGGGTCCTGCCTGCTGGGGAGAGAACTCGCAGCCCAGAAGTGGCCTCCTTGCTTTCGCCTCCTCTTTGGGCACATTCCTGAGGTCTGATTTCACATGTTGAATGAAATTTAGCTGCCTGATCTCTGATATCCCATTAACTCCATGATTCTGTGCAGAATCTAAGTGCTGACTAATCAGGGCAAGAAAACCCAGCTCATTGCTGAGAGAGAACAGGTAGGAAAATTCTGATGTCTCTTTAAAATATGTGTATCCGTTTCTCAGGTGGAGGACAATACAGAGCATTTTCACAAGTATGTGTCCTTAGAAATGAGTTGTGTGGACAGCATTCCTCCTCCTGACCAGTAAGCTCCTGGAGGACATCTCTGACATATCTTGTTCAGAAGAGGCGCTCAACTTGTGTTTGTTAAATGCACTTACAAGTCCTGTGAGAATTAAAATTAGACATTTAAATACTCTTTCCAGAATTGTTTAGCTCCCATGAGTTCAAAAGCATTGTAGTTGAGGATGTGGCTCATGTAAAACTTGAAACAGTTCCAAACTGTAGCCCCCAGTTTGCTAGCATGCAAAATAAACCAAGCCCAGATTATTTACTGATTACCGTCATGGGACTTGCTTGTCACTCAGCAGAGGGTACATTCTAAGAGGAGTTATACTTGCATATTTGCCATTATATTTTTTAAAGATTTTATAAAGTTATTAGAGAGAGGGAGCAAGAGAGCAGGAGCTGTGGAAGAGGGACAAGCAAACTCCCTAATAAGCTCAGAGCCTGACATGGGGCTCCATCCCAGGACCTTGAGATCATGACAGGACCTGAAGTCAGATGCTTAATTGACTGAGACATCCAGGCACCCCTTTCCACTATATATATATCACATATATTCTATGCAGGCTTAGGGAATATTAACTATATCTGTTTGATAAGACAAATTATTATACTCTAGAGGTTTTTAAAAAATATTTTATTTATTTGTCAGAGAGAGAGCATGCATGTGCACAGAAACAGAGGAACAGGAGGCAGAGGGAGAGGCAGACTCCCCACTAAGCAGGGAGCCTGACGTGGGGCTCATTCCTAGGACCCTGGGATTGTGACCTGAGCCAAAGGCAGACCTTTAATGGACTGAGCCACCCAGGTGTCCCACTATATAGAGTTTTTAAAAAACCTCCCAACCTCACTTTTCCCTGTCTGGGGTTGCAGAGGAGTGGAGAAAAATGAAGTGCTCTATGCTATCCATGCTGCAGAGCAAGGGGCTAACTCTTCTTTGGGGGCCTCACTCCACTTTCTGCAGACTGGGGACAGCGACTGTGCTGTCCACACTCATCCCCTGCCCTCTTGCTGCCTGCCTCTGCCTCTCTGATGAGCTCATCTCCCTGCTCTAAAGGGTTCCCATGGGGCTGCAGGGGCCCTTGGAACTCAACTATCTGCCACTGAGAGAGATTCCTTATCACCTGCCTTAATGTTATTTCAGTTTGGCAGGAGAGTAAGATCAACCCGACCTGTGGTAACAGAACCCAGCTGTGCCACTGGGATACACAGGTCTGTCCCCAAGGTATTGAGTGGGAAA
>CM053609.1:16515923-16552967 GCA_028646535.1 Procyon lotor | reverse complement strand
CTTTGTGATTGAAGCCAGGCTTCCGACAGCATCACCTCTCATACCCTTGGAAGCGGGAGGAGCAGGGACAGTGTTCCTCTCCTGTCAGAGATGATGAAACTGAAGTTCAAGTTCAGTACTTTGCCCCGAGGGCAGGGGGGTATCTCAGCGTGACTCAGAAAGTGGGTCCGGGCCACAGACCTCATGACAAGCTACCACACCACAGCCCCCTCCTCTCTTTACCAAGCAGGCAAATAAAGGCGGCATTCTATTTTACAGTGACTATTAATACATTTATCTGAGCGACCGGCCCCTTTGGGCTTGGTGGAGCTTTGCCTTTCCAGCCCCCATCTTGCACAGATGATGGCAAACGTTCTTCGGCAATGGGACGTGACTGTCCAGCAGACTGTCCTGTCGGGATGAGACCACACAAGCCTGTTAACCCTGCGTATCCCGTTGATGTGCTTATTTTTACATATTCTAAGACATCATTTGGGGAAATTTGGGTAATGGGATGTAGTCGATCAGGTTATGTGAAATCTAAACCTTTGAGAGAACATTTGGGGGGAGGTAGTATAGATCTTAATGGTTCCTGTTCATGTGTGATATTTTCTGAAACCTGAGAATTAATTTTAAAAATGGGTTTTCCGGGGCGCCTGGGTGGCTCAGTGGGTTAAGCCTCTGCCTTCAGCTCAGGTCATGATCTCAGGGTCCTGGGATCAAGCCCCACATTGGGCTCTCTGCTCAGCGGGGAGCCTGCTTCCCGCTCTCTCTCTGCCTCTCTGCCTACTTGTGATCTCTCTCTCTCTCTCTGTCAAGTACATAAAATCTTTAAAAAAAAAAAACAAAAATAAAAATGGGTTTTCCAAAACTTGATTTTTTTTTAAAGAAAAAAAAAAAAACAGACCAAAAAAGGAAAAAAAAAACAAAACATAAAACCATCTGGTTAACTTCAAGGTATGTCTGTCATTAAAGGAAGCTCAATAACGTCCAAAGGTTCAATGTCACCTTTGATCATTCTAATTGAAAACAGACTGCTATTATCTGGAGAGAAAGCTTTGAGCTCTCATCGAATAACATCCTGGAAGGTCATTTCAGGATCTACTGCCTGTGTCTTGAAAGCGTTAATGGGGAACACCAGCCAAAAGAGGTAATATTTCTACTATCCAGAGAGATTCTACTTTGGGCAAATAGTTTAGTTCACATCTAACCCAATTAAAGAGCTAAAAACAAAACACCAGCAACAACAACAAAACCCCCCAAAGTTTATTTTTTCAAGTAAATAAGGCAGGTTCTTAACTGTGTCATTTACGTTTTGTGTCTGTACAAGTGACCCCCTTACAACATCTCCCCAGAAATGATTATGATTTTTCAGGTTGTTTAAGAATCCCAGCCTTGATGTGAGTGTTTACATCCCAGATGCCCCCCACATGGCTTTTATCACGGGATGGATGCTGTTGTTTATGCCAAAGAGTCCTGCAGCCGAGTCACCTCCATGGAGCTTGTCTGTGTCCCCTCACACGTGTCAGTTCCTTGGTCCAGGGATGAGACCCTGCATATTAGCAATCTGGCTACAGAAGCCCAGTGTAGAGCTTTTTTCTTGCACTTTCGGTCCAACCAAATGCCCTGAATTTCACATCAATGTGCTGTTAACCTTGTGAAATGCGGTTGGGTCAATGGAAAGTTCTCCTCAGGCATTGTGTCTGCAAGGAGGTGTCCAGCCATGCACTGTGCCCCCCTCCAGGTCTGCCCTCACCTGTGTTCCTGCATCTCTGCTGAGTGGATACCAGTGCAAACTTTAGGCAGGAGGAGTGTCTTTGAAAGGTTCTGTCTGGCTCTACTCTAATAAGTGTATTAGAGCCCCTTATTAAGATCTATTTCCTTGAGAGTTCAGATTAAAATTATGTTTCATCCTGCTGGTCACCCTAAGTTCTCTTTTTTATTTGGTCCAAGAATCTTCAATGTGCTTGCAGTCCTGCCAGCAAGCAAATGGGAGGAGGAGGAGGAGCAGAAACAAGAGGGTCCTGCTCCCCAAAGTGGCCACCTTCTGGTGGCTATGCCACTGTGTGGTGGTGATATCCAGTTGCTGAGGGCAACCCTCACCTGCTGTGGGAAGCAGCATAGTTTCTGGGCCTAAGGCTGCTTCTGGCCTGGAAGGGGGAGGTGGAGGAAGGATGCGCCTTGCCTCAGTGTTCCTCTTAAAAGTATGCTCTGAACCACAGCTGCTCTTGTGAGCGTGCCATGGACCCATGGGGTGGGAGAGCAGCACACCAGCATCATAGAGCCCCCACCCTAGTCCACCTCTCTGGTTGGTTCACCCCAATCCATCACATCTGTTCTGATGTTTGGGGATTTCAAACAATAATGACTGGATCATGGTCAGAGGTGCATTTGGCAAAGGTCCCTCTGGCTGTTATGTGAATTTTAAGAGGCCCCTAGAGGTCAGTTAAGAGTAGTGGGGGCTTCCGATCACTGAGAAGGAGGGGGGGGTCTTCCAGATCATTGTGGAAGTGGGGTGGGGTCCTCTAGATCACTGAGAAGGAGGGAGGATCCTCCAGATCACTGTGAAGGAGGGGGGTTCCTCCAAATCACTAAGGAGGGGTAGGGGGCCAATGTGATTAGGTGGGTTGAATGAGAGGTAAGGATTGTGTACAGCATGGTCTCTGGCCTCACCCCCTGGGGGCGGCTATCCCTGAGCTGGAGATGATGACCAAACTTTTACTTTCTGCTAAAAGGTTTTCTGCTGAGCATAAGTTTTTGGTTTTGTTTTAATTTTGATGAAGGACAATTTATTATTTTTAACTTTTGATGTCATGTTTAAGAACTTTTCACCTAGGCCTAGGTACTGAAGATTTCCAATGATTTCTTCTAATATGTTATTTAACATTTAAACTTATGGTCCATGTGAGTTCATTTTTTTGTATCAGGTCTGATGTTTAGGTCACATTTAAGTTTCTTTTTTCCTGTGGATATTCAGTTGCTCCAACACTACTGGTTGAAAAGACTGTTTTTTCCTCCATTGAATTGTTTTTGACCTTTGTCAGTTTCTTTGCCTTTCTGTAAATATCTTAGAATAAGCTTGTGTATGTCTACAAAAACACTTTGCTGAGATTCCAGAAGGAATATGGAGAGAATCGACACCTTTTACTCTGAGTCTTCTAACTCATGAACATCGTACATTTCTCCATTTGTTTAGATTTCTCTGATCTTTTTTTTTTCCAGTCTATAAATTCCATATACATTTTGCTCAATTGATACCTAAGGATTTTATTTTGAATTTTTTAAAATTATAGTGTGTTTTAATTTCTGTTTCCATGTGTGCATTGCTAGTATGTGGAAATGGGGTTGATTTTTGTTATGTTGATCTTATATCCTGTGACCTTGCTGAATTCATTTAGTTCTAGGAGATTTCCTGTATATTCCTTAAGATTTTCTAAGTAGACTATTACATTATCTATAAATAGCTTTATTTCTTCTTTTCAGTCTCTGTGCCTTTTATTTATTTTCCTGGCCTTACTAGACTTGCTAGGTATTCTAATACTCTGTTGAATAGCAGTGGTGAGAGTACACATCCTTTCTTGTTTCTGATCTTACGGAGAAAGCATTCAGTATTTGGCCATTAGTTGTGAGAGTAGCTATAAGTTTTTCAAAGATGCCCAATCAGATTGAGAAAGTTGCCTCGTATCCCTAGTTTGCTGAGTGATCTTTGTCACGAATATATGTTGGATTTTGTTAGATGGTTTCCTGAGGCAATTGATATGATCCCATCTCTCTAATATTTAGCCTGTGGATTATATTGCTTGACTTTTTGAATATCAAACTAGCCTTGCATCCCTGGCATAAAACCCGCATGATCATCGTGTATAATTCTTTTGATGCATCACTAGATTCAATTTATTAATATTTTGTTGAGATTTTTTCTATCTCTCTTTGGTCATGAGGGATGTTGGCACTTCTTTGTAGTATCTTTGACTGGTTTTGGTATCATGGTAGTATGCCACATAAAATGAGGTGGGAAAATATTATTCTTAGTAAGCATTTTTATGAAAGGAATCATGAATTAAATGTTACACTGTAAAAATTTTTTTTAGGTATTCTCAATCTAAAATGTTTATGAGAAGTGCTAATAGGAAGGGAAAAAAAATACTTCAGAAGAACCAAGAAATAATTAAGTTATGCAAGCATTCCTTTCCAGGTTCTAAAATGGCCCATCCCGGAGAGAATTGTGTAAACCTACAGTTCTGCATTAGAGAGAAGGATCTAAACATTTTATCACCTTTGGAGTCTGATTGAGACATGTCTTGAGTAAGAGGCAAATTATCTAACAGTGGTGAGTTTTGGGGGGAGGTGGGGGACCAAAGGATTTTTTTTTTTTTTTTTTTGGCTTTGTGGTGGTGTGGTCATGGGAAAATACTTTAACTATTGAGTTAGTCTCCTAAACTCACATACGTAATATTTAAATCTGGGTCCAAAAAAATAGGGCAGCTTGGAGAACAAAGAGGTAAATATAATCTTAAAAAAAACCCACCAGGGGTCCCTGGGTGGCTCCATAAGCTAATCCTCTGCCTTTGGCTCAGGTCATGATCTCAGGATCCTGGGATCAAGCCCCATGTGGGGCTCCCAGCTCAGCGGGGAGTCTGCTTCTCTCTCTCCCCCCTGCTCATGTTCTGTCTATCTATCTCTAGCTCTCTCTCTGTCAAATAAATAAATAAAATTGTTTTTAAAAATTGATGAAAACAGAGTAGCTGTACTTAGTGTGGTTGATGGCCAGTCCTAGCTGCCTCTTGCTCACCATTTGCAGTGACAACTCAGTGACAGGTCTGCCTTGTTCCATGCTGTTTTAGCATTCTATACGGTGACCAGCAGAGAGGGTTTTAGGAAGGTTAGACAAATTTGTGCTTCCTCTGTGGTTGCCAGATGTAGCAAACAGAACCACAGGGTGCCCAGTTAAATCCGAATTTCAGATAAATAATGGATAACGTTCTAGTTTTAGTTTGTCCCAAATAGTGCATGGGGCATACTTATATAAAACAGTCATTGTTGATCTGAAATTCAAATTTAAGCAGACGTTCTCTATTTTATCTAGCAACCCTCACTTTTTTCCATATTTTTTACCCGTACTTTGAACCATGCTCATTTTCATTCAAGATAAAAGCAAAAGAAGTTAGAGAAAAATGTCAGAATTCCGTAGCAGTTTGTTTTATTTTATATAGGACAGCTGTCTTTTCCTGGCAGGGGCACATGATGGCAGATCTTGTATAATGTTTGTTTATTTTTTTTCTCTTATGAGTGCCTACAGCAGGGTGTTCAGCCCCTGGGCTGGGGTTATGCCCCTCCCTGTGCCGATTTGAGCCCCACACCCCCAGTGCCCACTCACACTTTCTATTTGCAGTGATCTCACCTCATTTCTCTTGCCAGCATCTAATTATTCAAAAAGCTTCTTACTCATCCACACATTCGCACCTCGGTCCTATTTGCAATTATCCTTTTAGAATGCTGCCTAAATTAGTGTCCATACACTACAGATACATAATATTTTTTTACATACTTCCTGGGTCAGATATATAAGTAGAAATGGAGTTTATCCATTGCATGCTTTACTTAAATGATCCACCATGGTAAACTTGGTTCTGACAGTATCTATAGTACCTAGAGTGGATGATTTGCCTAAAGAAGACATTACAGAATTTCTCTGTCAACACCCTGAGGTTTCAGATATCAACAGGAGGAGGTCTGCTTGGGAGAGGGCTTATGGAACTCATCCTGCTGTGCTCCCTGTACCGTTCCCTTTCACGTTCATTCTGTTCCAGGCAGCTGACAAAACCCCACTATGAACTTCAACTACTTTGCTAGGAACAATGTTTTTATATCTGTTAGAATTTGTTTAGACCCAGAGGAAGGAAATTCCTCCTGGCTCTTTTTTGTGTTTCTGGCTAGTTTTAGGGCCCTGAAGGCCATTAGAACTACAGCTGTGGTTAAAACAAACAAACAAGCAAACAAAAACAAAAAACAATGCTGAAGATTATTACTCCCGTAAAGGCCAAATACCTTTTAATGTCAAGTCAAAAAAAAAACCAGTAAGATAAAATTAGAGAGGGAAGCAAACCATGAGAGATTCTTGACTCTGAGAAACAAACTGGAGGGAAGGTGGGTGGGGGTATGGGATAACTTTGTGATGGGCATTAAGGAGGGCACATGACGTAATGAGCACTGGGTGTGATATGCAACTGGTGAGTCACTAAAGTCTACCCCTGAAACTAATAATAATACTATATGTTAACTAAATTGAATGTTTAAAAAACTAGAGGCAGTTTACAAGCAGCTAAAATGAAGGCCTTCTATGACCTTCCTGTTTCATTTGTAAATCCAAAGAATGAGGGGCTCTGGATGGGGATAAGTCAGGGTGCACTCCCCAAAAGCAAAGTGGCCGCTTCTAGGGTCATTTTCTCCATGCCTTATGAAAACTGAACTAGCTATTATCAAGTTTGTGATTGATTCTCAGTTTTCTACAATTTCCAACTAAATTCACTTAGGATACAGGTTAAAATTACTCTTTGTGATGGGCTATTTTATTCACTCAAAGTATAGGAGTAAGAAATTTGGTAATTGCTAATAACTCTGGAATTTTGAGGGTATTTAAGTCTAGCCTAGTTCTGAAAGTTTCAAAGAATTATAAGTATAACATTTTTGTATTGACTTAAATATGTTTTATTGATCAATCTACATAAATGTATATTTGCTAAGAATTGATCTTTTAGTAGGCAGAATGGATATTTTCCTACAATTTTGATGTGACTTGGGGGAAAAAGTTTGCTGTAATTCTATGCAATTTTTGAGAATGTTTCTATAGACATTAAACCTGAATAAAGATTTTTTCAAGTAGAAGTTGCTTCTTTTGTAAATATTTTCTTTTTCTTAACTTTAATGCTTAAACATAATGAAATCTGGATTCTAACAACTAGGAATTATCCACATACTTGCATCAAATATATAAAGTATTGGCCAAACTTTGTTTGCAGATATACAAGGGAACTTATAAGAGTTGGGCATTTTTGAGGAGACAGGGCCCCTGTTTTAATTACTTGGAACTTCCTTGTCTCAGTTCCTAACTGTGAAGCTCAGTGCTCTGCTGGGAAATCATGCTCTCTCTTTTTCTTCTGGGAGAGAAGCATAGAATTGCTTCTTTCTTTAAAAAGTATTAAGAATGTCATCTCACAGGGGCACCTGGGTGGCTCAGTCCTTAAGCGTCTGCCTTCAGCTCAGGTCATGATCCTAGGGTCTGGGATCGAGCCCCGCATCGGGCTCCCTGCTCGGCAGGAAGCCTGCTTCTCCCGCTACCATTCCCTCTGCTTGTGTTCCCTCTCTCACTGTGTTTCTCTCTGTCAAATAAATAAAATCTTTAAAAAAAAAAAAAAAAGAATGTCATCTCACATATATTAGGATGGCTACTATCAAGAAGGAAGGAAGGAAGAAAAGAAAGCAAGAAAAGGAAGAAAGGGGGCCCCTGGGTGGCTCAGTCAGTTAAGGGTCCAACTCTTGATTTTGGCTCAGGTCATGATCTCAGGGTCATGAGGTTGAGCCATAGAGTGTGCTTAAGAGTCTCTCTCTCTCTCTCTCTCTCCCTCTCTCTCCCTCTGGCCTTACCCCACTCACTCTTGCTCTCAAAAAAGAAGGAGGGAGGAGTGAGGAAGAGAAAGGGAAGGAAGGAAGGAAGGAAGGAAGGAAGGAAGGAAGGAAGGAAGGAAGGAAGGAAGGAAGGAAGGAAATTTTGGCCAGGATAGGACCTTGTGCATTGCTGGTGGGAATATAAAACGTGCAACTCCCATGGAATATAATATGGCAGTTCCTCAAAAAATTAGAAAACGGATTTACCATATGATCTAGGAAGCTTCCATCTGGGTATATACCCCAAAGAAGTAAAGGCAGGGACTCCAAAAGATATTTGTACACCCATATTCATAGCATTATTCACAGTAGCCAAAAGGGGGAAAGAGTTCAAGTGTCCTTTGACACTTAAGCAAATAAATATAATGCAGTATAGATATCAAATGGAATATTAGCCTTGAAAAGGAAAGAAATTATGACCTATGTTGCAACATGGATCTTAGGACATCATGCTGAGTAAAATAAGCCAGTCGCCATAGGACAAATATGATCTGATTCCACTCAGTGAGGTACCTAGAGTAGTCAAATAGAGATAGAGAGTAGAATGGTGGTTGTCAGGGCTGGGGGAGGGGGCAATGGGGAGTTAGTGTTTGATGAGTACAGTTTCAGCTTGGGAAGATGGAAGAGTTCGGGAGATGGTTGGTGATGATGACTTCACAGCAATATGAATGTACTTAATGCCACTAAACTGTGCCCTCAAAAATGGTGTAAGTGGTAAATTTTATGTTATGTGTATATTCCAGCACACTTTTAAAAAAGTATTAAGGATGCCTGTCGGGGCATCTGGGTGGCTCAGTTGGTAAAATGTCTGCCTTTGGCCTAGGTCAGGATCTCAGCGTCCTGAGATCAAGCCCAGATTCAGGCTTCCTGCTCAGTGGGGAGCCCGCTTCTCTCTCTCTCCCGGTGCTACTCCCCCTGCTTGCTTGTGCCTGCTCTCACTCTTTCTCAAAAAAAAAAAAAAGAATGCTTTTGGAGATTTGTCTGGAAATCTGTCTGGAGATCAAGGGTCCATTCCTTCCTGGGGATTACATACACTTGAGCCCTTTAAGTTCTATTTCACATCACTGTTTCCTGAGCCTCCATAGATTTGTCCTGCCTCCCCATCACAATGCTGCAGTGGTCGAGGATGGACCAGTGGTAGGAGCGGAATGAATGAACACCTCTAGTTCAGGGGGGAGGAAGGGGGTTCTCAGCCTGCCAGCCCAACTGTTTCTTTTTTTTTTTTTAATTAAAATGAAATGCATAAAATTTAAGTATACTTTTAGATGAGTCTTGACAAATGTATGCATCTTCGTAATCCATATCCTTATCAATATACAACATTAACATTACACCAGCAAGTTCTCTCCTGCCCTGCCTCCAGGGCCCTCCAGGCAAAGCCACTTTTTAATTTCTCCATTAGAGATTAATTTTGCCTGTTCTAGGACTTCCTGTGAAAGGAATCAGGCAGTAGGTATTCATCTCAGCTTCATGTTTCTCTGATTCATCCATGTTGTTGCTTTATCTGTGGCTTGTTCCTTTTCATCGCTGTGTGCATTCCATTGTTTCACCGTGCCAGGGGCCGTTTGGCTACTTTCTTTTTGCTGAACTGCTGGGCTGTTTCCAGTTTGGGGCTGGTATGAATAAGGCTGCTGTGAACATTTGGATACAAGGCTCTTTGTGGACAGCTTCCCCCATTTCTCTTAGGTTAATACCTAGGAGTGGAATTACAGGATCCCAGGGCAGGTTTCTAAAACACCACCAGACCATTTTATACTCCTGCCCATAAGGTGTATGGTACCTGCTTGCTCCATCCTTGCCAACATTTGGCACTGTCGGCCTTATTTCCTTTAAGATATTCCAGTAGGAGCATAGTGGTATATCACTGTGGTTTTCATGTGCATTTCCTTGATAACTGGTGATACTGAAGTATCCAGCTCTTTTTTTCATTTTTAACTACTGTGTCTTTATACTACTGAGTTGTAGTTATGACTTTTGATAGGCAGAATTTTAATGAAGTTAACTTTTAACTTTTTAAGTTTAACTTTTTAATTTTTTAAGTTTAACAATTTTTGTGAAGATAACTTAGCGTTATTTATGGTTATTGCTTTCCATGTCCTGAGAAGCGTTCTGCCTATTCCAGGCTGTGAAGATATTCTCCTAGATTTCTTCTTGAAGTTTTTAGTTTAACTTTTACAGTGAGGTTTGTGACTCATCTTGATTAATTGTTATGTATGGGGTGAGGTAGGGGTTGAGGTTTATTTTCTTCTATCTAGAGATCCAGTTTTTTCTAGCACCATTTGTTGAAAAGACCATCCTATCCATGTTGAATTGTAATGGTACCTCTGTCAAAAATCAAATGGTCAGAGTTGAGTAGGTGTGTCAGTCGGCTAAGCATCTGCCTTAGGCTCACGTCATGAACCCGGATTCTGGGATCAAGCTCCACATCGGGCTCCTCAGCAGGGAGCCTGCTTCTTCCTCTCCCGCTGCCTCTCCCCATGCTCATGCTTGCTCTCTCTGTCTTTCTCTGTCAAATAAATAAATAAAATCTTAAAAAAAAAAAAATCAAGGGGTCAGATAAGTGAGGGTCTATTTCTGGTTTCTTTATTTTCATCCATTGATTACTTTGTGTATCATTATGCCAATACCATATGACCTTGATTATTGTAAGTTTATAGTTAATAGCCTGTACTTGTACCCATCACATTTTTGTGGCTCTGCTCTAGAGTGATACGGTAGATAATGTTAACATTGTTGGTTCACATTTACTTTTCTTATGTGTAAAATAGCAAAGATATCACTGAGTGAAGGTGAGGACTACATGAATTACTTGTGGTGACATCTGGCACAGTGCCACACACAGGATGAAGGCAGAAAGCGTTTATGTCCCTTTGATTCTGTGAGTGGCTTACACATTTGTGTACCCTCATTGCATCTCTGACATATCGTTGGGAGGCCAATAGAGGAGCAACGGGATGAAATTATTTTAATTACAATTTTTGATTCTCTGACAGAGGGAGAAACTAAGCTACAGTTTACATAACTTTGGTGTTGACATTGATTATTTTGTTTTGTAGCCTTCTTGAATCTTTCAAAATTTATTCTCAGAGTCTCAGTTTTCTCTTACATAAAATGAAGATAAGACCCCCCAAGCTCGGGGCGCCTGGGTGGCTCAATAGGTTAAAGCCTCTGTCTTCTGGGGTGCCTGGGTGGCTCAGTCACTAAGCATCTACCTTCGGCTCAGGTCATGATCCCAGGGTCCTGGGATCGAGCCCCGCATCAGGCTCCCTGCTCGGCAGGAAGCCTGCTTCTCCCACTACCATTCCCTCTGTTTGGGTTCCCTCTCTCACTGTGTTTCTCTCTGTCAAATAAATAAAATCTTTTTTTTTTTTTTTTTTTTTAAAAAAAAGCCTCTGTCTTCCACTAAGGTCATTATCCCAGGGTCCTGGGATTGAGCCCTGCATAGGCCCTGCTCAGCCTGGAGCCTGCTTCCCCCGTCTCTCTCTCTCTGTCTGCCTCTCTGCCTGCTTGTGATCTCTCTCTCTCTCCGTCAAATAAATAAATAAAATCTTTAAAAAAAAAAAAAAGACCCCCCAAGCTTATTGTCAGACACATGTGCATTAAGACATCCTACTTTGTAGGATACAAAAAATTCTAACAGCGTAAATGGACATCCTTCCCATTCTTCCTCCACTGGTACTGAAACATTCAGAGGGCAGGGGATATTTTTTTTTCCATTTTTTGGGTGTGACTCAGATATGAAGACTCACATCATTAATTTGGCACCTATTTCATTTTTGTCATTGTCATTAAAGTAATTGCTTCTATCAGGATTTTCTCAAGGACCAGAGATAACAGAGCATATTTGAGTCTCTGCTAGTATTTGTTGTCACACTTTATGAACATCACATTTGAAATCATTTACCAGAAGTGTTTATAGACTCCAAGAGCAAGCTCTTGGCCTTTTTGGAGATTTTGATTTAAGACCCAAAGCAAGGCAGGTCTGAACAAAAAATAGCAACTGTGGAACACAGACACTCAGACTTGAGTAAGCAGCAGATGATAGTGATGTGACTGATTGTCCCCTCTCAAGCCATCCAGGCCTCTTGGGGTCATGTCTGGAAAAATCCCTTAACCCCTTGACTAAGAAGGAGAATGAGAGCCCCAGGCAGAGGGTGGGGTGGGTGGGGGGAAGATCAAGAGAGGGGCAAGAAGTGGTTCCCTGGAGGCAGAGATTGCTGGGGTCACTTGGAGCCTGAGCAGTGGCTTTCGGGACTGTTGAGAGTTTTAGGATAAGTGTTTCTGGACCTCAGTCAACTAGCTCAGGTATTAAGAACAGCCCTTTTCATTGACTTTAAGTCCGCTTAGATTCTGATTTTGAGCTTCCATGTTGCCAGGCTGACAAGCCCTGTGCCATTGTCATTTTGGCACAAAATGACACAAAGTGTCATCTTCCTCCCTGATTCATGTTAGAGGATCTCTGGAACTAAAAGAGGGTGGTCTGCAAGGGGGGATGGCCACCCTCAGGCAGTAGGCAGTGGTACACCCAGATGAACTTTGAGGTGTTTATGCTCCTGCTTGCCCAGAGCTTACAGACAAATATACCTGGCAAAGGTCAGGAATGTCTGCCATGTTTATGGTGACAGCCTGACTTCAAGGGTCCTGTTGTCATTCCATGGTGATCTCCATCCCTGCAGTACACGGAACCAAGAGCGAAGCCTTCCTCTGTCTATTCAGGGTGTAATTTCCAAAACAAAGCTGGCATGGATAAAGGATTAAGTGTATGAAATCTCCCTGTGTGGAAACCTTCCCTTGTTGTATTGATAGTTCCAGGCCAAGCCTGAGCCAGAATTTTCTGGAGCTGCAGGAAGTACAAACACATCAGCAAGTCCTGCCCCATCCTGGAGGAAAGAGGGAGTGATTCCGTGCCTCTAGACTGACTTGCAGGCTCTCCTGCTCCCATCTCCCAGTTTGCTGTCTTGCTGGTCATGCCCTTCTCTCTATTGCTCTCCTTGGTTTTCTTCATCTGAGTTACTTGTTGGCATAGTGATTCTTCATTTAAGTGAAGATAACTCAGATACTTACTGAGCCTGTACTATGGACCAGGGATACCAGTGCAGGAGTGAGTGAGCACTTTCTCCTGCCCCGATGGAGCTAGCTTAATGCCACTAGACATCCAGAGGCCTGGCAGTGAAGAAGGGACCATGCCTTATACGGTCTGACTCCTGTTTTAGGGACCCACCCAAGGTGAATAAGAGAGAGAGGTGTGGGAGGCAGCAATGACAGATCTCCACCCAGAGGGCACATGGCAATAAATGCTTTGTTTTTACCCAGCCCTACCCTTGCAGTCCGAAAACTCAAGGAGACAGGTTCCCAGGACAGGAGAAGGTGCAGATGGGTGAGAAAATATTCCAGACAAATTTGAATCAAGGCCTTATACTTTCTCAGCTTCACCCCCCCCAGTTTACTCCACACTATGCCTCTCAATGAATAGTGGATTTCATTCCGAGACGATGAAGGACTACAAAAGAACTAGCTAAAGAGGATTAAGAGCACATTTATCTTGATGCGCACTGAGAAATATGTAGAATTGTTGAATCATTATAAGGTACTCCTGAAATTTATATGACACTGTGTGTTAATCACACTTGAATAAAAAATAATAAACAGATAAATAACTAAAAAAGAGCTAGCATATGGAAAAACCTGAAGGATAATGAAAGTAAAAGAAAAATATAACAAAAGTCTGAGGAAAAATGCAGATGGCTCAAAGACCAGCTCAAAGACCAGCTCAGGAGTTTAGAAAAGTAAGTTCTCAGAGTCTCAAAGAAAATGCTGACAGCATTATCTCTGAGGCATAATTTGAGCATAGAAGATTCAGAGGAGTGATTGAGACAGAAGAAATAAAGGCCAAAGCTGGCAGAATGCACGGCCAAAGTAAGCAGACAAGAAAAAAGTAAAAATGATGGGGACACAAAGACTAATTCAGAAGCCACAAAACAGGAAGCCTCATTGAAAAAAACAATCAGCGAGGACAGCCTCAGGAAACTACACAAAAGGAACCCGGTATCACCATAATTTGATTTCCTAACAAAAGGGTTTTAGAAAAAAAAAGGGGAAAGCTAAGTATATGGTAAAAGAAAACTGTGTAAATATTGAGGCCAGACTTGACTCAATCATTCACAAGGAATTATGGCATTTAGGGCATTGAGGTACACCTTAAAAACAATGACCAAAACTGGACTCCTATCTTATACAACATCCACAAAAATCAACTCAAAGTAGATTTTAAATTTGAATGTTAAGACCTAAAAACCATAAAACTCCTAGAAGAAAACGTAGGGTGTAAACTCCTTGATATTGGTCCTAGCAGTGGCTTTTTGGATTTGATGCCAAAAGCAAAAGCAATAAAAGAAAAATAAACAAGTAGGACTCTATCCAACTAAAAGCTTCTGCACAGCAAAGGATACCATTAAGAAAATGGAGAGGCAGGGCATCTGGATGGCTCTGTCGGTTAAGTGTTTGATTTCGACTGAGGTCATGCATGATCTCTGGGTCCTGGTGGGGCTCTCTGATCTGCGGAGAGTCTGCTTCTCCCTCTGCCCCTCCCCTGCTCTGTGCTTGGACACGCGCACTCTCTCTCTCTCTTTCTCTCTCTCTCAAAAAAAAATAAAATAAAATAAAATCTTTTAAAAAAAAGAAATGCAAAGGCAATCTATGGAATGGGAGAAAACATTTGCAAATCATGTATCTGATAAGGGGTTAATATCCAAAATATGTTATACACACAAATCAATAGAAAAAAAAAGAACCAATTTAAAAATGGGAAGAGGAATTAAAAAAAACATTTCTCTGAAGAAGATAGACAAATAGCCAGGTATATGAAAAGGAGCTCAACATCACTAATCCTCAGAGAAATGCAAATCAAAACCAGAATGAGACACTACCTCACACCCATTAGAATGGCTGCTATCACAAAGGCCAGACATGAGTGTTGGCAAAGATGTGAAGAAACCCTTGTGTACTCTAGGTAGGAATGTAAAATTGGTGCAGCCACTATGGGAAACGGTATGGAGTTCCCTCAAAAAATTAAAAATAGAACTATCCTAGGATTCAGCAATCCCACTTCTGGGTTTATATGCAAAGGAAATGGAAACAGGATCTTGAAGAGATATCTGTATTCGCATGTTCATTGCAGCCTTATTCACGGTAGCTTAGATATGGGAAAAAACCTAAGTATTTGTCAACAGATAAATGGATAAAGAAGATGTGATACATATGTCTGGCTTCGGCTCAGGTCGTGATCTCAGGATCCTGGGATCAAGCCCCACATTGGCCTCCCTGCTCAGTGGGGAGCCTGCTTCTTCCTCTCCCACTGCTGCTCCCCCTGTCTGTGCTCTCGCACTCTGTCAAGTAAATAAACAAAATTAAAAAAGAGAGAGAGAGAGTAGAGAAGTGGTGGCAGGGGCTGGGTTGGTGGGGGAAATAGGGAATACTGAATACTGATAAAATGAGAAAAGAAAAACAAAATGATAATGAGTCATAGTGACTTTCTTGATTTCCTTGGTGCTCGTCACTTGGCACTGAGGCAGAGAAGGTAAGGGACATAGGTGGGTTGGAACTCGAGTTCTGCCTGCCAAGTTACGCTTTCTGAAAGGATACTGAGGGATTCTGAGTGGAACAAAGGGTGTCCCAATAATTTCTTATTTAGCCAAATTTCTGTAAGTATAGACAGAGACAATGGACAGATATTCTCGAGCATGCCAGAAATTGGAACGCTTAGCTGCAGTGAGCCCTTTTGATTAAGAGTTCTGAATAAAACTATTGAACGTCAAAATCCAGCCAAAATAGAAGTGAATAGAAGTACAGAGCTTGGTATAAGATGAGTGGTGAACCCGAAATCTGTTTAAATACTAAAAAAAGAAAGACTGACCATCCATGTGAATTATTGGCAGCACACAGTATAAATGATGTAAACCTTACAAATGGTAAGATAACTTAGGGAAATCATTGGGTGAGAGAAGGGAGGAGACATGCAAGTGTACCATATCCTCTTTCTTTTTTTTAATTTTTCTTTTTTATTAACATATAATGTATTATTTGCTTCAGGCATATAGGTCTGTGATTCATCAGTCTTACGCAATTCACAGCACTCGCCATAGCACACACCCTCCCCAGGGTCCATCCCCAAACCACCTCATCCCTCCCCTCCCCCTCCAGCAGGTCTCAGTTTGTTTCTTGAGATTAAGAGTCTCTCATGGTTTGTCTCATGTCGTCTTTCTTAGCAGAAGAATCAATAGTCACTGAGTTGAAAATGTTTTAAAAAATGAGGGCTCTTCACTTCAGAGTTTTCATATTTTTGTTACCCTTAGAGCAATCTTTTAGAAAACCATCTGTTACAGTGAAGAAACATTTCTCCGAACTCTATGAATTTGTTTTGCCGTCACATTTTTCCTTTATCATCCATCTATCTATCTATCTATCTATCTATCTATCTATCTATCTATCTACCTACCTACCTACCTACCTACCTACCTACCTACCTACCTACCTACCTGTTTGTTTGGTTTTTGGTCATTACTCTTTACCAGCTGTAGAGGATTGGGTATAACTGGTAAGCTAGCATTCATGAACAGGTGATGAGTGTTGCTGAGGAAATAAAGCCAGTGAAGTGATGGAGAATCAGAGGTGAGATGTGGCTAAGGCAGGCCTCTCTGCCAAGATGCTTAGGTAAGATCCTAAGCATCCTAAGTGGAAGGAAGCCCAGCTAGGGAGCAGAGGGTGCTATGCGGAGCAGGAAGAGGTCTGTTCCAGAGAGAAAACAAAGGCCTTGTTTTAGTGCCCTGTTTTGTTAATACTCCAGCAGATGGTCACACTACTGCATAATTCTGTCCCTACCATACTCTTCATGCCTTGGACTGTGTCTTAGGTTTTGCTTATTCAACTTTTAAGGTTTGGTTGTTTTTTTTGTTTTTGTTTTTGTTTTTTTTTCTGTGTGTGTGTGTGTGTGTGTGTGTGTGTGTGTGTGTGTGTTTAAGATTTTATTTATTTGACAGGGAGAGAGATCACAAGTAGGCAGAGAGGCAGGCAGAGAGAGAGGGGGAAGCAGGCTCCCTGCTGATCAGAGAGCCTGATGTGGGGCTCGATCCCAGGAGTCTGAGATCATGACCTGAGCCGAAGGCAGAGGCTTTAACCCACTGAGCCACCAGCTGCCCTGGCTTTAAGGTTTTAAGACTGTCTGGAAGATGCTTAATGAATATGGAAAGCTAGATGAATGAATGAATGAGTTCTTTGAGAATGTCAGGTTAATGACATATCACAGTTTGTGGCATTGGCTGTTTTTTATGTTAAAGTTTAATATGTTTTTAAAGATTTATTTATTTGAAAGAGAGAGCAAGCAAGTGTGAGTGGGGAGGGGCAGAGGGAGAAGCAGACCTCCCACTAAGCAGGGAGCTCAACTCCGGGCTCCATCCCAGGACCCCGGGACCATGACCCGAGCTGAAGGCAGACCCCCAACTTACTGAGCCACCAGGTGCCCCTAAAGTTTAATATTTTTAGAGTAGATTGCCTTTTGGAAACATTTTACAGCATGTAATTTAGGCTTCTAACGATAGCCCACGAAACCAGGCCGTTCAATATTCTGTCATCCTCTGGTCAACCACGTGCATTTGTCTTCTAAGACATTTAGGTTCTAAGATACATGTGCAGTCAGAGAAATTAAATTCATGGCTAAGATCCTCATCTGTATTTATCTGAGAGGAAAGTGAGTTGAGATATTTTCTGTCAGGTTCAGGAGGACCTTCTGGAAGCAACACCTTTGCTAACTTCATGCTCATCTATTCTTTGCCCTATGGATATTGAAATCTCAGTTATGATGACTCTTGAAAGCAGGGTAATGAGTCATCTTAGTTACTTTAAAATAAATGCATCTTTGGGGCGCCTGGGGGGCTCAGTGGGTTAAAGCCTCTGCCTTCAGCTCAGGTCATGATCCCAGGTCCTGGGATCGAGCCCCACATCAGGCTCTCTGCTCAGCAGGGAGCCTGCTTCCCCCTCTCTCTCTCTGCCTACTCTTTGCCTACTTGTGCTCTCTGTCCTCTCTGTCAAATAAATAAATATTAAAAAAATAAAATAAAATAAATGCATCTTCTCTGCTTGGTGGGAATTTGCATTTTGACAAACAAATACACAGATTCATTACTTTGTTTAAGTTGGCCGTGATATACTGGTTATGGGTGGAATGCTCTGAGTCTAAACCCCGTGATGGAGGGGGGCAAAAATGGTCCCCACCCTAGATGCCCAGTTTGGTATGATTAGCGGGAGGTCACTGACACAGAGGTGGTGGGGAGAAGTCCCAGGAATGGTATTCTATGTATAAGTTATTTTTGTCTTTGAAACAAAGGCTGGAACGTCCTTTGAACCAGTGTTTTTCAACATGAAATCTATATCCTGTAGACTGAGAATTTTGCCCTATTTCCCTCTCTTTAGTTTATATATGAAACAATAGGTATTTCAGAGTTTCCATACAGAAAATCTATAAAACTGTGTTTTGTCTTGACTAGCTACGGTTTATGGAGATTTGGGTGCCTTCCATTAGGGCATGAGTCCTGCCAGCTATCTTGACATCCCATCTGCAACTATGCATTTCCTGGACGCGTGTGTGACCCCATTGTTCCCAGGATCTGCCCCCTTGGTCCTGATGGCCTGTTCTTCCTTTCTGAGCGATTGGACTGGCCAGCAGGGCATGAGCACTAAAAAGGCCATTGGCCTCCTGGATTTAGGATGAAGTCTCTTCTAACTCTGTGGTTCCTGATCTTTATTACGTAATAACATTCAGATAAGTGACACACAGTGGACTGTTTAAACAAAGTTTTCCGTGAATCTTTTCCAAGTGAAGAGAAGCTCGTCTGCTTGTTTGTGATGCTCATTCACTGCCCACGGAGAGGCTGGGAAGCCAGGCTGGGAAGCCAGGCTGGGCATGAGCCAGTGTTTGAATCCCAGTCTCTAGATGGCACCTGCTTTGTGACCTGACCCTCTCAGAGCCTCTTTTTAATCACCTCTAAACGGGGTACACTACTAGTCCAATTTCTTGTTTTCTTTCTTGTTGTTGCTTCTTTGTCCTTTGGCCACATCATACCTGAAACTGGATAGCGCTGGAAAGCAGATCCCTGGAGTCCTGAGGAATCCTAGTTAGATTCAGCTGGGTCTCAGGACATGCTGGCTCCAGAAGGCAGTGCTGTGGGGAGCCCAAGCCTGTGTCTCCCTGACGCAGCTCCTTTTCCTGTTGTGTGACTGTCATTCTCTCTCCACGCTGCCTGGCTTCCTCCCAGGTCTCCACATTCTTACAGGGGGCACACGGCCCCCAGCAGCTCCCTCACTTCAGAGAGCTACGACCTATGACTCCCAACACCAGGAGCAACTCATGTAAAATAAATAAATAAATTGGACCACATGAAAATTGAAAACCTTTGTACCACAAAGAATACCTTCAAAGAGGCAGAACAGGAGAAGATATTTGCAAAATCATATCTGATGAAGGAGTCCTATCCAGAATATATAAAGAATGTTTACAACTCAATAATAAAAAGACAAATTGGGGCACCTGGGTGGCTCAGTTGGTTAAGCATCCAACTCTTGATTTCAGCTCAACTCATGATTTTAGGGTTGTGAGATCAAGCCACATGTCAGACTCCACACTGAGCATGGAGCCTCTCTCTATGTCCCTCCTGCTCATGTGCACTCTCTCTCTCTTAAAAAAAAGAAAAGACAAATAATATCCCAATAAAAAAGTAGACAAAAAACTCAGATAGGCATTTCTCCAGAGAAGATGTACAAATGAGCAACAAGCACATGAAAAGATGCTCAACATATCAGTCATCACGGAAGTGCAAATCAGAACCACAGTGAGATACCAATTCATAACCACCATGCGGTCTAGAACCCAAAACAAAAGCAAACAAACAAACAAAAAACAGGATAAACAGGTGTTGGTGAGGAGGTGGAGAAATTGGAACCATTGCACCTTGCTGGTAGGAATATATCATGGCACAGCTTCTTTGAAAAACAGTTTGGCAATTCCTCAAAAAGTTAAATAGAGAACTTCCATATGACCCAGCAATTCCACTCCTAGGCGTATACTGAAGAGAAATAAAAACCTATGTCCCCACAAAAACTTCCACATGATTATTCATTAGCACTTTTTATAATAACCAAAAAGTGGAACCAACCCAAATATCCACTGATGAATGGATAAATAAGATATAGCATATCATGGTATACTGTATATTGTGTATGGTGCAGAATAGTATGCAGCAATAAAAAAAAATTGAAGTACTGATATGTGCTACAACATGAATAACCCTTGAAGATGTTATGCTAAGAGAAGCCAGTCACAAAAGACCACGTATTTTTTTAAGACCACGTATTATGATTCCATTTTTATGACATGTCCAGAATAAGTAAATTTATAGGGACAGAACGTAGATTAGTGGTTGTCTAGAGCTAGGGAACTCAGAGACTATGGCAAGTGGTTGCTAGTAGGTACAGAGTTTCTTTGGGGGGAATGAAAATGTTCCAGAATTATATTGTGGTGATGGTTGTACAACTCTAAATATACTAAAAATCATTGAATTGTGACATTAAATAGATAAACTATACAGTCAGTGAATTATATCTGAGCGCTCAGTTAAAAGAGAAAATATTAAAAAATAAAAAGAATCTTTATTCAATCCTGATTCCAAATTCTTTAAAAAAAAAAAGATTTTATTTATTTATTTGACAGAGAGAGATCACAAGTAGGCAGAGAGGCAGGCAGAGAGAGAGGGAAGCAGGCTCCCTGATGAGCAGAGAGCCCGATGTTGGGGCTCGATCCCAGGACCCTGAGATCATGACCGGAGCCAAAGGCAGAGGCTTTAACCCACTGAGCCACCCAGGCGCCCCCTGATTCCAAATTCTTGGGAGAGGACCCTGATCCAGTTTGTGGGGGGCCAACCCCTGGACCCAGAGTTGGATCCTGGTGTAAGACCATGGTTACCAAGAGGCTCGCATACCATTACCTGACAAAGCAGGGAGGCAGAGCGCAGAGCAGAGAGAAGAGTGGTGTCCGCACATGAAGATCACACTAGTGTGTGCCTCAGGGAGTGATATCAGGAGGAAAATGAATAACTACATGTGAGTCTCCTAACACAGAGCCTGGCACACCCTGTATGCTGATGGTAATGGCCACATAGTTGTCATGGTGCTCCTGGAAGAATGGTAAGATTTAGTGCATACATCAAAGCTCAAAAAATAGTTGAGCAATGAACGTAATCTCAAGGAACCTGCAGATAAAGCCAAGAATGAAAAGGATCTTTAATTGAATGACTCCATTGCCTGCGTGCCTGAGAATTGTTACAGGTTTCTGTCTATTTTATTGTCATTAACTTTCCACTGGTGCTGCCTACAATAGTATATATCCAGGGGTTGCCAACAGAAGCGAATAAGAATGAGAGTGCAGTGAGATGGGCGTGAGCTTTCCATAATGAACCTTTGTGTCTGAAACTTAGAGCAAGACCTTCAGTCAACATTTTAGGTTTCATCATCCACCATGTGAATGGTACCTACTTCAGGGCATTGAGTAAGGAGGAAAGAACAGATATTTAAAGCATGGATATCTGACAGACAATCACAAAGCCATAAATATTGTGACTGTAATCTTAATAATCACAGTGTGTGTAATATGCATATTATATATACTTATATATACTGTATAAGTAATATAGCTTTATATGAAAATGAAATTTTTAAATTATGGGGGTGCCTGGGTGGCTCAGTTGGTTGAGCGTCTGACCCTTGATTTTTGGCTCAGGTCGTGACCTTAGGGTCATGAGATCGAGCCCTGTATGGTGGCTCCCTGCTCAGTGGGGAGTCTGCTTCTCTCTCTCTCCCTCTCCTCACCCCTCCCTCCACTAGAGTGCTTGCATGCATGCTCTCTTTTTAAAATAAATAAAATCTTTAAAAGTTTTTTTTTTTAATTATGCACATAAAAGACTTTATAAATAAACAAAATAAATTGAAATCTCCAAATTCCAGTCTCCCAAACAACAACTATTGGTGTCTATCTGGAACGATTTTATTTATTTATTGCTGTACAAAGGTATGGATCAGGCTAGTCATATTTTCCTTTTCCCTGAACATTTGCTAAATATCCTTGTGAGCAAATGGATACGGGTTTGTATCATCATTTCAAGATTTTGTTTTGTTTTCAGATAATTTTAGACTTATAGAAGTTTGTAAAAATAGTACTTATGTCCTAAGAATCAGCTTATTGGCAGCTTCCTTCAGACTATCAGGCTTCCACAGCCTTTTTACCCTTAGTTTTTAGGTTTTATTTTTTCTCCTAAGCCATTATTCCAGCTAAAAAGTATTGCTAGATTTTGAATCCATCTATGATTTATAACTATATAGAGAGAGCTCTACCGTTTATTAGATCCTAGCTTCTAAAATTTAGTTCTGTAGCTGAAATCCTTGATTTAATCTCTTACTATTTGAAAATTAGAAGCTGTTTCATCTTCCCACTTGGTGTATTCCTGAATTTATGGATTCTGTTTCCTTTCATTACTGTTTGCAAATTAGCCAGTTCTTTTCCGAGCTCACCTCTTTCTTGTATCACCCAACCTAGCTAACAGTGATACCCCACAAACACGGCAATGACTTTCTGCCTTGTACCCCTTATTAAGTGCAGGATCTGTCCTCCAGGTGTTCACTGGAAATCATTTTAATGATTCATTCATCGTTTTCCCAACCTCAGATAAAAGTGCCCTTACCACTCTCTGCCCAACCCCTGAGGCTGGATCTACATAAATTAATATGTTTTACAAATGCTGCCCATGAGTAGATACCCATTTCTGTATCAATCATCATAAACACTTTTATGCCTTAATAGTCCACAACTTCAAAATCTCAGTGGCTTACAAAAGTTTGTTTCTTATTCCCATCCTGTGTCTGGCCTAGGTCAGCAGGGGCCCCTGGGCTGCAGACTGATGGAGCAGCCCTTTCACAAAACATTGCAGGTGCCCAAGGGAAAAAAAAAAAAAAGTAGCACAGCACTTCTGCCTGCCACTCTTCATCAGCTGAGCAAGGCCATTGGCCTCATGCCTGGGGGCAAGGGAAGCCGAGGTCACCAATCACCTGGAAGGAGGGAAGCCAGACATGCTTGGTTAGCAGCACCAGGGACAACCACAACATCCTCTTGTTTAAAGTGTCAGCTTTCTGTCTGCCTTTGACTCAGGTCATGATCCAGGGGTCCTGGGATGGAGCCCCATGATGCTCAGCGGGGAGTTTACTTCTCCCTCTGCCCCTCCCCCCATTCATGCTAGCTGTTGCTCTCTCTCTCAAATAAATAAAATCTTTAAAAATAAATAAATACATAAGTAAAATAAAATGTTACCTTTCATTTTTCTCCTTATAAACAAATGCAGCAAACATCCCCTTTTCTCTATACTTCCTGTTTGCTCCTGTCCTTTTATTTTCTAAGGATAAATTTATAGCCTGGATTTACTGCGTTAAAATGTTTGGTGTCAAGGCTGCTGTGACCCCATATGGTGTCTCTACATACAATTAGCAGGCAGGTCCTGGCTTGCCAGGTGGGTGACAGCTTGGTGTGAATAAGGAAGTTCCCTTTGCAACCCAGGCCAGGGGTGTGGCTTGGCAGGTGGTCATGGCTCCACTTGCCCCTTACCACAGAGTAGGGCAGTGCGCTGTTTTGTTAGCTGTGGACGGGACTTACCAAAAATCCCAGAAAGTGCAATTTGCTGTCCAGAGCCAGTGCAGGCTTTCAGAAACTACTCATGTGTCCTGACTCGTGGGGCCCACAGAAGAACAAAAACCCGGGGTTTTTCATAGATCAGCAAAGGAAAGACATTCATTGTATAGAATTCATTATAGTCTGTAAATTATATTGAGTTTCTGGATAGAGCATGACACAACAGAAAAAAATGTTACTAAAATGGTCCTTATCTCCTGGTGTTCGATTTCTCATTTTCGAAATGGGAACTGCCTTCCTTAGAATTCAGTTCTTTTATTAATCCTGACAACAGAAAAGTTCTCCAGACTTCTAACAAAATCTCACTGGTAAGCTGTGGGTGATGGGGAAATGAGTTAGAATGGTCTGAATGCAAAGAGGAGGAAATGTAATGACTTAAATTCGATAATAAAACTCGGTGCAACAGCCTGAGTGACCTTGGGATAAACAGGGCTTGGAAAAACCACCATCCTGGGGACCCAGGGAGACCCTGCTCCTGGACAGTAGCGAGGGTGTTCCCAGCCTAAGTTCAGAAACATTCCCAACAGCTGCATCACTTTCTTGTTTTAATCTTTTTTTTTTTTAAAGATTTTATTTATTTACGTGACAGAGAGAGAGAGAGAGATCACAAGTAGGCAGAGGCAGGCAGAGAGAGAGAGGGGAGAAGCAGGCTCCCTGCTGAGCAGAGAGCCCGATGTGGGGCTCGATCCCAGGACCCTGAGACCATGACCTGAGCCGAAGGCAGAGGCTTTAACCCACTGAGCCACCCAGGCGCCCCTTCTTGTTTTATTCTGATTGGAGTTCTGAGAAGCCAATTCTGTGGTTCTGCTATCATCCTGAGCTGAGCTAGTTGAGGGCAGTGTTTGGGGGATTTTTGTTTGTTTATTAGCCTGTCTTTATAAATGTGTTGTCACATGACAGATGCCTTCTTGCTGTTCAGGTTCACTCCTGGGAGCGGCTGGGTGGGCAGATCCTGTTGGCCATCACCCACCATGACTCCCTGAGGGTGGGACCTCATTTCCACCCATGTGGACCCTCCCCTGGCCCCTTTCCACACCTGCCTTAGTAGATGTGTATTGTTTTGATTTTTCATATTTCACTTATATGCTTCATTGTTTATTAAAAAAAAGCACTTAAGTCAGTTATAAATTAACATATAAATCAAGTTCTGCTGGATATTTGCTTGCCAAAGGATTTACTCTAGGATTCCTTCAAGTAATAAGCATCTCAATGTACATTTAACACAGGATTCTAATTTTTAAAATAATTTTATTTAATAAGATTGGTTAAGTAAAACAGACAAAAGCACACACAAAAACGTGGTGTCATGGTTGACGTGGCTTTTTTTTTTTTTTTTTTCCTTCTCTTTTCTGGCCTTACAAGGAAAGAATAAAAGATCTTTGTGTAGTCCAAAAAGGGCATGTCCGCATCTGGACCCACCACCCAGGGCTTAACGTTACCTTACATTAATTCAATGAGTAGACTCTCTAGAGGCATGTCACCCGTAATCTTCTGATCTGATAGAGGACAGTAGCCGAGTGCAAAGCAGAGTCCTTGCCTCAGCAAGGAGCAGCTTCTCCCCTGGAGGCCTTTGGGGGCCCATGAGGGACATGTGCCACCCTGATCAGTCACTGTTGCCAGGAGGAGGAGCAGGGCTAACAGCATCAGCCACCTGCCCTGTGGGCTAGAAATGGGGGAGCTCTGGTTCTCCCTGAAGATGCTCTGGTCCTGTGGGCAGAGAGAGGGAGCCTGCCCAGTCCCTGGGGAACCTTCCAGTTCATTATTCTTAAAGATTGCACGTCACAATACTGCTGATGTACAGCTGCCTATAGGAGTCGGGGGAGGGAGTGCTGTCCCTTTTCCTGGTGGAGAGGACCTCAGCCTGTCTCCCTGTTTTTTCATATCCTGGTGTTCTGTTTCCTGAATGAACCCAACTAGGTTCCTTCCGGTACAGACCGGGTTCTGAGGATCTTCTCAAAATGAGCTCCCTTAGAATGTACCATCCCTTTGTGGGCCGTGGGGGAAGGCCAGTGGCAGAGGGGCTGGAAGCACTAGATCCTCAGTGTCCTTGGATACACATTAACCAAGTGACCTTTAGCTGGTTCCTTGCTGGATGGATGGGTTTGTTCATCTGTAAGAGAGGATGATTGTACATCACCCTGATACCCTTGAGGGATGGCCATGATGATTAGATGAAGGACAGATGAGAGGGGTCACCCACATTTGGGGCCAAGGAGCTGAAGGAGGTCCTGGCTCCTGTAGCAAAGTGCTCTCTCCCCACGTATGTT
Organism: Procyon lotor; assembly: GCA_028646535.1. Classification (NCBI taxonomy): domain Eukaryota; kingdom Metazoa; phylum Chordata; class Mammalia; order Carnivora; family Procyonidae; genus Procyon; species Procyon lotor. Next base: position 16,527,278 of record CM053609.1, on the reverse strand, counting down.
GCTTCTGCCTGCTAGAATCTGATACCTGTAAATAACTGCTCCTCACTGCCACAGCATCACACATGTTCTGGCAGAGGGCATTGGGAGGGACATGTCCACATTACATGGATTTAGGCAATGGCACACATAGCTACGTCCTACCAAGGACCCTGGGCAAGGACAACAGGAGGGCTCAGAGTTCTCATGCATGCCTCTGATAAGGGGCTAGGAGCAAATGCTGAGAAAAGCCAGCTGCCTTCTTTGCAGCTCTTCGAGAGTCAGGGCAGGTGGCTTGGAGGATCTGGGGGTTCATTCCAACCTTGGCAAGATCGCCCATGCTGTTGTATAACAAAGAGACACTTGGCCAGTATGTGCATGGATTCATACCTGCGCAGGCATGAACTGCTTAGTAAGCTTGGTTAGAACTTCAGCATGCCTTTAAGATACCGTTTTCTTAAAAGTTAGGGTTCTTCTTTACATCTTCGTATTGCTGGAGTTTGGATGTGTTAGATGATGGTTGCAGCAGGCTTGTCATCCAGGGTTGTTGTTGACTGTCTCTCCAGCTCTTTGTCTTTGTCAAGTAATAAGCATCTCAGTGCACCAGGCAGGGCTGCCCAGGGGGCTGATGCTGCCCCATGAGTTGTCAGCAGGAGTGACAGGTGTCACTTCTGGGTTGGGATACTTAATTGCTGGAGTCTAATCTTCAGAGTTCTCCTGCTCTTTGCATGGCCATGGGTAAAGTTTGGGGTTGTCTGCAGCTCAGAGTTGGGGGTTCTGGGGCACAGCCCCAGCTGGCCTGCAGTGACCATGTAGCAGGTACAAGAAATGAGCCATGGTGGGTATGTGCCTCCAGGGTATTAGCTGGGATTGATACTCTCACTGCTTTTTTTTTTTCTTTACAAGCTGTTATCAGACTGATCCTGGGTCTCAAAATGAAGGCAATATGATCATTCCTCTGGTTGCTTTTCAGATTTGCCAGTAAGGAATCTTTTCAGGCATTCTCAACAAAACAGAAATGCAGCCTCTTGACTGCAGAGGCAAGAATCGGACATGGATATTTCAGGTCTATGTTCACAGAAGCGTTTTGGAAGCTAGAGAGCTCTGTGAAATTGTGAAACCGGAGATTTCCCCATTTTTGTTTCATGATGCTAAAATGAAAAATAAGTGATTCATTGATCTAATAAGTTTGGGAAATGTTAGATGCTTTCATTTGTTTTTAAAGATATGCACTGCCCATTAGCATGCCAAAGGCTCTGAGAAGCCCTACAGTAAACTGTTTACTCAAGGGGAGTCCAGATTTCCTCAAACTTTCTTTACCTCCAATCCCACATACATCCCACCTTTATGGGAAACTTAGTATGTGAAATGCAGAATTTACTGATTCTTGGCACAAAAGAATCGTGGTTTTTCAAAAGCTACATGATGCGTCATGTGGGAAATCGTTGTGATATGGTGTACATTATTAAGAGTTACTTTCTTTTCTATTCCTTTTTAAGCAACAATTTATTTAGCTCCAGCTGTATACAAGGCTAACTATGTTGGATGGTGAGTAGATCAATCTGTGTCTGGCCCATGGACCCAAGCATCAGCATGGGAGGGCACTTGGAGACCTGCACATTCCTGGCCTGCACCATCACATGCACAATGGGACCCTCTCGGCATGGGACCTGGGAATCTGCATGGAGAACACACTACATGTGATGCCCATGCTCCCCAGTATTTGAGAAGCATTGCACCAAATGTGTTTTTCCCACTTTCTCTTGGTTCGAGGTTGGGTTTGAAAAGCAGTCTGAAGGTTCCAGCCTTGAGGACCAGGATGCAGGTTGACCTAGGGATGTATCAAGTCCTCATACCCCTGTGTGTATCGAGGAGCTTTGTGGCCTATGGAAGTAACAGCTAAACTCTTGAATTTAGGGGCGCCTGGGTGGCTCAGTGGGTTAAAGCCTCTGCCTTCGGCTCAGGTTGTGATCTCAGGGTCCTGGGATCTAGCCCCATATTGTGCTCTCTGTTCAGCAGGGAGCCTGCTTCCCCCTCTCTCTCTGCCTGCCTCTCTGCCTACTTGGGATCTCTCTGTCAAATAAATAAATTTTTAAAAAAACTTAAATAAAAAATAATATAAACAAACAAACAAAAACTCTTGCATTTTAGAGGAGGCTACTCCTTGCAGGTTAAGGCCCAGAGTGCTGAGGACCGAGTGGAGAGGTCACTAAGGTGGTTGCTAGGGGGCTCAGGGCACCATGCCTTGGGGAGAGAGCTGAGCCTCATCATCCATGACAATACTGTGGCTTAGACCGGCAAATTCTGCCACACAGTTGATGAATCCAGCCTTCACACTTGTGGTTGATCGCCCACAGGATGCCACAGTAAAGGGTGATATGGTTGGAGACAGCCGGGCGTGGGAGCAGGGGAGGGGGCTCCATGGCAGCTGGTCTGGCTGTTCTTCCTCTTGGATGCCTTTCATTTCAGCCATCAACGTGGTGCCGGAGTTCTTGATGCCTTTGATGAGGCACTTCTTCTGGAATCTGTTCAGGCACGAAGGAGAGGGATCTGGCTCTTTTAATCAGCCCATGAAATGGCTTACGGGCTTGCATTTCCTTGGAGGCTGTTATTAATGTCACTAAAATCTCCCCCAAGACTGTTTTCTTCTCTCTTTTAGGGAGGGTACCTGAAAGGAGGAGAGTACAAATCTTCCTTGACTTATGATCGGATTACGTTACAATAAACACATCGTGGGTTGAAAAGAGCCTCAGCTGAGGGGCACCTGGGTGGCTCAGTGGGTTAAAGCCTCTGCCTTCGGCTCAGGTCATGATCTCAGGGTCCTGGGATCGAGCCCCACATCGGGCTCTCTGCTCAGCGGGGAGCCCGCTTCCTCCTCTCTCTCTGCCTACGTGTGATCTCTCTCTCTCTGTATCAAAATAAATAAATAAAATCATTAAAAAAAAGAAAGAGCCTCAGCTGAAATGCATTTACTGCACCTAACCAATGGTAAGGTGGTTATGATGTAACCACATCATAGCTTAGTCGGGCTCAGCTGGAATGGGCTCCGAACATGTACATTAGCCCACAGTTGGGCAGAATCATCTAACACAGGGCCTATTTTATAATAAAATGTTGACTATCTCACGGAATTTATTGATCACTGTACTGAGAGTGAAGAACAGAATGGTTGTAGGGGATAGAATGGTTAAAGGGTGTCGGTTGTTTACCCCAGTGATGGCGGGGCTGACCGGGAGCTTCGGCCGCTGCCACTGCCCAGCATTGCGAGGAAGGACTGTACTGCATTATCACTAGCCCGGGGAAAGACCAAAACTCACCAACATAAAGTCGAAAAACCATAAATTGAACCATCATAGGTTGAAACTGTAATTTAAATTCTGCCCCTTTTATATTTGGATTAGTTCACAATGGCTGATGGCTGGGGTGGCCCTTCGGCCAGCTGATGCTATAACCACCCTATCTCTGCAGATCAAAGTCCTGGGCACGGGGCCTCCAGGGAGAGTGCTGAAGGCATAGACAGATGGGCTTCCTCAGGGACAAGGTCAGTGGGAACCTTCTGGTTTGATGGGGCACTGAGTCTGGTAACTTGGGGAAGCTTAAGGCTGTACTGAATCTGGGGCCCTACCCTCAGAGCACCTTTGTTACTCTTCTCCAGGTGAGTGGGTTGTGCAGCCCTGGGGTTGTGAGCATGGGTAAAGGACCAGCTCAGGAGGACCCAGGCCAGTGCCTCCTTTGTCCCTGTGAAGACTGGGAGCACAAGTCGGTGGGACCCAACCTCCTCATCCTTGCTCTGCTCCTCCACTCAGGTCTGTTCTGGGCTGTGTTGTCCAGATACTGGTGAGAGGAAAGCTGACCCATTAGCACCCCACTTGTCCTGCCCAGCCCCAGCCCACTCCCCTTTTCTGGCCTTTCTACACCCCACATGGTAGCTACCGGACTCACAGGGCTGGGCCCTCTTCTCTCTAAGCCATGAGCTTCGGGGACACCTGTGGGCTGTTTGCTCCCCTGTGCCCACCTTCCTTTATATGTCAACACTGTGTTCTGATTCCTTATCTCCCTCAAAGGAATAGAAGACACACTCCCTCACGTGCACATAAACCACAGCATACACTCTTACATGTTCACACACACTCGCACATCTGCACATATATGCCACAGATCTGCACGTGCATGCAGGCACATGACGCACACACCAACACACACACATGGGCATGTGGACACACATCCTGTTCACCAAGGTCTCACTCTTCCATTGCAGTTCCTGGTCTCCCTTGGGCCCGAGACCCCTGAGAGTTGTCAGCCTGTCCTTGTCCTCTGTGCTCCACCCAGTCCCTCACCAAAGCTCATCTGCTTCAGCCCCAAAGCATATCCTGAGCCAGCCTAACCTCCTGACCGCTCTCTCTGCATCTACTCCACACAGCTACCCGAGTGATTTTTTTTTAAGATTTTATTTATTTATTTGACAGAGAGGAGAGAGATCACAATCAGGCAGAGAGGCAGGCAGAGAGAGAGGGGGAAGCAGGCTCCCTGCTGAGCAGAGAGCCCGATGCGGGGCTCAATCCCAGGACCCTGAGATCATGACCTGAGCCGAAGGCAGAGGCTTAAACCACTGAGCCACCCAGGCGCCCCCCAGAGTGATTTTTAATACTCTGAGCCAAACCTTGAGCCAAATCCTTTTACCCTTCTGCTTATAACCCGCCCCCAAGCAAGGCTTCTCACTTCAGAAGTGTGAGAATCTCCCAGGATCTACATCCTGCCTACGACCCCACGCGTGGTCCTGCCTCAGGTATCTGCAGCTCCCTGGACAGGAACCCCCTTCTCACACCTCCCAGAGTGGCTGTGGAGCATCCATGGGAGTCTGTGTAGACATGGCCTGTGTAGACATCCCGGGAGGCCCTCTCTGTCATAGTGGCCCCAGCACCCTTCTGGTACCTTCTTCCCCTATGATCACGCTCTGCAAGGGTCTCGTTGGGGGGGGGGGGTCTCTTTCCTGTTCACGTCTGTCTCCAGGCCACAGAGGGGAAGCTCTTCACCCAGGACCTCGTGGTGCAGTCCTGAGAGTGACTGGCTTCTCCCCACCTAGCTCTGCCTCCTGGGCAGACCACCTCATGGCTCTCAGCCCAGTTTCCTCATCTCAAGGAAAGAGCTTGACCTCCAGAGTATGCATTTGTCCCCTTTAATGAAATGTATTGTCGTAGTCCTGTAGCAGTAGTCTGCCAGGACTTGACAAAGAGGCGCAGTGAAGAAAATTCACCCAAGATCCTGCACGTGTGCTGACTGCCTTGCTGTGCTCTCCACCCACATGGGAGATTGTAGGAGGTGCAAGTCACCAATAAGTATTGATTCTTTGGAGCTGCATCTGGAGAGGGTGTGAGACCAGATGCAAACCCACTAGCCCTTCTTGTCACTCCCAGACTGAGGGGTGGTTGGGCGCAGGTGGGTGCAGGACTGTACATGCTCCAAGCTTCCTGGGATGTATTACAGGGTAGTCAGGGGTAGCTGCACTGCCAGAGGCTGGGCAAGGGTCTGCATTTGCCTCTCCAGATTCAGACCCACCTTCCCCCTGTACCACTGCCCCATGGGCTTCCTCAGTGGGCTCTGCGGTCTCTGGCTTTCCACTGGGTTGGACGGGAGTGAAGTCCAGCAGGAGCATGGTGGGGCGTTCACTCCCCACCTCCCCTTTCCTGAGGTCACCACTCTGCTCCAACCTGTTTTGGCCCATATGGTCCACGTAGCTCTCTCCTGCCTCTCTCTGTCCGTGGGGTCTTAGACTCTCCCATGTGGGTCTCAGTGGTCCTTTGCCCCCATCTTTGTGAGTAGACCTTTATTAACCCCTCCTTGAATTGTGCTTACCCCTATGCTCTGCTATCTCTTTCATGTCCGGACTCTTTCCCATCTTGGCCTGAACTTTCCTCTGAGCATCACAGCACACAGCCTAAAGTGCAGCCCTTGATCGGGTCCTCCCCACCTGCTTTTCTGAACAGACCATGTTTTTGCCCTTAACTACATGTGTGGGTTTCTCCAGTGCTTAGCATGAGAAAGCCTGAAGATAGCTAATGGGAGAAGCACAGTGTGGATGGCAGGCTGGGTCCAGGAATGCGTGGGTAATAAAGGGAGGACTGTTTTATTATCTTGAGCTGGGATACACACAGTCATAAAAGGAATTCCCACAGAAATCCTCTAAGTATGAACTTCTCTAGCTCTACCTTTGCTGACATTGGGGGAAAAATCCATTTCTGGTTCCTCTTCAGAACACTTTCTCCAGCAAGTGAGGTCCATGTGCATTTTCCCCTTGAACAGGTGGAAGGGGAGCTAGTGGGGTCCCGTGGTAAATTTCCTTGGTCTGTGTTGATGTGTGGGAAGGAAGGGGGTAATGAACCCAATTAGTGGTGGTGATTGGACTTACCAGGTGCCCTCTAGTCCCCCTGAAATGCAGCATGCTGTGGCCTGGGACACCGATGACAAGCCCAGGCTAGATCTCCTCCAGACCCTGGAGGAGAGGCAGGGGCTCTGCACAGCCATCAGCCATCAGTGGTTAGTCCCTAGCCTTGTCCACGTGATTCCTGTCCTGCTGAAAGCCCTGGAGCTGGACCCTTCCCACCCCACTTCCCCAAGGACACCTGCCAGAATTGTTCACAGCCCCACTCACAAGACCTTGCCTCCTATGGATCACCTCTGTCCTGGTCCTCAGCTGTCATCAAGGACCTTTTGCTCCCATGGTGGCCGTCACACCCCTCTGAGGATACTAGTCACCTTCCATGTCTCCCTCCAGCTCATGGAAGATAGGACCACTCTTCTTATCCCACAGTCCCCATACTGGGACACAATGGGCCAGTCCCCTATTGCTGATGAGGACTGATTGTCTCTGTTCCTCAGGAGGCTGGTCCTTGTCAACATCCTGCCTCCCAGGTGGGACATGCTCCTCATTTAGGCTGTGACTCCATCCTTCTCACCATTGAAGTCCTAGCCACCTGTCTGGAGTGACCCTCATGCCCCTGCCCCGTGTTCTGCACAGGGCCTCCCAGAGTCATCTGCTCCTCTGTCAGTCTGCACCCAAAGCATGTGTTTATTGCTACTGTTGTCATTGGAGTTTTTTTTCCTTTTGTTTGTTTTTTGGCCTGTCTTCCTCCCACGGGAAAGCTGGCCCCAGGCAGGTGCCATGTACCCAAATACTCATTGCCCCAGTATATGATTAGATCTCAGCTGCTTTTGTGGGTGGAATGAATGACTGAGTGAATGAATGAATGCACGGTCACATCTCTGTGTGCAGCCCTGAAAGGCTGGTAGGGAGGAAGCATACTGCTTTCGTCCAAGGGACATCGCGTTCTGGCTGGGTCACACTGCCTGCAGGTGGGGCCCTGGCCTGTTGCAGCACCATGCAGGTGGCTGGCTCTTGCTGTGTCCCAGTGTCCTCACTGTGGAGTGAGGACAGTGAGGCCATTGTTGTGAGGGTAGACGGCCACCATGTGCAGCCCTTTCGATCAGAGCCCAGAGCCTAGTGCTGGTGGAGAGAATCTTGTTATTCCCACTGCTTCTACTTGTCTCTTCCTGCCACACAGACTGGACGTATGCCCCACATAACACATGCCATAGACACCACACACAACAGATACCACACACATGCACACAGCACATGCATACCACACACGTATGTACGACACATGCACACACCATACAATACAAATGTGTGCCACACATGCACACACCACACACATGTACCATATGCCACACACACACCCACATACGTACTACACCACTCCATACCACGTACCATACACACCACACATCCCACATCCTATCTACATCCCACAGACACATACACACAATATACACACACCATATATCACACACCACACACATACCCCACATACACACCAAATCCCCAAACACACCGCATACCACACATAATACACACATATACTATACCATACCAAAACACACACATACCCTACATCATAGACCCACACATACACCACACACACTCCATGCTACGTACCACACATGTTACACACACATATCCCACATACCACAGACACACATCCCCGTACACACCATATATCACACACCATATCCACATGCCAAAAACCATACCCCCAAACAAACAACATACTAGACACACACCATACCACACATACATATGTACACCATATAGCACACCACACACACACCATATATACACTCACCACCTCCTCCACACACCACATACACACCACACACACCACACACTCATGCACATACCACATACACCATATACCACATACATACCATACACCCCCATACCATATACCTCACACAATACACATCACACATGCATGCATACACACACCACATATTACATATAACACACACACACACACACACCATACAACACACACATATATCACATACCACACACCACACCTACACACCTACCCCACACAACACACATAACGGATATACACACACCACACACAAACATACCACACACCCCACATAACCCATATACACATACCACACACATATCCCACATGCAAACCATATATACACACCTTGTAGACACAAATGCACCATACAAACACAACACGCACCATCCTATTCCACACATACACAACGAATCAATCAAAAGGTCCCATAATTCATTTCCCCAAACATCTCTTACTCTGTCTGCCTTTTTCCAATTCTTCTGTCCTGGTTGCAGCCATCACTGTCTCTCCCTGACTGAAAATATTATTATCCTTTCCTCCAAATGTAATTTAAATTGCTTTTAATGGTAGGGACTGAGACAGGATGTTGAATCCATGAGGTGCCCCCGCCCCTGCAGTGCTCGATCTGTGTATAATGTGTTTTCGACTTGCTCTGCCCTCCCTTCTCAATAGGAAATCCACAGACCCTGCTCTGGAGACAAGAGTGAGGTACGCTCTGTCCAAGGACACATAGTATAGGACCGCAGCAGCACAGTTCAGCCTGATGGATTTGGGACTTTCTCATCAGAGGGCCCTTGGCCTCACCCTGTTGGGTATCCTTTAGGCTTCAGAGCTTCCTGGGCACGAATGTCTGAGCTGGCAGACACTGGAGGGCTAAGAGACTGGCATTTGTGAGCAATTCCAGAAGGGACCAAGTTAGTCCTTGGAGCACCCAGGCTCCAAGGGTTGGTTCAGAAGCATCACAAAAATGATTCACCTACAATGAAGGTACAGGCCACTGCCACCACCTCTTGAGGTTGTATTAGTATGCTTGGGCCACCATGACGCAACACTGGGCTGCTTAAACAGGAAATGTTTATTTTTTCATGGTTCTGGATGCTAGAAGCTCAAGATCAAGCATTGGTGAGACCTCTCCCCTTGGCTTGCAAACCACCATCTTGCTGGGTATTCCCATGGTCTCTCCTGTGTGTTAGAAGGGGGGAAAGAGAGCAAGTAGTCTCTGTATCTCATCCTCTTCATAAGGATGATAATCCTATCAGATTACCTCCCAAGAGCCCCATCTCTAAATACATCATAGTAGGAGTTTGGGCTTCAACATATGACTTAGTGGGGCATACTGTTCAGTTCATGACAGTGGTGGAGTTTCAGCTAGACTTTGCTGTCCCCTCATTGTCCTGTGTGTACCCCCTGTGTAAGTGGACCCAGGTCCTTGGAGCTCTGAATGTAGGCTCATGGACAAACCAGCATGTCACATATAGAAGGGCACTCTCCTTGTCTGCTGCAATGTCCTCCCTCCTCCTGCTGCCTGATGAACTGTGCTCTTCTTTTTAACCTGATATACCACAGTGAATCCATGGAAAGCCTTGGAGAGGGTTTGGCTGAGATTCCCTTGGACTTACCACTTTACCTCTCTAAGTCTGTGCTCTTATCTCAGAAATGGGGAAAACACACTCACCTAGTAACAAGATGTCAGTGGGCCCAGTTAAATAAACACCGTGCAATCTTTAGTAGATTAAAAAATGCTTATACACAGGAAAGGAGTTATAGATGCTATCACTGAATTACTGACATTCATAAATAAAATATTTCAGCAAATATATCAGGAATCCGTTCAAGTCTGAGTAACAGAAAACCGGCCAGCTAATGATTTGCTTTTCACACCTAAGGAGGAGTCCCAGGGTTACTATTTGGTTTAGAAATTTGACCCATCTGGTTGACATCTCCGTAATTCTCTTGACTGCATGGCCACAAGATAGCTGCTGAAGCCCTAAGCATTATGTCCTAGTTCAAGGGAGAAAAAGGGGCCAATGCTGGTTGCTGTCTGATTCCCTTTTATCAGGATTGCAAAGATCTTCTGGAAGTCTGCCAGGTAGTTTACTGCTTAGGTTTTATTGGCCAGAACTGGGTCACATTGCTACCACTTGCTCAAAGGAAGACAGGGAATGCGGAAATACTTTTGTCACAATTGGCTTATGCTAACCAAGATCCATCACCTGATGCCAGGCATAGTTACCACCACCACCATCACCAAAATCAGGTTTGGATGGTAAGGCAGAAAGAAAGGAATAGGTATTAGCTAGACAGCAAGGAAAAAATGTGGCTCTTATAGGATATACTTTACTTCCTAAGAGCTGGGATTCAGAATTGCCTGTAGTAGCACCTGAGATAGGAATAGAAAACAGGATTTAGGCTAGTTTGAGGTCAGTTATGAGTCTCATCTGGCAGTGTGCAGGTGTTGGAAACTGGTCCTGGGCATGTCCTCCATCAACTGCACCTGGTCTTCTGCCCTCCACTTTCCTGTTTTCTTCTGCCCTCCACTTCTGCCTCCTTTCTTTCCTGTTGGTATCTCTGTCTTGCTCTCCCCCATGTACCTCTTGGTCCTTTGACTTCCTTTGGCTTTTCTTTTCATTCAGTGGCCACTTTGGTCAATTGTACAAAAAGTTTAAAAATGTGATATTGGTTCTACTTCAAAGTCTTTAATCAAAGAACAAAAGACAGTGTTAAATGTTGTAAATGGAAGAAGCCGAGGCCTCAACCAACCCATGTGGAGCCCAGGGAGACTAGAGCCAGGCTCCCTTGGGCACCTGCTCTGCTGAAGGAGGTCAGTGCAGCTGCCCAGCAGTTGTGAGTCACAGGAAGGGAATGTGTGTCTTTTGTTTGTTCTCACACTGATGTGAGTACATTTGTGGGCAGAGCCTTGCAAGGCCTTGGGTCATGCTGTCCCAACAGCAAATAACATGAAAGAGAACCCAATGCTACACTTTGGTATCTCTTAAAAGGAAAGTGTTATACTTTGACTTCTAAAAACATAAAGGAAGGTCCTAGATAAATGTGGGTGGTGATCTTGAGGCTGGTTCTGAGCAAAATGAAGGTAAGGTCAAGAAGGATGGCACAACAAAGCTCAATTTGCACGTCTGGGTCAGACACCTTCTTCTCTTTCCAAATAGTCTGTTCTCTGAATTTTTCCCCAGCTCAT
>CM053609.1:16490928-16515423 GCA_028646535.1 Procyon lotor | reverse complement strand
GGACAAAAACAAAATATATTTGAGGGGCGCCTGGGTGGCTCAGTCGTTAAACGTCTGCCTTCGGCTCAGGTCATGATCCCAGCATCCTGGGATCGAGCCCCCCATCGGGCGGGCTCCCTGCTCGGCAGGAAGCCTGCTTCTCCCGCTACCATTCCCTCTGCTTGTGTTCCCTCTCTCGCTTTGTTTCTCTCTGTCAAATAAATAAAAAATCTAAAAAATATATATATTTTTTGAGAAGTTTTTTGGTTATATGAATGACCAAATACATATTTCTTATAAATCACAATATCATAGCCTTTATTAGCTCAGTTATGGAACAAAACATCATGTGTTTGGATTTTCTTTCTTTTGACCCTGTCTTAGTCTATGCTGGTTGCTATAACAAAATACCACACTGGGCTGTTTCTAGGGGGCTGAAAAATTGTATTCTCTCAGTTATGGAGGCTGAGAATCCGAGAGCACAGCACCAGCATGGCTGTGTTCTGGTGAAAGCATAATCCTGGGTTGCAGACCCTGTGTCCTCCCACAGTGGAACACAGAGGGAGCTCTGTGGGGTCTCAGTTATAAGAACACTAATCCCTTTCAGGAGAGTTCTACCTTTATGATTTAAACACTTCCTAAAGACCCCACTTCCTAATACTCATCATCTCTGGAGGGTAGGATTTCAAACATGAATTTGGGCAGGACACCAACATTCAGACCATAACAGACTCCTTCCTTATGTAAAAGTACTACATGTGTTGAGGGGTCAATTGACAAAGGAAATGACACCCATTATTAATTTTTAAAAACTTAAACTATAAAAATGGCAACTATAGATAGAGAAATTGTCTCTGGACCATTAAATGCCAAAACAGCATCTTAGTAGAAGAAGCACTCTGAACTGGATGGTTTCCTCCTAAATTTTTGGGAAGTGTTCAAGTGAAATGACATAGATCATGAGACGGACCATCTCCTATGAGGTCCCAGGCAATTTCCCAGTGTTTTTTTTTTTTGTTGTTGTTGTTGTTGTTGTTGCTGTTGTTGGGATTTTTCTCTGTGATCTCAGCTCCATTTTGCTTTTTTGAGAATGCAAGCATCTCATCAAATATAGCACGTTCATTACTGGGAGTCCAACTCCAATAGGCTCTGCTCACGTTTAAACCTTGTTGGGAGGGCAGATGTTCCTGCGCACAGCTGTAGTGCCTGGGGAAGCCTCCCAACTTCTCCAAGTCCACAGTGGGCATTTCATTTCCAAATTCTTGCTCCAGGATCCTATCACTACCAGGGCTGTGGCTTTTCCATAGCAGCACCCTAATCATTTTAAGCCCAGATAGGATATTAGGAATATTTCTCCATTTTTTCATGCATCTCTTGGACCAAATCAGAGTGAAATCTGGAGATACTCAGAAAAAGCATTATGTAAGAGCTTAGTAATAGGAATGTAGAATTAAAAACAGAAATGAAACATATCCATAAACCATAATGACTTGTAGCAATTCATAGTAACTCACACAGACTTTGTCATACATCGTTTCACAGACACATGTGTGCATGTGAGTGCATGTATACATGTGTGTATGTGAGGGTGTGTGCACACATTTGTTTCCTTACTGGACCGTGTGTCTGGGGCAGTAGCAATGAAGAGCCTGGAATTCAGTGGCGGGGAGACCTACTCTGAAGAACAGCTACTGTGGGCAAATACTTAGCCTCTCTGAGACTGAGCTGCATCAGCAAAATGGGAATGATTTTATTGATCCTTCTGAGGCTAGAGGGGAATTAAATGAGGTGATGCTATAGAAAGTCTAGTACATTTCCTGGCTCATGGTAACTGGCAAGTAAAGGACAACTGAACTGAATAGAAGTGAAGTGACCCACAGTATTACTGAGTCTACAAGTGAGAGTGAGAAATGTAGGGTTGGGTATCACAGGTGGCCAAAGGCCACCCCCTTCCTTCTTGCAAAGTAAGTGAGCCCACATCTCCATGATGCTGGGTGACAGGATCTGTGTGCTCTGTGGACCCTTGCCATCTTGACCTCTCAGGATGGTAGGCCACATGCACAGCCAGCTCCCTAGTGGCAGGGCTAGGATGGCTGCAATAGCTTTCCAGGAGAAACTCACTTCTCTTGGTTTAACCTTTATACTGGACTATAAGATGCTGTGTGATCACTTTTAATTATTGCATATTTTGATAAGTTCTCTCGTTGTGATAAAAGGAATTGCATTGCTTTCTCTACATGATCTTAGGACAGGAGGCGTAGGAGCTGGTATTGATGAAGTGGTAGCCTTTGGCTGCGGGCCTGCTATGGTCATGGGGGGGGGGTTCTGGGAGGGCTCATCCCCTCACTAGGCCCTCCAGGAGGGTCTGAAAGGAAGGCTGGCGTGTCAGTAGAAATCTGAATAGGTCTTTTTAGGCATAGGGGCCTTGAATGCCTAGTGTAGGATATTTAACAGACTAAATGGATCTTTGAGTCATTCTCCAATGCATTTAAGAGGTTGGCTTGGATAGTCTCCTCTTAAATGTGTTGCTAAGAGAATTGAAAGACTTCCTGACTCACAGGAAAAATCTCTCATTGGTGCACACATGGGTTTTTGAATTCCTGAAAGGCACATCAGTGAGAGCCCTGGGTAAGTTCCTGCTCAGAGATGCACTGATTCTTGTAAGATGAGTCACGTGCTGTTGGGATTGAATGAGACTCAGGAAAGGGTTTAACACAAGAAAAGAATTTTACCCAGACTCTAAGTAGCAGAAAATGATCCTAGTTTTCTGGACAGAATGAACCTCGAGGGGTTTAGGGATTGGAAGCCAACAGTAATTTTGGATAAAGCAGTTTACAGATGTATGGTCACGATCGCGATATACTAGTTGGAATGCCATTCTGAGCCTGTAGGAAATTTCCCAGTGTGTAAACTGTTTTGGTATATCGTCACATAGAAACTTTCCTAGAATGTGTTTTAAATAACAGGATGTTTTGGCAGTTTGGGGAAGTCAGAGAGTCTCGGAGACATTCACCTCCCTCTGGTCCCCTGCCAAGCGTGGTAGCTGAGGGTGTATTTTAATTGGTTTGTATTCATTAATTAAATGTAGACATTTGTTGTTCATTTTGTTGGGTTTTGGAGGAGGGAGATCTCAAGAGACCCCAAGCTGCCTCTTAGCTGACAGCCTCCTAGAGGAAGCCCACAGGGGCCGTTCTTCCCGGCGACTTTGGGTTGAGACCACACCTCCTCTTCCTATTCCAGAACCTGTTACGCTCTTTACACACGTGTGTTCTTAAGTAACGGTGGTGAATGTGATGAATCAGTTCTTGGATTTTGCCAAACATAACTGTTAGTTCCTACATGTGCCTCTGGCTTCAGGCGATCTTTTGGTAAGTCGCAGGCCTGTTTTGGGGGGCTGTGCTTCCACGTTCCCCAGCCCTGTGCCTGTCTGGACAGAGGCAGCCATCACTGCCCATTGCAAACAGCAAAGGGAGAAGTTGGGGAACATGTATCTGTGCTGAGCACCAGCTTCCCAGACACCGGGCTAGTCCCTGTTGTCTTGCCCTTCCTCACCACAGAGGCCTTTGAATGTCATTCTCAGCAAGCAGGCCCCAGGGGAGAGGCAGGATGAGTCCAGGCCTGTTCTGTGCCACACCCGTCTTGGCAAGGGCCTGCCAGTGTAGGTTCATTGCTAAGCTGCCTGTGCTCTCTAGGTTATGAGAAAGCCTACACTTGAATGATCCTTTTCAGTTCATTAAAGACCAGGCTTAATAATCTGGCCTCAGGGCTGGTAGAGCCTCTGCTGGGCCCACCTCCCACTTTCAAACTGATCCGGGACCCTACTCCTCCTCAGGAACTGTGAGGGGTGCAGCACTCATGGAGCTTCTAACAGGTGGTCTTGGGAAGCATTTCCTTCTTCAGCTCAGTTTATGTGTAGGAAAAGGTCAAGAGCCCTTCATGGGCGGTTTCCGATTCTTTGTTCTGAATGCCTGTGGGCCGAGGAGCCGCCACACAAAGCTGCCTTCTGATGCCTCTCTTCTTCCCAGGCCCCTCAATATGGGGCACTGGGCAATGATGTATTTCTAGTGTCTAGTAATCCCTTCACAGTTTCTTTTGTGCATTTTGTGAGAAATTCTAGATTTCAACAAAATTATCTAGTCAGCGCTTGAACCAAAGTGGTCTCTACAACTGTGAGCTTGACCTTTTCCCAGGTAGGCTGAGTTGAAATGGTTCACACTCATCCCTTGTGGTGTGTGTGTCTGCAGGTGACATTCAGCCTTGAGGGGGGGCATGTTCATGGAGCCCCACTATGACTGCTCCTCTCTGGGGGGGAGGGGTTGGTCAGCTCCCTCCACCCCCAGGACACAGGAGGTCTCCTTGATGACTGAGCTCTGTTTCTTTTTCTTTTAAGATTTTACTTATTTATTTGACATAGAGAAAGAGAGAGAGAAAGAGAGGAGAGGGCACAAGCAGGGGGCAGTGGAAGTGGGAGAAGCTGAGCAGGGAGCCTGAAGCGAGACTTGATCCCAAGACCCTGGAATCATGACCTGAGCTGAAGGCAGCCACTTAAAACCGACTGAGCCTCTCAGGGGCCCTGAGCTCTGTTTCCGAAATCAAGCCCAGCTCACTGCACAGACACAGAATTGTCATGAAGTAGAGGGAGGATGGGTAGGGGCGGGGCAGTGGTGGTGATGCGGAAATGACTCTTGGCATTGCAGCATCCTGATGTCCTGTCTTCAGGAGCTGGAAAGGAGAGGGTGGAGAGTCCCCAGGAAGAGGTGGGCAAGGCAGGAAAGGAGCTAGCCCTGAGCTTCAAGAAGGGAGAGGTTTCTGGGAACATTCTCACTCAGAGGGTCAGGCGGGGCCTGAGTATTTCCCATATACCACAAAAGTGGGAGCCCCATGGGAGCTGTGCTTAAGGTCCCATCCTGGGATTGTCTTTGGCACGCTTTGGGAGGAATGCAGGGAGAAGGGCACCTCTCCCACCACCCGCTCTGCATTTTCTACATGCTGCAATGATGTTTGTGCAACTCCATCTGAAGAAAGGGTCTGCTCCTAAAAGGGTTTGGAGTGAATGTAGGCCAAGGCCACCTACTGTACCATGATTTAATTAGATTGAATGAATTCATTTCACTTCCAGCAAGACTAAATAACATTTGTCTCTTACCCTTGCAACACTCTACTCCACTGTACTTTAGAAAAGCTTCTGTCACCCTCCAGCCAAGAGCTTAAGCTCATCGCCCATTGTCACTGCTTCAACTGCAATCAATGGTGGGGAAGCTTCTCTTTCCTTAGGCAGATGTGTTGAGTTGGGTTATGCCGCTGTGGGTTGAGAGTGCATCTTGAAGGGTCTACTCATGGGAGTCATTCCCACGGGCTTATGCCTGGTCCTGGCCTCACCAGGGCAGGCATGCTCTGGACGTCAGCTGCATGAGAACCTTGCTCTCAAGATTCTTGTGGAGGAGGGCACTTCTGTGACTCACTACAATTACAGAAACTGCCTGAGAAATGGGCCACAGACCTCCGACAGCCAGTCCTTCAATTTCAATTAAAACGCTGCGACTTCAGCCGTGGGGCTCAGTAGCACCTATGGAAAAGAAATACGGCCTTTGTTCCTTGTGAAACTCCAGCCAGCTGAGGGACGAGATGGCTTTAAAATGGATGATAGGTAGGTAGAAAGATAGATATTTTTTTAAAAAATAAAAAGGGTGCAGACTTCCCCCAGTGTCCTCCAGAAGACAAGCACAGTGGTGTCCTCTCACATCCCTGGAAGCCTGCTTACCGAGCACAGAAAGGTGTGTCAGTGGCATAGTAGCCAGGGAATCTGAGCCAACAGTGTTGTCGGGACAGTAAGAAATAAACTTAAGAAAATTGTCTTCTCCAACAATATATAGTCAGACATGCTAGTGAAAAGGTCAGTCATCTAAGGTTTTTCTTTATAGCCACTAAATTTTAAAACAGGAGTTATTTATAATGTATACATTTACAAAACTGTAAAAAGCAAAACTACTTGGTCTTCTGTAAATATGTGAAGAAATTACTCCCAAACATAGAAAAGCAAAATACAATTCTTTTTTTGAAAAAAAAAAAAAAGAAATAAACTTAAGATTCACGATTTTATTTTATTTTTTTTAAAGATTTTCTACTTATTTGAGAGAGAGAGCACAAGCAGGCAGAGAGGGGAGTGGGAGAGGGAGAAGCAGGCTCGCCGCTGAGCAGGGAGCCCGATGTGGGGCTCTATCCCATGAGGTTATGACCTGAGCTAAAGGCAGACGCTTAACTGACTGAGCCACGCAGGTGCCCCTAGATACACAGTTTTAAAGAAACGTTTTGTGAATGGGGATGAAATAAAAGAAAAATGACATTTTTAGCCAGTTCTTCTTAAGTATTTTGAAGTGATCTTGCAGAAAGATGCAGAAAGATGTTTTTATTCCTGTGCCCTGAACAACAGGCAGGACGGAATGAGGGCAAGATATTTTTGGCCTGCAAATTTGAAAATACCAGCCCCCAGTCTAGAGTGGGCTGCTAAGTGACCCGGCGACTTGGGCGACTCTGAGCTTCTGTCTCTTTCTCTAGAACATGATTATTGATTGTGTGAATTAGTGGTTTTCAGCTGTGTTATTTTCACTTGCCCCGGAATGCCCTGCTCAAGTGAAGTTTTACCCACAAAAGTAAACAGACAGGCCTACCCACTGATCCTTCCTCCTTCCCTCAGCCAAGAGGGCATCAGGAGGCCTGGGGAGAGCCTCCTGATGGTGATTTCTGGGGATCCCTCTCACTCTGGAAAGTTGTGGAATCCACCCACCGCCACCATTGTTTACACTGACTCCCATTTGGGGTTCAATTCAGGCCTGAAGGGTTTTGACCTACAATAGTCCAGGTAGTAAGTATTTTTATATCAAGGAGGTGGTGACTGCTTTTCAAAGAAACAATAAAAAGGAAAGAATGGTGACTTCCTATCTTACTTCTATATAATATATAATATGTTACATATTATATAATATTAATATGATGTATAATATAAGTCCCTTAAAAAAGATGTAAGATATGAATGTACTTGAGCCTACTTGTCTCCCCCATTTCAGATGGGCTGCACCAGGACTGAATTTTAGTAACATCAAGGTTATCTCCTAAAGAGTCACTTCTAATATGAATATCAGCATAATTAAGTTTAATATGTGGTTGGGTGATATTGTGTTTTATTTTGTGACTTCAGGTAAAAGCTGGAGACAGTAGAAGAGAAGCACATTGTTGGTACATGGAAGCTCTGTGACCTGAACATAGTGTTGCTTTAGTGTAATATATGGACACACATGCTTGCTGTGCAACTGATTTTTCATGTATTTATATGTATTTGGTTTTGTGTTTATTGTCATATAACATGGATGTGTATATTTATGTTATTTTATTCTATTTCATATTTATATAAAGAACTCTTAGCCACATAGCATAGGTTCAATATTTAAAGCCATTCTGATTTCTTTGGGCTTTCAATCGTGGATTGAAGAGTGAACCTCATCTTCTTATACACACACACACGCACACACACACACAGAGGACACATTTTATCCTCAGAAAATTTTAGTGTACCTACAAAGTAGATGATATTTCCTCTAATTTGCTTAATAAAAAAAAAAAAAAAAGACTTCAGGGGCCCCTGGCTGGCTCAGTCAGTGGAGCACGTGACTCTTGATCTCAGGGTTGTGGGTTTGGGTCCCACATTGGATGCAGAGATTACTTAAAAATAAAATCTTTAAAAACAAAAGAAAACTTGAAAAATGTTGCTGTTTCTCCAGATATGCAGTTTTATGTACCTTGAGAAAATGTCTCACGTATCCATGGAGACTTGCCCCTGCTGGCCTGGAGGCAGCAGCCCAGAGCACCAGCCACGGGACCTCCAAGTGCTGAGCCCCCAGAGGGCAAGGATTGGAGGAGTTCTGTTTCCTGAGGCAGCTCAGGGAAGGGACCGCGGGGTCAGGGCCACTCCTGCGTGTTCCTCCTCATCCTGCGTGTCTGGCTGGCCCTAGGGAGAAGAGAGCACCTGCCAGGGCGGGGAGCCTGGAGATCTGTCCTTGCACCTGGCCTCCTGTCACCTGGAGCACAAGGCTGCATCAGCCCTACCTGCGGGCCCTGCCAAAGCTCTGTCCCGCTTGTGTTCAGTGGTGAATGCTCGAGCGATTATTCACTAGGAGAACTAATTGCAGGGTGGAATTTCTGGCCATATCTGCTTTCCAGAACAATTTGTGGAAACTTGATTCTGTTCTTTTTAAATAATGGGGCTGCCGGATAATGCTGTACACTAAGCTGTGTGTGTGTGTGTGCGTGTGTGTGTGTGTGTGTGTGTGTCCTTTCAGTGGTCGTTGTTGCCTGGTTTTTTCATTCCTGTAGCTCAGCACTGACAGGCTCTGAGACTGTTCCTCAGGACTCGTGGAGGGGTCCACAGCCTGGGTGCCCACGAGGGCCTGTGCACACGAGCAGGGACTCCAGGCAACCCAGAGCAAGGGTGGATTTGTTATGGAAGCTGTGACTCCCGACAGCAGAGATCTGGGCCACCCACTGGTCAGGAGTCTTAGGATGAATCGAAGAACCCCCTGGACCTCATTCTTCTTGGCTTGTGAAGCAGGTGTAGGATTACCTTCCCAGTTTCTTTCTCTGAAAGACAGGAGGAATTGAAGTTTGTATGTCATGAGGGACCCATAAACGGGGAAGGAGGACTCAGCCCTGGACCTGGCTCCAATGCAGTGGGAATGTGGGCCCTCAGGGAAGGCCATGAGAGCTCAAGCTGCCCCCAGGGGCCAGCCGTTGGGTGAGCCAGCTAGCAGTGTCCCTACTGGCTCCATCATTATGACCTTGAGCACACTTCCTAATGGCTCCGCAGAACCCTGGTGACTCCCAACCTTGGGGAAGGTAATAGGCTTGAGGCCCAACATCCCTGGTTTACCCTAGTCAGTGGTTGTTATAAAGCATTAAATGCTACACGAGGGCAAACCATTGTCGTACTGTGCTTGACTGATGCTGCAGGACCTATGAAACAGCAGATCTCTGAGACATTCAGCATTCACAAGAGGCAGGGCTCCTTGGGTCTCATACCTGAAGCCCCCATTTGATAACCCAGCACTCCTGGCAAAACTATTGCATTCACGTTGGGGGTGAGATTTCAGTGCCCACTGGGTGCCTTGTGTCGTTAGCAATCATCCAGCCACAAATGGGACATGTGCTCCTACTATCAAGGACAGATTTTTGAGTAACCACCTCCTGCCAGCCTACTCCCTGTCTGCAGTTTCTGTTATAATAAACACCCTCGCTGCTTTCGTGTCTAAGGTGTGGTTCCTGCGACTAGAATATCACACAAATACCCTGGTTGACCTGAAGGAAGCTTTGGGTTGCGTGTGAAGAGATCCTTGACTCAGTAGCCCTCCACCCTTCATCTTGGGCCTCCAGCCTCCCAGGGCTTGTGACGCCTTGGCTGAAGGGAAGCACCACCTCCTGCATTCAGCAGCAGCAGAGCACTGGGAGAAACTGACATGAGCCAGAAGGGTTTGGACTCCAGTCCACGCCCACCACTCAGGGGCCAGGGGATGGAGCACCTTACTTCTCTCTCTGACTATACTTTCTCTTTTGCAAATTGAGAATGAAAACATAGCTCCGAGGCTGTTGTCAGGTCAAAAGGGACAGTTTGTGCAAATCGCCGATGTTGGCTGTGGATGATCACACAGCAGGTAGTTGCTGATATTGGCTCTGGTTGTTGTGGTCACACATCCCTGTCCATGAGCTCTGAGTCCCTGCTGCCCTGAACCCAGCACATCCATCCATTGCCAGGGATTCCATGCTGGCCCAATCACACTGCCTTTCCTGCCTCACTGGACTTGATCCGTAATTTTGTTTCTACTCCGGGTCCCACCACGGCTAGAGAGATCTTCAGTCATACATACCAGACTGTGCTTCTCCTCTGCTCAGCCCTTCCGGCGACTCCCCATCATGCCCAGAATGAAGCCCCTGTCCTGAGGGCTTCCCACAGAGCCTGACCCACACAGCCTGGCCTTCTGTCTCTGTCCAGGTGCCTTTCCATCTCCTTCTCCTTGTTGGTCCACACCAGCCACTGTGGATGCCCCTCTATTCAAGGAACCACCCTGAACTCACTCCTGGCTTACAACTTTTGTATTTGATTTTCACTCTGCTCAGAAAGCTCTTTCTCCAGGTACCTGGGTGGCTCAGTGGGTTAAAGCCTCTGCCTTCAGCTCAGGTCATGATCTCAGGGTCCTGGGATTGAGCCCCATATTGGGCTCTCTGCTCGGCGGGGGGCCTGCTTCCCCCTCTCTCTCTGCTTGCCTCTCTGCCTACTTGTGATCTCTCTGTCAAATAAATAAAAATCTTTAAAAAAAAAAGAAAAAGAAAAGAAAAAGAAAGCTCTTTCTCCAGATTCTTGGCATGAGGCCCTCAGCACCATGTTCCCTCCTTGACCTCCATGGCCACCTAAGCACCTAGCCCCTCCACTGGGTCTGCTGACCCAGCGTCCTTAACTCCATCTACCTCTGTGGGACTGCTTTTTGTTCAGGCCGTTCTTGTCTCAAGGTCTGTTTACAGAAGTGGCGATCTCTAGAGCTGAGACAATAGCTCCTCCCAGACAAGGAGCGGGCTTACACTCTTCTCACTTTCAAAATGCGGGGCTCTTCATCTGTGAGAAGATCCTACTGGGTATAGCATCCCTTTGGGCCCTTCCACAGGCCTCATGGGCCTTGGGGACCAGGGAACAGAATACAAAGGCCAGTGCTGTTTGCTCTGCTGGGGGTAGCCAGTTGTCTTGCTGGGGTGAATTAAGTCTCATTGTCTGCTTTTGTAGCTTGTAGCAACTTTCCTTCTGGCCATGCATTATGAGGTTTGGTTCTTCCCTGACAGATGGCTGTAGTGTTTAGCAGAAAAATCAAATCTCAGGCCTAATACTCTCTATTTCTCTTCTTAACCCTGTCTAGCAGTCTCCATCATACCCACCGGCACCAGAAGCTGCTCTCACATTATATAAGTGTTTTCCTCCACTGCCCATAACCCCCAACCCAGAAACATGGTAGTCTGCTCTGACATGCCCTCGACCATACCCTGGACACCTGGAACAGCAGCTGCAAACAGGGTATCAGGTAGCACCCCGTAAGCCCTTGCTGAATGAGATAATGAACTGTGTGTACGATGGCAGGTGGCTCAAGGGACCATCTTTATCTCAGTGACCACCTCCAAACCATCTCAGAATTTCTGGGAAGGTCATATTTGTCAGGGACTAGATTGTGTTCCCCCTGTGCCCCCCCAACAAATTAATATGTTGAAACACTAGCCCCCAGTGTGAGCTAGGACCTTTACGGAGATAACTGAGGCTAAATGAGGTCATAAGGGCGGGACCCAAATCTAATGTGACTGGCATCTTATAAGATGAGGGAGAGACATCAAGTATGTGTGCTTACTGAGAAACTGACAGGGGAGGGCATAGGGAGAAGGCATCTGCAAGCCAGGGAGAGAGGCCGTGGAAAAACCAAGCCTGCCAACACTATAATCTCAGACATCCATCCTTCAGAATCGTGAGAACATCTGTTTCTGTTGTTTAAGGCACCAGGTCTGTAGTGATTTGTTACAGCAGCCCTAGCAGGCAGGCTGGAAAGAAATACAGGCATGCCTTGCTTTCTTGCACTCCACAGACAACTGTGTGTTTCTTTGTTTCGTTTCGTTTTGTCTTGTTACAATTGAAGATTCATGGCACCCCTGCATCCAGCAAGTCTGTCAGCACCATTTTCCATTGGCATTAGCGCACTTCATGTCCCGTTTTGGGAATCCTCACAATTTTCTAACTTCTTCATTAATACTATATTGTGATGATCTGTGATCAGTGATTACAACTCACTGAAACCTCAGATGATCAGCCTTTTTTAGCCATGAAGTATTTTTTAAAGGATTTTATTTATTTATTTGACAGAGAGAGATCACAAGTAGGCAGAGAGGCAGGCAGAGAGAGAGGGAGAAGCAGGCTCCCTGCTGAGCAGAGAGCCAGATGCGGGGCTAGATCCCAGGACCCTGAGATCATGACCTGAGCCGAAGGCATACGATTAACTGACTGAGCCACCCAAGTGCCCAGCCATGAAGTATTCTTTAATTAAGACATGTCCATTACCTTTGTAGACGTAATGCTGTTGCACATTTGATAGACTCCAGTATAGTGTAAACATAACTTTTATATACAACTGGGAAACCAAAAAATTCATTTGGCTCATTTCATTGTGATTCACTTTACTGTGGTGGCCTGTTACCAAACCTGCGATGTCTCCACGACCATTTCACGCACGTGGACTATTCCTTAGAACTGTGGCAGTAGGAGCAAACCTCTGATTTTGCTAAGTTATTTTAAGTTTTGTAAACCTGAATCCAAGTTTGGGAAAGAACATGGGCCCTAAGGCAGGTAGCTCACCTCCAGATATAATTGTGATTTACGGATATAACCTAAGGGGTAGGGCTTTTCATGCTTCGTGGGAGTGCTGGGAGCTCAGTGGCAGTGAAGAACAGGAAAAGGCTCTGGTTTCATGGGGACAGAGAGGCCATAGGGAGAGGACACTGAGAGCAAAGCCAGGGGAGGCAAGAAGGGAGCTCAGGGGATTTCAGACAGCTGGACAAGGAAGACCTCCCTGGGGATAAGGTGGAGTGGAAAACCAGGGTGATCGGACTGAAGTTCTCGTGGATGGCTCCCAAGACTGGCTTTGAACCGAAATATCCCAGAAATGCCTTGAGCCTAAGGAGCATGGTCTGCTGTGATGTGGGAAAGAGGAGGAGTGCTTAGCTGGGAGTCAGAGGAGCAAGGCTCTCCTTCCAGCTGTGCCAGGGGATGGCCCAAGCTCAGGTCCCCGTTGTAAGGAAAGAGAGTGTGATCAGAGCAGCCAGACTCAGGTTGTCACTGGTGGAGCTATTGCCTTCTGCTCTAACACTGGACAACCACAAATGCAAACTTTGGAACTCCCATTTGAAGAATGGGGAGGAGAGACTTTTGCTTTCAGAGTGTAGCTTAAATATAATTAAAAACACTCATTATGAGTCCTTTGAGAATACAGCGAGATGATTCCAAGGTACCTCCAGGAGTTGGTCCTGGCTTCAGGAGTTTCTAGCCTTGTAGATTGGGACTGTCCAAAATGGGACACTTTGGAGAGGGAAAAAAGTACTGCTCATAATTTTCTCTCCTGGGAAAAATGAGCTGTGTGCTCAGCCTATTGATGAAATTAAGTGTTGTTCATAAAAAGGTAACATATTAGGCAATTATGGGTGATTTTGTTTCCCTCCCATCCCCAGGAGGTTATTTCACATTCATTAGTTGAGTCTGCATAAATAACTCTCAAAAACATTCATGGTCCCCAAAGTTGTCATTGACCATCCTTCACCTCCTCTGAGTCCTCTGTTCCCCGTGGGGGATGCCTGAGAGGCAGTGCCTAGTGTTAAGGGCTCTATGTTCAGGAATTGGAGGCAGGCCCAGATAGCCTAAGGGAGCACAGATGAGGGGAAGGGTGGGGGACTGAGGAGCTGTCTGCAGACTCTCCAACCCTGGGGTAAGGAGTGTGGTTCTGGGTGGCGTGCCGGCCACGTTTGAAGAGTCTCTGTCTCTAGTGCAGGAACAGTAGTAATAGAAATCAGAGCAATGCCTCACATCTCCCCCACATGTTATCACCCCTCAAATTTGGGCAAGTTGTGCCTCAGGTCTAGAAAGCAACTATGACGGGTCACTGCAGCCCATGTTTGTGCAAACTGGGTCACAGCTGCTTTGTGTGTGTTGAGTCTGAAGTGCCAGTTAAAATGTCTTTGGAAGGGTTACACTTGGTTGTGTAGAAGGGCTCAGGAAGGCAGGGGAACAGGAGCAGCACGTAAATTTTATACTAATGGAAGGATTATTCATCCCTGAGAAATGACCACAAGCTGACATTCCCTTGCCTCCATCAGAACTGTGTTTGCACCAGAGTGGTAGCTGAAAGAAACCTCTGCCTGAATAGAAGCATAGAAGGAAAACTAGAAGTGATATAGAAATATGAGGTCATAGTTTACTTGGAGGTTTACTTTTGTTCTTGTTGCTGTTTCACATGAATGGTGTATCCAACAATCACAGAGACCACAGTAGGGAACTTTATGTCAATCTGGCTAGGCCATAGGATCCAGGTTTGGGTCAAAGACATCTGAATGTTGCTGTAGAAGTGTTTTTAAAAATGTAATTAACAGGGGAGACTGGGGCTCAGTGGGTTAAAGCCTCTGCCTTAGGCTCAGGTCATGATCTCAGGGTCTTGGGATCGAGCCCCACATCGGGCTCTCTGCTCAGCAGGGAGCCTGCTTCCTCCTCTCTGCCTGCCTCGCTGCCTACTTATAATCTCTCTCTCTGTGTCAAATAAATAAATAAAATATCTTTTAAAAATGCAATTAACAGTTTAGCATTTATTTTGTTTGGGAGAGAGCAAGCACGTGAGTGGGGGGAGGGGCAGAGGAAGAGGATCTCAAGTAGACTCTGTGCTGAGCATGGAGCCTGATGTTGGGCTCCATCTCATGACCCTGAGGTCATGACCTGAGCTTAAATCAAGAGTGGGACAGTTAACCAACTGAACCACTTAGGCGCCCCAAATGGGATTAACATTTTAAATCAGTAGACCTGTGAATAAAGAAGATCACCCTCCTTAAAGGTGGGCCTCAACTAATCAGTTGAAGGCCTTCCAAGACAGACTTAGGTGACCCTGGGAAGAAGGAACTCTGCCTTCAGAGTGCCCCTGATGTGAGCCATAGCATCGACTCTTCCCCAGGTTTCCAACGTGCCAGGTTACCCTGCAGATCTCAGATTTGTCAACCCCCAGTTCCTTCAGATCAGTCTCCATCTCCCTAGATAGGCAGGTGGGTAAGTGGATAGGTAGATACAGATACAGATGGGTATATGGAGGTAGACACGGATGTGAAGATGCACATACACCCTCTTCAGGTTCTGTGTCTCTGGAGAGCCCTGACTCATGCAGACACTCGGATTCAGTAAACATGGTCGTGATCCTGGTTCTGAATCTTTTTGCATCTTGGACAAGCCCTCCACACCTCGATGTAGCCTGCGATGAAACGAGAACAATGTTCCATCCTCTCAGGGTTATCATGAGGGTTCTAGGAGATGAAACAGTCTGAGTATTCTCCTGGGAGCCAGGCTCCAAGAACGCTCAGGACACCAGGTTCCAGGGAAAGCACTCAACACTCACGAACACGTTCATTGTCCTCTGTGCCCTTGGGAGGGTTCCCTGTGAGCATGCTCCTCGCTTCACAAAGAGGAAACTGAAGTCCAGAGAGAGGTCAGGGTGTGCTCCAAATCACCCAGCTGTGCTCCCAGCCCTGGCGATTTGGAAAGTGAGAGCCTCACACTCCCACAGCCCACTCTTCGCCATGCTCAGTGGGCCTCGCCTGGCAGGACATAGGAAATTTACAGGAATTCCAGCCCACTCTTTTCACCTCCCAGGAATAGTAAAGAGCACATTCAACTCATAACCGCTAGCTGCACTTTTCATGTTTTCTCATCTTCCCACCTCAATTCTCTCTCATTCCACACCTCTTTGGAGCAGTATAAACACAACCCCCCCAGGTGAGCCCTCTGATATTAAGGAGGTAGAACCAAAGAGGGTATCTGAACAGGGTTTCTGAGACTGTTTCTGAGCAGAATGAAGGGGTAGTCACCATGGTGCTTGATACGCCAGCCAACCTTCCTTAAGATGAGCATCTGGTAGAATGAAGACCTCCATCATCCTGTGAGGATCCATTGGCTTGAGAGAGAAATTTCCTACAGAAAAGTCTGTGCCTATCACTTAATCTCAGATGAACTGCATTAACTCTTTATCTTAGGATCAGAATGGGAGCGCAGATTTGAATTTGTCTAGATTTCTTTTAGTCCTGAATTACTTTCTGCAGAAGATAATCTCATTTTCAATCTTAAAGAATTCAATAAAAATAACTAAATTTTATTATTGTTTAAAAGATTTATGGCAGCAGGTATTTTTAATCTTCAATTTTGCAGATCTTTAGTCAATATTAGAACAATAACTGAACTGTAGAGATAAAAGAAATTACCTGTTATTTCATTTTACCTAATTACATTGACTTCATTTTTAAATTAAATCTTGAGTAAATTAATTTATATATCTGGGCTGTGTATAAAGCTGAGAAGAAACAATAATGTTTTATGCATTTGCAGGTTAGAATGGGGCCCTGTTCTCATGAAATAGACACCCAGGAAGCTCCTACTTCCTATATCCCCTAAAGGGACAAGGCACTGCCTAGACAGTTGGCTCTGGTGGTGGGAGGGGGAAGATTACAGAAGTGATTTCCTGATTTCCAACACTCAAACGTAAGTTCTGTCAAGGCAGGACTTCTTTTCTCTTTTCTTTTCTTATTTTCTTTTCCTTTTCTTTTCCTCTTCTCTTCTCTTCCCTTTCCCCTTTCCTTTCCTTTCCTTTCTTTTCCTTTCCTTTCCTTTCCTTTCTTTTTTCTTTTCTTTTCTTTTCTTCTTTTCTCTTTTCTTTTTCTTGCCCTGCCCTGCCCTGCCCTGGCCCTCCTTTCCCTTCCCTTCCCTTTTCCTTTTATACTGTTCTCACTTTGCAAACTGAAGGGGTTTTTTGTTTGCTTAATTGAAGTATAGTTCACATACAATGTTATAATAGTTTCAGGTGTACAGCATATCAGCTCAGCAACTCCACACATTACCCATTGCCCGCTATAGTAAGTGCACTCCCCATCCATTACCAGACAGAGCCACTACAATATAACTGACTAGATTCCTAGTGCTGCACCCCCCACCCTGTTCCCCTAGCTCATTTACTCCACACTTGGAAGTTTGTATCTCTTAATCCTCTCTGTCTGTTTCACCCATCTCCCCCCACTTCCCCTCTGGCAATCATCACTTTGTTCTCTGTATTTAAGTGTCTTTGTTTTATTTTCTGTCGGTTCTTGTTTTGATTTTTAGAGTCTACATATAAGTGACATCATATGGTATTTGTCTTTCTGTTTCTGGCTTATTTCACTTAGCACGATACTCTCTAGGTCCATTTGTGTCATTGCAAATGGGAAGATCTCATTCTTTTTGGTGGCCAAGTAATATTAATTGTCTATGTATACCATATCTTTATTTTTATGGGCACTTGGGCTGCTTCCATGTCTTGGTTATTGTATATAATGCTACAATAAACATAAGGTGCATGTATCTTTTCAAATTAGTGTTTTGATTTTCTTTAGGTAAATACCCAGCGATAAAATTACTGGATCATATGATATTTCTATTTTTAATATTTTGAGAAGCCTCCATACTGTTTTCCGCAGTTGCTGCCCCTATTTGCATTCCCACCAAGAGTGCATGGGTGTTCCTTTTTCTTGCCAACACTTGTTATTTTTGTCCTTTTGATTCCAGTCATTTTGACAAGTATAAGGTAATATCCTACTGTGGTTTTGATTTGCATTTTCCTGATAATTAGTAATTTTGAACCTCTTTTCATGTTTCTGTTGGCCATTTGTTTATCTTTGTAAAAATGTCTATTACAGTCCTTGCCCATTTTTATTTGGATTATTTGTATTTTGAGTGATGAGTTGTATAAGTTCTTTCAATATTTTGGGGATGCCTGGGTGGCTCAGTCAGTTAAGCAGCTGCCGTTGGCTCAGGACATGATCCCAGCGTCCTGGGATTGAGTCCCACATCAGGCTCCTTGATTGGCGGGGAGCCTGTTTCTCCCTCTGCCTCTGCCTGCCACTCTGCCTGTGCTTGCTCTCTCTCTCTCTCTCTCTGACAAATAAATTAATAAAATCTTAAAAAATAAAAAATAAAAAAAATAAAATTAATAAATATTTTAGGTATTAACCCCTTATTGGATATATTCTTTGCAAATAACTTCTCCCATTCACTAAGTTCCTTTTTTGTTTTATTGATGGTTTCCTTCGCTGCCCAGAGCTTTTTTGTTTTGGTGTAGTCTCAATAGTTTATTTTTGCTTTTGTTTTTCATGCTTGAGCAGACCTATCTAGAAAGAAATTCCCGCCTATGTTTTTTTCTAACAGTTTTATGGTTTCAGGTCTCACATTTAGGTCTTTAATCCATTTTGAGTTTATTTTTGTGTGTGGTATAAGAAAGTGGCCAAGTTTCATTCTTTTACACAAGGCTCTCCAGTTTTCCCAAGAATCATTTATTGAAAAGACTGTCTTCTTCCCATTGTATATTCTTGCATCCTTTGTTGAAGATTAATTGACCATATAAGTGTGGGTTTATTTGAGAGGCTCTCTATCCTCTTCTATTGATCTGTGTGTCTGTTTTTATGCCAGTACCATACTGTTTTGATTACTTCAACTTTGTAATATATCCTGAAATCTGGGATTGTGACATGACCAGCTTTGTCTCTTCCTCCAGATTGCTCTTGTTATTCAGGTCTTTGGGGTTCCATGTCAATTTTAGGATTATTTGTTCCAGTTCCTTGGAAAATGCTGTTGGTATTTTTATTGGGATTGTATGTGGGGGTTTTTTGTCTTTTTTTTTTTTAATTTAAATTCAATTAGCTAACATATAGTACACCATTAGTTGTTGATGTAGTGTTCAGTGATTCATTAGTTGCATATAACACCCAGTGCTCATCACATCCCATGCCCTCCTTAATGCCCATCACCCAGTTACCCCATCCCTACTAACCACCTTCCTTTCTGCAACCCTCAGTTTGTTTCCTGCAGTCAAGAGTCTCTCATGGTTTGTCTCCCTCTCCAATTTCTTCTCATTCAGTTTTCCCTCCCCTTCCCTATAATCCTCTGTGCTATTTCTTATATTCCATGTATGCATGAAACCATATGATAATTGTCTTTCTCACTGCTCCATCCTCAGCCTTTAGAATAATGCCAGCACTTAATAGGAGCTAAATAAAGATATATTGAATGAATGAATCATTTGTTTATCAATTTATAGTTTTCTACAATCCTCCTGTATTATACCAGTGATGATTGGCACTCAACAAAAATAAGAACTGACAATTTTATATCAAAATATGTGTCTATATTATTGAGATTGTCACACTGTATTCTCCATGGTGAAATAGAGTTATTAAATAATCTCTTTAAAGATAAAGCTGTCAGTGTAAATTTGCTTTACCAGATATTAAGGCATACCACAAATCTATAGTGATTAAAGATTGTGGTCTTGGTACAAGTACAGGCAAATAACTGCATCACAGAATAGGGAGCTCAGAGTCAGACTTCCATGTAACAGGAGCTTAGTATATGTTTAGGTAGACCCACAAATCAATACGGAAAGTTCCTATATAGAAATTTCCCATATAGGGTAGAGAAAAATAAAACTGGGTCCATACCAAACACTACACACAAAATTTACATACTTCACTATGAAACGCTATAAAGTTAGTTGAAAATTCTGATTTAGGTATAGGAAGGACTTCTTAAATAAAACTTTAAGAGTATAAATTATAAAGCAAAGATTAATTAATTTGATCACACTGAAATTGAGATTTCTGATCAATGGAGGCTACCTTGGATAGCACTGACAGATGACAGACTGGAAGAAAACATCAGCAATACCAAGTAACAATATGCAAGGAGCTCTTCCAAATCAACAACCAAGAGGAGCCCAGATGGGAAAACAGGCAAAGTATATAATCAGGCATTTTACATAACAGGAAAATCACAAGGCTAAAAAGCAAATGAAAAGATGCTCCGAATCATTTTTAATCAGAGAGGCATGCATTGGAAAGCAATTGAATGGCCTTTTATAAATAACCGAGAAAATGTGCTATCTCCTGCCCTGAGCAATCCACTGGTAACTCTGGCCACAAAAACAGGAAGACTTAAGAAAATGGTATCTCCTTACCCCTTCCAGAACTGTGGTTTAATAATAACAAGGAATGAGAAGGAACCATGTTTAGTTTTGGTTCATAAGATGCAGAGAAATGCATGAGTCGGGGTGCTTTCTAGGAAGAAGGTGACAGCAGACCATAGAGGGGTGATGGAAGACTCTGAGCAGAGAAGCTGCTGGGAGACCAGGTCAGGCAAGAAATGACCCTCTGGCCCACTGGGAAGCCACAGAGACTAGAGGGAAAGAAGAGGATGTCCTTGGTATCCCTTCTTGCCCTCCACATTTCAGCTGCTCCCACACCTTCTTCACTTCTGGTTGGGCAATCCAGGTAGATGACAGCCATCAGCAGCTGTCCAGAAGGTGGGAACTGAAGAGACCAAGGACCACCCCTCCCCGCAATGGATATCGACAAGAGAGACAAGGACAGGCTCTGCCCTATCCACCAGAAAGGGCATTCCTTGCTACTTCCTGGGGAGGTTCTGAGAAGAGTTAGGAGGCAAAACACAGGTCCCCTGAGCATCCTCACAGATACAGGGCGTGGTAAGGTGAGCTGCTTCTGTGGTCATTTTCAGTGTCCACGTGCCATTCACCACTTTGTGCTGGGGGCAAGGCATGTGTGGTTTCTGTAGATGGTGGTGAGGAAGACATCAGTCTTGCCGGACTTTGTGGTAGGACTGCTTAGAATTCCCAGGCAGCCTGGACAAGACAACCTGGCAGGAACCTGCATCCCCTTGACCCCTGGGGCTAACACCTGGGGGTTGCACAGAAGAGCTCTCTGATGATGCCCTGTCACTGCTGAGTCACTGAGGTCCCATTGAGCATTTACCAAGCACTCTTGGAGGTCAGTCAAGACCCTGGGCTCTGAGGCTGCAGAGGTGGGCAAGCAGATGAAGCTATCTCTCAGAACTTACGTTCTTGTGGGAAGACAGACCATACATAGGTTCATAAACAAGAAAATGATCTAGCAGTGAAAACCACGGTGCAGAGAACTAAAACAGCATGATGTAGTAGAGAGGGACTGAGAGCTACTTCAACCTAAGGGTCTCAGAGGAGAAGCCTTTCAAGGTGGGACCCAAGTGAGGGGGAGAAGCCAGGCAGCCAGATGCTGTGGAGAAGTGGGCAGGGCCAGAGCCAGGGGAGCCTTTAGGAGCCTAGCCATGGGGTCTGGATTTTGGCCCAAACGTGATGGGAAGTTGTTGGGAGGGTTTAAATTGGGGATGGTGACGTTTGGTTTCTGCTTTTTAAGAAACCACCTCCTGCTGGTCGGGGCTTGGATTGTAATTAGGTACAGTGGATGTTGGGATATCAGTCAGGAGACATCAGCCAGGCAAGAGATGCTATGAAGTACATAAAGTGGCGGCAGAGAGATAACAAGAGGTGGAAAGACTTTATATATATGCTGTGTTTTCCCATTGATTGGAAGTGGGGCCAAGAAAAAGGAGAAATAAGGCAGGCTTAGATTTTTGGCTTAGAAGCCAGGGGATGCTGGTATTGTTTATTAAGCAGAGAAGGGAATAGGGACAAGTTTGGGAAGGGGCGGGGTAGGAAATCAAGGGTTCTACCAGGGCAATGCTGGGTTTGAGGTGAGTGGGAATGTCAGGCAGGCAGTTGGAGATAGAAGTCCAGAGTTCCAGTGACTGGCCTATTTAGGGGCTTCACAGATGAATGCATTTTGGGAGAGTGTAAGTGGAGACAGAGACTAGAAGCAGTCCAAGCGGAGTCCTGCATCTCAGGACATTTGTCAGTGGGGCTGCAAAGAACCTGGTGAGGAAGGAAGAGGACCTGGAGAAGAGAGGTGGGTGGCGGGAAAGCCTTGGGAAGACAGTACTTCAGAAAGGGTGAGCAGACAGCTGTGTAGAATATTCTTGAAGGCCAATGAACATAAAGCATGCTTCCTGGCAGATTATAGAAATGCGTGTCAGACTGGTGAGCCCAGAGCTGATGAGAGCCTTTTAGGTGCTGGGGTTGGTCTGGGATCTTTTATACCTCACTCCCTCCTCACATGCCTATGACATGAACACCCATTTAGTTAATTAAGCTTCTCCTATTCTACAAAATAGAACGTAGGCGTCACTTCGACCCTCTTACTCACAGAGAGGTACATAGCAAGGAAGCCAAAAGAGAAAGTAGAATGATGCAATAGAAAATTTGAAAGATCCGTGAGAAGCTTCTTCCATATGTAACAAAGTCCAACTTTATAGAGACCAGGCAACTCACATGAGATGATAGCTCTAGGGTCAGGCCTAGAACTCGACACTTCTGCCTCTTCACTGTTTCTGCGATGAATATTCTGGAAAAAAATATGTCACTTCAATAGTTGTTTTAGTTGTCAAATTCTTATCCCAACTTAGAAAGCGGACCTCCACCACCTCTGACCCTGTCTCCTTGAGACCTTCTTTCTGGTACTTGTGTGAAGGGGCTGTCCCCTCCTGCAGGCTTGGGGCATCATGAGGCAGCATCTCCAGCCCTCGAGGCTGCCATTAGTGTGCTCAAGGGGGATGGGCCCAGGGGGGTCTGCAGACCACAGGAGGCAGTTCTGATGTCTGAGTTGTTATGGGGTCATCAGCTGGAAGGCAGCTCAGTTCAGATGCCAGAACTGGGGTCCCAGGCCAGTTGCATCCCTGGAAATCCTAGTATCCCAGGATTCTAGGGTGGACCTGTGTCCTTCCTTCCATACACTCAGATTTCAGGGAGCTGTTTGTGCTTTCTCCTCTTTTTCTTAAGGTCATCTATTTAATGTTTTCCTTCCCTCTCCATTTTTTTTTTAACTTCTCATTCTTGTGAAAGGATTTCTAGCCTTTGAATCAAGAGGCCTGGGTTTCAGGCATTAACCTCTCCTTTGAGGGCCTCAAGGTTCTCCTGCATAAAATGAGGCCTCGGGGATAAAACAGGGCCATTCTCCCAACCAGCAGCATCAGAGTCACGCGGAAACTTGCTAGAAGTGCACACGTTCTCTCGCCCCCAACCCCAGCTGTACTGACTCAGAGTCTCTGGGGGTGGGTCCAGCCACCTTGTCTTCACAGACCCTGCTGGGATTCGGACACCTGCCCTAGGGCGGGAGGCATGGTGTTAGAGGCATAGCTCTTGGTACATCTGGGACGAATGTCATACTCCCATCACTGCTGACGTCCTAAGGCAGTGACGATTGTCCCTCTGCATAGCAGGATCTTGGAATCTAGAGATAGATTCAGCTGTGTGGAGTTTAAACCGTATCCTCACCCTTTCTCCAGCTGTCAAGAATCCTGAGACCCTATGGGCACTGGTTGTCCGAGTGTTGGCACCCCTTAGCTCAGACTGCCGTAAAGTGGTGGTGGAAGAAGTGGGTGGTCTGTAGAACAAGGGGGGTGGGCTAAACTGCAGCACTGGCTCTTCAGATTTTTTCCTCTTTCTTCCCCACCCTGGTGTCTTTTTGCTGATAAAATTGTGACAGGGATGAGAATAAGGATTGGTATTTTCTGCTCCCCTTTCCCCATCGGCTTCTCTGAGCCACCTTCCTCTGTGTGGCTCTGCACTGGGGCCAGTTGTGATGATCAGGATAATAGATGGATCTGATAAGGAGAGGAAAATTAGAGGCTGAAATAATTTATGCTAGAAAGAGACAAAAGCTATTGCTGAAGGGAAGATTGGAACAGTCCAAGAAGTGGACATGAGGCGAGCCTGCAGCTGGGTGGGTGAGAGAGCCATGGGGCAGCTGATTTAATGTGGGGGTTTGGGGAATCACAGAAGCACAAAAGAAGTGACTCAGGCTGGGACGCCTGTGTGGTTCAGTCAGATAAGCATCTGCCTTCGGCTCGGGTCATGATCACGGGGTCCTGGGATGGAGCCCAGATTTAGGCTCTCTGCTCATCAAGGAGCCTGCTTCTCCCTCTGTCTGCAGCTCCCCCTGCTTGTGCGCTCTCTCGCTCTCTCTCTCTCTCTCTCTGTCAAATCAATAAATAAATCTTAAAAAAAAAAAAAAAAGCAGTGACCCAGGCTCCCTGTGTCACGTGGTACAACTCCCTGTTCTTAGGTGATCGTCAGTGAAGGCACATGCTACACATTTTCTCCCAGAGAGAGTTGTGTTTCTTTTGGATGTGCCATCTGCTGAAATTGGAATTAGGGCATGAGCAAAAAGGTCCAGGATTTTTGAGGTATGTGATGTTAAGCCTCAGTAACACCAAACTAAGTGGGAAGAATTTAGGTTTGGGAAATAAAATCATGGACTAAGATAGATGTGTTGTCCTTATTGCTACATCTTTTCAGCCCAGCAAGTTCATGGAAAAAAATTGCCTGACTTCATTTTTTATTTCTAAAATTAACAGTGCTAGAGATTTAGAGCATTGGAGTTTTGGTAGGGATTACTTTCAGACATGTTGAGATCAATTGTATTTCTTGGGGGATACCACAGTAAGGAAGGAAACAAAAATTTTCCCATTTGATTGAACGTGAGGCTGAATATACTCTGATTACAAATTAATTCCTCAGCAGATTCTTAGTTTCTCCCCCATGTGAAGAAAGACGTGGCTTGGAGATGTTTAGTGTTGCTTATAGTAAATGGTGGTAGATCTTCTGAGCATCCATTACACAGTGTTTAATGGGCTGTATCCTCCCTTGAAAGTATCACAAAATTGAAATTCATTACCAGCCTCTTTAAGGCTTTAATGATGCTGGAGACCTAACTAGGTATAAAATTATGGTAATAGCT